>OZ014448.1:8616184-9216184 GCA_963966035.1 Acleris laterana | reverse complement strand
CTCGGGGAGGTGCATTAAAATTTCCCGAAGGGAGGTCTTGGTTGGCAGGATGTTAAAGCCGCAAGTCAAACAACCGATAAAATGAAACGGGGAAGCGATGTCCCGAACCAACGGAACTTGCCGAGATTATGTGCAGTGGAGTCGACCAGAAGCACTTTACCTACCTATTCACCAACTCGGTACGGGAGGTCGGACTGAGGCGCGAGCCAGATCAATAATACAGCTCATTTGAGTTCAATCTTGATAGTTATAGTTCCTGATTGATTAGCCATGAATTCCATTTATAATTGATGGGAACTGTTATCGTAGTCAATAGGTGTACATATATAGTTAGGCAACCACGGAATTTCCCTTTGAGTTGATCTTGTGATTAAATTATTAGTTAATGCCGTTTACTTAACTCCGGCTTCTACATACTCAACTTATTAAGGATAAGTGAAATACAATAGTTCTGGCATATACGAGTAATAAAGCCAACGTTGTGTTGATGCCTCCAATTAATCTTCTAGAATTACCAATCTAGATGTTTTGTGTTAACGATTTTTTTTCTTTATAATGGTTTTCAGACAAGATGTATTCAGCCTTTAGACACTCACCATGAACTTAATAAAGCAATTTTATTAGTCTATGAATATCATACGCAAGGACTATTTGTTCGGTCGAGTATTAATACTCTGGTGGACTAAACAGATTACTACTATTTATAGCTGTGATGAAATTAAAACATTATTTATAGCGCTCATGACGGTATTGTCTCTGGTAGGTAATTTAAATAGGTTGTGTGAAGGGTTGTTATAAATAAAACGAGGCTGGCAACAGGGTAACGTACGAGGGCAGAGTCCCTTAACGATCACCTGAGCGCTGCAGTGTCTCATAAATAATACCAGTGGGCCTAGCATTCTCATGGACAATTAATGCTCGAATCCTTGCAATACACTACATACCTACTTCCCGCACTTTTGCTCGTTTTTTAAGTACGCTTTGCCTGCGATTTCAAAGTTGAAAAGTTTGTGGTTTTTTATTCGGACAGTAGTATCTAGAAAATGCATATTAAAAATTCCTTTGTTTTAGCTTTCTGTGCGGTTGTTCTCTGTCCGTTGGCCAATTTCAATTTGGCTGTCGATTATAATATAGGGTCACGGAACCAGTAATGGACAAGGACCAGTGATGGACACTTGATTCTTATTTTACACAAGAGGATTCTTATTTTAAGGGTTATTCATTTGTTTTGCAACAGTAAATTTATGACCGTATGTTCTTTAAATTAAGAGTAAAGTGTCCATTATTGGTCTTCTAAAAGGATCGATTTTATTATTACAAACTGCATGGCGTAACGAGAGCAAATAATCAAAATGGCGTTCCCTTATTCATCAATATTTATTAGTGATTATTAAAATATTATTAGATTATTAATGGTTTCGGATTTCATTTTTGTGTCTCACACAGTGAGTTTGCAATTGGTAAAGTAAAATACAATAATTTTTAGCAATGATTCAGTAAAGGCAAAACATTTTTTACTTAAAGATTCTGCTTATAAACTGACCAAGTTTTCCACTAACCAAGTACCTTCTACCAAAACTAAACACTGGTAGCAGTTGTACGCTATGCCGCTGGGTTACTCACGCATTCAAATGAGGAAGCTACCTGATATCAACGTTTCCTGACATCAACACGTGAGTAAACTGTAACAATATTAATTTTATTTGTTACTTCGTGCTCTACCTAGCATTTTGTTGTATAAATATAAGATATTCTGAGAGTCCACGACACTAAACCTAGTTCGATTAGACTACCAGATAGTAACGTCACTAATGGGGATGCTGCAATGCGAAAAATAAAAATAAATTATAACACCGATTTATAAATGCAACCGTGGTTTTTCGTACGCAGAAATTAACGATCTTTCAGATGAGCATTGGTTTTTTGAGGAGAACGATCATACTAGATACTTAAGTACGAAGTGTCGCTTATCATGCTGTTTCCACTGAGTAGGCCAATTAGGGGGGGCTTGCAGCACTGCATTTTCGTATAGCCCTACCCCTCCCCTGTTCCAAGGAATAAACGAACCTTGGGAGTATTATTATTATACTAGACATTGGGTGTTTTTTTGAATTGCAGCATTCTGATTTCATGTTCCGCCATTAATGACGTGACTAATTATAAATATATCATCCGGTAGTCATATCGAACTATGTTTAGTGTCGTGGGCTCCCCTAACACAAACAAACCGCGAAGCAATCATGCTAGCTCCACAGTATACAGTTCTCAGATTAATCTCATATAGTATGCCAGGCCTGAGTAGTACCTTCGTGTTTGCGAGAAACAAGGGAATTCGTACAACTCGGTTAATTACTCTCGTGTTCTTTGGTGGCATGTCGCGGGCCCGCATTATCGCGCGAAGTGACAGGGGCATTACTGAACGTACAGGTGTAATTGGGTACTTAGATTTACACGTCTTTGTTAATTGCAGATAAAGCGGGATGGGAGTGGTCGTGCGGAGAGCAAGAGAATTTCCAGAGTAATATTTTGGAGTGTAAATCTAGATAATTATGTAAGGTTAATGTTCATCTTGAATTTATGTAAATTTTGTATAACTTGAACGGTTAAAATTTTTAAATATAATTTATTTTTAATTGTGAATGCTACAATAATAAAACCGCTTTAAAAAAAATCTTCTTAAACTTATTAAGTTTGACTTTTTTTTATAAGTAAGTAATCATTAATTTATTATTACTGGTACCTACTTAAGGATTTGTTTTTTCTCACTTGCCCAAAGGGTAACTGGAAGAGATGACTTTTATTTTTGTACTTATAATATTTGTGTAATGTACAATAAACTTTATACATACATTTTTGAGCAGTGAGCATTTTATGGATGATCTCTAGTTTTCAGATCTAGTTACAGTTTTAATTAACAAATGAGTTCAAACATTATCATGAAATCTAATGACAAGAACCAGTTATTAAGTTATTATTACTTAGAACCCTTTGTCAGGTAATTGAATAAGAAAGTATACCGTTTATATTAGTTGGTTTTTAAAACACCCGCAGCATTTGAGTATTAAAACTGTCTTAATTTTTAGAAACCACTTATTTAGAGTAAATCCTACGGAAGGTTCATACGAGCCGAGAATATTTGTCTTGGGATTTTAACCTAACAAAAAATACCTAATGAGTATAACACAAAAGGGCTGAGAAATATTAGAGCGTCTGTTTCGAGGCAATAACGTTGTTTTAATATAATTGTGCCGCTAATCCGAGATCAGTGAGGCAAGGGATACCGGGCCTGGTCCCATCGGTCCGCAGTAATAAGGTTTCACCGTCGTTCGATTAAGCCACTAAATCAGCGGGCCTATTCTGACTCAGCTTTACCATAACGAATCGGCTTTCTCGGCGAGGAAGCATTTCTTATAAATACCGTCCCGCTGTCGCTTTGCTCAATTTAAAAAAATAAAAATAGCCAATGTCCGTCCGGGATAGTGTACCTTTCAAAAGTTTTTTTTGTTTCGAATAGTTCTGTTACGTGGTCAGAGATTATGATATAAATACGAACTCACAAAATCAGCTCACTCTTTTTAAATTATTTTAAGTTTTACTTTATAAGTATAAGTAGGAACAGATGGCTGGAAAACATCAATATGGTCTTCTTGAAGGTCAACGTATCAGTTCATATAAACTTGGAAGACCCGAAGTATCACTTGCATGTGCCTACTACGAAAGAAATGGAAGAAGGGGTGCGCAGAGTTAAGTAGGCAAGCTAAGGAAAAGGGATCTAGGTCTTAGGCGTTTTTTTAATTAAATCTTATTTGAAAAAACGTTTAGATAGTATAACGCTATTACGTCAACCCGTACGATTTTACAAAGGTAATCATAGCTTAGGTAGACCGTTCTATATTTGAAAAAGGATCTACTATGGCAGTGAGAGTGAAGTACAAACCCGAAGGATCTTCTTAAGAGCTATACTTATTCTACTACAGTGAACGCTCGGTTCAAACAGTAATTGGCTAAAGTTTGGCTATACCGCAACTACCATTTTAAATCTTGAGAAACCCTAAGAATCCAAATAAGTATTGATTGAACTGCGTTAGGCGCTCTTGAACACGTCCGAACGTAATCCAATTTGCTGTTTGCTATGTTGTGCTGCCCGACGCTTGCCCTGCTGAAACAATGTCTTCCCGACGCCGGCGTAGACACCGCGATTCCGCCACGATGCCTATTTATCACGAGCGGAATACCCCTCCCTCTGTCGTCTCGCATAGATAGAGGTTGACTTCTGATTTCACGTGTCCCTGAGTCCTATCTGGGCCGTCGGAAATTGCTAAGAAAAGCCTGCTTCGTTCGTATTTATTTGTATTCCCTGGAGCGCTCCCGCCACGCGGGCCCAGCGGTCGCTGTTCTGTAAATAAATTGTTACTTTAGCCAGCTTTCATCTAAATAACCATTACACATTTCGTGAGATTAAGTCGAATGAAAGACTTGCAGTGAACTGGGGCGTGGTGCCCAATGTGCGCGGGATAGCGCAAACCAGCAAGAGCACTGAGATTTATATGATTTTTATTTTCAAGAAACAGGAACGTCTGTTACAAAACTTTATTTTTATATCTTAGCAGAAATTCAAAATAAGAGAATGTGGGACTTATGTAGTTTTTGCAATATATGTGGAGGATACAGCCTGTTTGTTTGACAGGGTGCGTTTTGCCTTTAAATTTTCATGTTATTTTTTATAGCAATTTAAATCATCGGTCAAATTATTTGCAATAGTTTGTGATGGATAAGGTTAGTGGATATCGTTTGTGTACCTATAGGTCAAAGAAACAATAATGTTGTAGTAACCCGCAAACACATTTAAAATTTTCAATATTTTCCAGAAGTTTAAACCAATCAGGGCAAGGGAGTCATCGTTACGAAATAGTTACTCATTGCTTATTTTTCTGGGACAAAAACTACAAAACTAAATTCAGGGCCTCTATTCTATTGGGTAACCATATTACCTTTGACATGTTATGTTATTGTTTTTAACTCGAACGCCATTACTTTCAAGTAAATAATATAAATATATTGTAACGTTAACTATACGATAACATGTCAAAGGCAATATGGTTTTACCCAGTATAATAGAGGCCCTGATGAGATATCCGTCCGGCAGTTAATATAGATATATTATTATTTGGATATACATATGTGTGCCGTCTGTCGCAGATGAGAGTGGTTCAACCGCACCTGAATGGCATTTCGATATCTATACGATGGCCCGACGCCAGATGTGAACAGGACATGTAATGTTTATTTTATTTTATTCGGTATATAAAATAAAAAATGAGAGTTAAGAAAATATAAATGATTGAAAATGTCTTATTCAAATGTTTTAAGTACCAAATCGGGTTTTATACATTTCTCAAAAAAAAATAATAAGTTATATAAAACAAGCGGATACGTTATTTATTAGCACCAATTTTACTTTTAGTGACCTTTTGCATTTTCGACAAGAAATTAAGGTCTCTAATTCTAATGAATAAACAAGGATTATTAATTCTACACTACAAAAATAAAAAAAGTAGGTTTTAACTGGACGATGCGGTTAGCCTTGAGTGACTTAAGGGCAAAACAAAATTGCGATGAAACCAAATCTTTGTACCCGAGTGTTTAATGTTTTTGTTTAACGGTTTTATAACTTAGTTTGGGCTTGGTCAATTTGGATTTGATTATTTTTGATATTTATTAATTAATTGCAAATATGGCAATGTACCTTTTTTTCACCATGTCATGTGTGCAAGTTTTACCTAAATCTATGTACTTATTTAATTTGTAATTGATAAGCCTTTCAGCCGACGTGCATTCTGACCGGATTACATTAATTATATGTCATTTCATTCCGCTCGAAAATCTGGGCTTTTCACAATGCGCGATAACTTAACGGCTTTACCTCGGAATTAGTTCAGTGGTGCTATTCTTTTGGGGTGTTTCTTTATATTCATACTTTTTTACTTTAATTTCGTGTACAGTCAAGGAAATCGAAAGACGTACCTTTCTCGCTCTAGTCACAATGTGAATAAGACATAGTCTTTCAGTTTCTTTTACTGTACGTTTAAATAAACTTGTCAGTAGTTATTAGTAGCAGTTATTTCAATACAACTAAGACCTACTACAGATACACAAATAGATTAACAAGCATGGAGAATAAATGATACCACTTAGCATGTGTCAAGAGAAACCACAGAGAAGCGCCACGAGACGCTGATTTACAGAGGATCTGGGACATGTTGGGGACATGGACAGTCGTTACACAGCAAATGCCTACCTAGTAGCTCAATTCGACATAAATGGTCCAGGCTACGATTTTACATATATTTTTTTGGTACTATTGTAGCTGTCCCAAAACGATTTCCACTACGTCGTTAACATGAGCAAGTTCGACCACACGGACTCGCATTTACGGTAGATAATAACTGCACAGCACATACCATGGATGAGGGGTGGACAATAGTCTGTTCGTGCGGCTGCATCATTGTTCACAGTTTGGTGGATATGATTAAAATAATGTTATGGCCGTAGGCGAGTTTACTGCGTCAACATACAACACACAGAGAATATAATTTAAACTTTTAATTGGTCAAAATATGCACTCAACCAAGTTATCAAATTTGGAGGAGACAATAGTAAGTTGTGTGTCCTGTATCATGATCATTATAAGAACTTAACTACTTATAACCTTTATTAGCTTAAAAAAAACATTGAAGGAACTATAATATTTGTGTTGATCCTGATAAGGTGAAAAGTTATTTACACAGAAAAATTAGTGAACCATTTTTTTTATAAAATAATGTTTTTGAAATACCTTCACTGTATTTTAAAGGTAATAGACCGCGTACAAGCGTTTCTTCGTAGGGAGAGAATAGAGGATGAAAAAAAGGTATTTATTAATATGGCCAAGTTTCACAATCGAGCAAGTCGAACTATTTGGTATTCCAGTAAGTTCTTCCCCGTTAAATTGTAGCAAACTAATGCTTTGTTGCTTTGTTTATTGTTCCCAAAATAGATAAAAAGGGATCACAATAGAAATACTCAATTATACCATGGAAATGAACGTGAAGATTCTTCGGGATGCAAACGCCTCCCTTATTATACACTGGGTTATAAAACCGAGCGCCACTAGAAGGACTCTTGACTCGAATACTGAAACTAACTGCGTCGGTTTGCTGTCGCCGTTTTATTTGTTTCTGCCATCCATAGCTTGAATTTATTAAGATTTCCCTAATAATTGTGTTACATTTAAAAGTTATCACCATGATCTGAATAACGGTTACGGGATCTTAGGTCCAAAGAACGTTTGCTCGTTTCGCTGTTTCGTTAGTTTACATTTTCATACATACATACATACATTAAATCACGCCTGTTTCCCAGAGGGGAGGCAGAGACCACTTCTTTCCATTTACTACGATCTTGACAAATTTCTTTCGCTTCTTCATTAGTAAGGAAATCATTGTTTCTCTAAATCCGATTAACTTTCTTAGATTGTTATGCAACAAACCTAACCTAATCTACAAGTTATTAGTAAAAAAAAAAAGTAAAGTTGTTAGTTATTTTTAAAAAGTTAGTTGTTTCAGAAAAAAATATTTATTATATTATGAAAATTCGGACAAACGAAACAGCGGATAAATGTTTTTCAGATTTATGATAAGTTACCCTGAATTACCTTACTATGACTATGTTGTTATATATTTTATTTTAATAATAAATACCCAGATATCGAGACGTCAGAAGGATTTTATTATTAATCATGAAGATTCTGGCAAAACTGCAAAACTTCTCCAACTTGCATAATAAAAACATTGGACGTGAGGAAAAGTAAACTGCGGGTGGAAATAAAAAAAGAATGTTGATCCATTTTTGTACTCGACCCTAGTTTCTATTATTCAGCGGGCTAAGGGCGCTTGAGAATGACTGCGCTGCCCCTCTCCCTACAGCCTCTCACTTGCGGGGTTTCAAATTTACTGAGAAAAGTCTCTGACGGAAATAGAAAAGACTTCTGACAATTTATATAATGGGTAAAAAAAAATACGATTCAACTAACGGTTGGGATAAACATTGACACAATAAGACGTAGCCGGAAAAAACTTCAATCAATAACTATACTTCAAAAAGCTAAGTTTATTAAAGACTGGTTCTGTTTTTTTGGACCCAACTTTAAAATCTTATAACGATGTCCAATATTCCTCAATAATATTCCTCAAATTCAGAAGTAGTACCATTTTAGCCGTAATTCTGTTTAAAAGTCGTTACGAAATAAGATGTTTTCAACTTCGCTTCGCCTCTTTCATGCACTAGTAACGACATAAGAGCAAGAAAGATAGAATTAGGAAGTTGCAAATTTAGTTTCCTGGAGTACCCGAGCTAGGGTCCGACCACCCTGATGAACCAGAAAAGTTAATGCTAATGACATTCAGAATACTGAACCCTGGCCTGTGCAGACAAAATACTTATATTGCAGATTTATTGTGTTCTATTTGAAGTTGCGTTTTCTCTTTTCGGTCTTCTCTGGGCCGTCTGAATAGTTATTATATAATAATTAGTTTTTACATTGTGGTAGGCCATCACACCGATAAAGTAGTTATTATACTTTGTGTATATTTAGAGTAGTAAATTATATTATTTTGGCAATGAGGTGTTCTAAATAAGTACAAAATTAAAATAATGACTGTTGACGCTCTTTAATGTAATGTTCGTATACACGTATGACATACAAAAACAAAGAGAGGTAGGTATACATTTACTCATTAAGATAAAATATTTAATAAGTCCGTAATTATTTTGTAGTTATTACTAGTTTTTAAAATTACAAAACCCAAAAGCTTCAATTAATAAATTTAACTCGTGGAATGATTATGTCATATACATATGTATTGAAATATCGCTGTTAGTTCAAACAACTAAATTCCAAATTCAAATAATCCTTAAATACTAACATAGTGTTTAGACCAACGGGTAAAGTACTTTGTGATGAACTTTGGTGTTATTTGGAGTTAATTTTGGGACTGTTTTGTAAAATACGCTGTATACCTACGTTGAATTCAGGAAAAAGACTAGGGTAACATGTATTTTAAGGCGTTTCTTTCTAACATAAAGGGATCATTATAAAGATTAGACGGAGATCTTAATATTGATTGTATTGTCAGTTCCGTAGACAACCAAGCTAGTACGTTCAATGATTATGTTCCTACTTTAAAATTAAATGCTTCAACGAGATGCTAAACGTTTTCTGGAACACAAGGTTTTCTCGGAGCAGTAGTTAAGTCCAGTAAAATGTTAGAGGAACTCACAGAATGAGTAACAGTTAAACGTGATGTTCGCGTAACTGGTTAAAACTCCGGTGGCTGTGAATTGTTAAAACAAACCAAACTCGTTTCGGTTACCCCTGGTCGGGTTTACGATTCGGTTCAAGATTACGACCCTGGTTCAACGAGGGGTCGTGATGGTAATAGATTTCTGCTTTTAGACTTATTTGGGTATAATCTACTTTAGAAGTACAGGGTTATTATGACATAGCTATATGCAGTTCATTTTACGATGCGCGTAAAGGACAGAGCTATAGCAGTTATATAGCTCTGTCCTTTTCTCAGCGTAAACTGAACTGCATATCTATCTCATAATAACTCCCCTGACGTCGTAAAAAAATGGTAAAGTGCAAGTCATACTTGCGCACTTACGCGCGCGTTTCTAAAAGGCACTATTTGAAAGCTGACAGCTCACCCAGTACAAAATATGTGTTTGAGGCTTTTTTGAGGGTCTATTTTGGACTGCCTTGAGAGTTGTGAAAACTCCATCAATTAGGTAGATAATAACTAGTCATTCCTATATTATACGAAAATCGGTCACGTGCGAGCCGGACTCGAGCACTGAGGATTCTGGGTAGTGATTCTGTAAACAACGCCGGTCGTGCGGACTGTCGAGTGATATCCAAGCGGCGAGATTAAGTAGTCCCGTCAGTGCGAACAAAACACATTGTAGCGCGTGCATTTTCAATTAAGCAGCCTTATACGTTCGACCCATCGTGCTGCTAAATTGAAAATGCACGCGCTACAATGTGTTTTGTTCGCACTGACGGTACTACTTAATCTCGCCGCTTGGATATCACTCGACAGTCCGCACGACCGGCGTTGTTTACAGAATCACTACCCTGCACGTTGTTTTCTTAGTCATCTTATTTGTTTGGAATTATAATTTTTTTATTTATAATTTATAATGATAAGTATTTTTTTAGACTGCTCGATACTACATATATTACACAGTTCAACTCCATAGCTTACGCCGTTTTATAGAAAAACGCCGTGACAGACAGACGGACAACAAAGTCACTTTATAAGGCTTTCGTTTTTCAGTATTTGGTACGGAACCCGAAAAAGTAAGAATAATATTTTTGCGTAAGCTTATTTTATTTAGCTATAGGTACTTACTTTAGTTAGAATAGGTTTTCTGTTCAAGCGCAGCCATCTTCAACGCTGCCAACACGTAATAATATCAGGTCTTGCTTAGATACGGGGCGTTGCCTAGATACTCCCCAAAAAGGGTGTTCTGTTTATTTGACAGCAATTTCACGGCTTATTTTTATTAAAATAATGACGTTTATTGTACAGATACAAATCTGTCTTACAAGACAACAACAACAACAACACAACAACAAGCTTCATGTAAACCCCAGTAAATAAACTCGGCGTTATAACTATCATGGAGTTTTACATAAAAAATAAAGTCAATAAAAAAAATTAGAAATAAATCACGTGTATAATAAATATTTAAACAAAAAGTATTTGTAGTCGATGGGTTTGTGGATACACTGGATGTAAGGTGCCTACAGTAAATGAAATTTATTCCTAGCTCATTTTGGACTATATCATAGTGACGTAATCAATCAAAACGAAAGTGACTTCTTATTATTTTATTTACAGTGTCACTTTGACATAGTCTGAAATGGTCTAGGAATCAATTTCCTTGACTGTACCTACACCATAATTTAATCAGAGACTTACGTAAATAAAAAATATCTAAATAAATTCTCTTTCGTACGCAGTAAAATGCTGTAAATACGAGAATCATATAACGTAACGTATGTAATTTGTAATAAAAAGTGACAACACGAAAATATTTTCAACCAGCCCACAACAATGGGATAGACTTTCATTAAATTGAAAATGCGTGCAACGGATCACTCCCTGGAATGGGTAATTCTCCAGAGGGTTTAATATAATTTCATTACAAGTAAATCGATTTATGCCATCAACTTGGAAGTAATTTGCAGGGAATCTCTAAATTTGGGGTAATTTCGCATAAGTGCTACAGAAGTTTCAAATTCTCTCTTACCGGGAAGATTGCAAATTTAATCGGTCATGTCTAAGCGAATTGTAGAATTGAGATCAACTTGCGAGTAAGATCTTTTTACTTAATTTTGTGATAAGATTATCATAAAAAGAGTATTAGTATTAGTATAGTAGCTGATAAAGTCATTTAAAGTTTACGAATAGGTCGTGTCAGTAGTATTATGTAGTAAATTCATATTATTCTTGCTTTTCGAATTTGTATTGAAGATCGATATCATTCCAAAGAATTCTAATAACAATTATCTTCGATCATTTAAGCTATATTAAAAAATAAATGAAATACTACAGCTTAATAAAGGTCTTCTTAAACCGAATCAGACTGTATATTTAAATTAGCAATTCAATAGATTAAAATTTTAATGACGGCTGTAAAAGACACTATCACACCTTTGGATCTTTGGAGAAAAAAATGCGATTCCGAATATTGATACGTAATCCTCAATAACAAAATATTATTCCTTAATATGACTGCTTTTGTAAGTAATAATATTTATATAGCATCTTAATTACACTGCTAAACTAATTTGCAAGTTTGACTATCCAGTGACTTAGTCTTTAAAGAAAACTTCACTACTTTGACACTTTGTGCTGAAGAAAATTGTAAATTAATCAAAATTCAAATCTAAAATATTCAAAACATAATAATCAAAGAAGAATATAGATTCCAAAATGATAAAATTTTGAATAACAAGATATAGGTACAAGATGCAAAACGCTAACGTTAACTATTTTCGAAAACTTTCGTATATATGTTAAATAACGATAACATTCTCGCAATGCATCTTGACTAGGGCCACAGGTATGAGGAAGTATAATGATGTGGTAAATCCAGCAGTCAAAGAAGAAAGATAGAAAGAATAAAATGTTTATTAAGACATCTTACAAAGGGACAAAACAATTAACTACACAAAAGAGTCTAAATACATGTGGCTGACCTATTGCCAGATGACGTGATAAGGTCCCAGCTCAGCATGTTGCCGGTAGTACTACCAGCGCTGGTCTTCCGCAGGGACCAATTCAAGGGTGAGAGAGATAGATATATGTAACTGCTACTGCTGCGCTGTCCCTTTCACTGCCTGGAACTTGGCTGGTTTTAACACTACATAACATGGCCAACATAGGTGCAACTTGACTAGTATAGGATGAAAATGTTCCAATAAACAGCTCAACTGATTTCCGAACATAAAGGTTAATTTAATAAAAGATTATTGTTGCATTGTATATCGGAAAATGAGGTGCAGACTGCATTTACCAATCGTTAATCGCCGAAGCTGTGATGGACGCCATTTGCATGAACCCTTCGTTATTTCCAGACTAAATCCACGCAAGCGTCGCCCACTCTGATTTACTCAATAATAACCAACAGGCTCACTATGCTACGTCATTGCTATCGGTATTGCATTGGAATGTGTTTCAATTTGTTTATACGTTATTCGCTGTTCATAACTAACAGCTTTATAAAACTTGTTGCTTCAAGGTTTAGGCATCTAACAATTTTCGAAAAAAACGTTTGTTCTCGCTGTCCAAGATCGGCAATAAAAGTTTATAAAACACAAAGTTCAGAAGCCTTACCAAAATTGGCAACATAGTTTGAAATACTTTTAATACTTTTAATTTACTTTTTCAACTCCTTATTAAAGTTATATCTGTTTGTTCAACATGCCAACCCATGTCAACTGCTGCTACCGAGAAAGTCAAGGCGGAAGCTAGTAAAGTCACGTATTGACTCCCTGTTTAAAGAAACAGTTTTCTTACTAGTTCCTGAGCAGTTTTTGCTTCTATCGCACCGTGGAACATGCAAATTGCATCATCAATATTCATGGACGCGGCGTCACCGATAATTGAGTCTTACCTGACTACAGAGACTTCCAATTTCATATTCGTTACTCCTGATTCTAACGGGTTACTCCGATTCATTTGAATCGAAACTTCAGATGCTCCTATCCTTCTCTTTATACTGTTTTGATGGCATTCCACAAAAGAGACGGAGTCTCGGAGTCTAAGAGAGATTTTGGTAGTAGATGCTCGGACACAAATGAACCGTATTTTTCATTATAGGATCTGCTGGTTACATACACATTACGAATCTATTTTGGGGTTAGAATATTATTCATAGCTTCCATTTTTCCTAATGAATCATGATTTTAAAGATTTTTTTGGGTGATATAACTGTTGCATTAGTTAAATATGACCTAATATTACAAAATTAAATGTTATCAAGCAAATTGTTGCCAATCTGAGTTAACGAGATTTCCACAGCCAGTTTGGTTTTCCCTATAAATTGCTTACAGCGAGTTTAATAAAATTGATTTAAGCCCGGATCTTTTTCTTTCGTCCCAATATTTCACATACCTGCATGTATGGGGGACGCAATCTTCATAAATCTCAACCAGGTCGACCTTTTGTCTTTGTCTTGGTCCCTTCTAAGGGTTTAGGCAAATTCAGATTTGCCACAAATTGTCCCTAGTGTGGAACCGCGTGAGATACGTTATTCCTTCTTTATTAGAAAGACCGACCTCTTTTTCAAGTCCCTTATACTAGTAAACAAAGGGAAAATCAAGTTATGTTGGTCCTGAATAAGTGAGGCGACACACAATAAAAACAAGGTCGGGGGTAAACCATTCTTTTTTGTAAAGAAAAACTCATTCTATTCAAGTAATGCTGCGTGTTTTTTAAAAAAAAGGTCAGATTGATCACCAAGTTGTAAGGCTTTTAATGCCTCTAAAGTTTAGTTTTGAGGTAGGTTCATGATTTAAGTCAAGTTTAAACTGAACATTTAAATTAACCTTAGCGTTATTTGATTTCGTCCGGAGGGACATACATAAATTGATAGGGAGGTACAGGTAATGGGTGCGTGATATTGACAGCTCGCATGTTTACTATCGGTTTAACTATATATCGTGTACAGTAAATAATTATAATATAAGTATAATTATAGCAGTTTCAACACAAATGATTAGAAAAATATTCACCCCAGCCACCGAGCGAGGGACGTATTATGAAAGGCGCTCAAGGCTTACGTAACCTCTCCAAAATATTACCAAGTATTAAATCTTGGAGAGCTGATTAATTATGCAGGTTCGCGGCCGTATCGTCCATAAAGGACTTCTTTAAATGTCGCCATTACATTAAATTGTTATCCACTACGGCGCCCCCGGCACGGTTTTTTAATTAAAACGGGCAATTTGGCACTGGCTTAGCCAAAGTTACACAATTATGTTTTGTCACCCCGGTAAGGGATTTCTGGAACATCTTTTATGAATAGACTTTCTCGGAAATGTTTTCCGCATAATTGCTATGACGTAACGCGTTTATAACAGAAAGATACTGACACTGTTTTTACTCGGCAGAACGTTCTCGAACTTTCCTCAGTTGTTTGCCAAAGTTCCGACGCAAAAATGGCTTTCGAATGCTGACCGGACGATTTATCGGGCAGCGTCGCGGCCGGTGTGTTCTACAGTCGCGTCCGACATAACTGGGAAATGGAAAAGTTGTCTCGAAGTAACCCGGGGCCAACTGAGAACCCACTTTGTTACTACAAATTTAGTGCTGGCAGTGTTGGAAAACTTTTCGCGTGCTGTTGCCCAATAAATAATAATATTCGAGATCGATCGACGAATATTTCCAAAGTTTTCTCTTTCGAGAAATGCAATGTTAAAAGTTGGTTTGGAACTGCTTGTTGCTTATTAAATCTATGGATAATGTTATGGACTTGTTTAACAAGGTTTTATTATTAAACAATTCAATTCGTGTGTACTAGTAAGCATGTTGTCCGCTTCAAAATTTGCAAACCAATTTTGAACGAAAACCAAACCATAGAGCTGCGTCGTTACTGCCTAACGCACTCGCATTTTCAATTGACTTCAAAGCGTAACAATTATTTTCATTTTGAATGCAGACAAGGCTTCGATTTTCAAAATGAAAACAATTGCGATTGCGACTGCGTTAAGCAATAGCCCCTCTGATCTGATGATGAAGGCGGAAGGTAGTGGTAGTGATCCACCGTGTTTTGAGACTCATTAGTTTGGGCTTGATAAGCAAATAAATGCCTTTGTAGTAAAGTAGTAGTACAGTCACAACAAAAACTAGTCCCATAAATTTAATTTCTGACAGAAACTTATTATAATGCGCACATTAATCGTAGAACGATTATCTACTTAGACTTGATGGTCTAATAATGGTATTGTTAATTACTTTTAATGATGATAATGGTGCAAAAGTTCAATAATGGTTTAAATACGTAATTACACGGCGGCCGGCTTGCACGGCGAGTTAAAATTTGTTAGGTAATTATGAATAAGCGGAAGAAAGTTTGAAGTCATTTTGTTCACAGTGCCTTCCGGTGGCGGGGTCCAACACATTCCGTCATCGTCACGCACCGGAAACACGGCGTGTAATCAATCCCCTGAATATTCATGGACGGAATCTACTTGAAACTTCTTGATAACAAATTATGGTAATAATTTTAAATTGACCTAATCCATATTGCGGATCCATGATTTCAAGCAACAAAACTTGTTACTGAGGTCTGATGTCTCAACTTAAACTCAATCTTCTAATTTATTTAAACCCCCACAAAAGTTTGTTTGAAAGGTTTGCCAGATTTTATAGCTTTGTCTTCACGATTAAAATATAAAATTGAATATTGCTTAACGAAAATGTATTTGTGAAGGGGCCTTTGTTGATGTAATAACAAATTAACGCATTGTTTTGGTTTCTGTTTCTTTGCTTTTCATTTTGGTTTTATTTGTGGAACTCAAGGTATTTTGAAATTTAAATAAAGCTCAAAGATTCAGGAAGCATCGGTGGCCTTGTAGCTTAGGGTGTCGACTCAAGATCGTAAGATATCGAATTTCAACCCCCGCGGTTGCCATGCATGCATACATGACTTTTCAAACTTAAGTTCATTATCAGATGAACTTACAGTGAAGAAAACACATCGTGAGAAAAGTTGTACATTGGAACAACTGAGAGTGTAAATAGGGTAATTGCATAAAAGATCCTAAGTGCACACGATAGGGCGCACCTGTAAGATAGGATAAGATAAGACTTGAAAACTCTTTCCTACTCCTGGGAAATGCCGCAGCACCTTTGAATTTGAGGCCCTCTGCACAAGCGAGCTATGTGGTCGCGAAATTGATATTGGAGTGTCTCGGGACCGCGGCGCGAAAGCCGCCCGTCACGCATTTTGACGCGCCAATGTTTCACCGCGACTACATCCATTCCTTTCATTCTCAAATCAACCTTTTGTTCTAGAATCCTTTACCTTTGAGATTGGATTTGTACATTTCCTTGCGTTGAGGTTTTATCGGATTTATGTTAGAGCATAGCGGCGTTATTGTGAGCAGAAAGAAACTAGATACGATCGGCTGTCGAGCTAACATAGCCGGGGAAGTTAACAAACGTTTGTTTGTAAACGTTTTCTAGCGTAAAATGTTATCCGTCTTATTCATAAACGCACAATAACTGTAGTATGCTTGATATGCATCATTGTGTCATTTAAATTTGACGGAAGTGACAACACCTACTTTAACTAAAAAAGGTTTATTTTAACCTTTTTTAGTTAAAGTAGGTGTTGTCACTTCCGTCAAATTTAAATGACACAATTTTATGAATAAAGGAAACGGGGTAAGTATTTAGCGTTCAGATGCGAGCTTTATACCATGACATGGAGTAAAAAATAATATTTAGTTCGATTTTTAATAATTATTTACATTTACTGAAGTCTTTTCAGTTTTGAACAAACAATACGTTTTGCATAATAAACAATAAACCAGTTTACAGTTAAGTGGATAACTTAATAGGTAATTTTGCACTTACATGAAAACGATAGTTTAACTGCCCTAAACAGTTTTCAAATTACTTATCACAGGTATGATTAGTTACTCGAATGCCAAACTAGAATTCCCCAACTCACATGTCGTTATTATTCAGATTTGTATGAAAATGCAATAACGATAAAAACGAAAGAATTAAAGCATTATAATGATAAGTAGTGAAGAGAAAATATTTAAGCAGCCTATTTGTTCAAATAATTTTCAAATTTATATTTATTGAAAAAATCCGGTGTAGGTATCCCAAGTGGGCAGAACCTATACATGCACTCTGTATAACATTATACAATCGTCTATTATGCAACTGCCCATGTCGGCGGCATTATCAAGTAGGTATTAATCAAACATGGGGTGGTAATTGTACCACGGCAGCTGCGGATTAGCGTTACCACCACTTGAGTTATTGATGACGTCTGTAAGCAGACTGACTTGTGTTACAGATATAATTAGATAGATAAGAATGACAGGTGACTGAAGTCAAGTTTTCAATTTAAAATGTTGTTTGATTGATACGAAATGCTGGGCTAGATTCTTACCAGCAGACGTTGTAATCTATCACAGGTTGGACTAATTGCATTCATTTTATAGGTCCTTGACAACGGCATATTATATTATAAACTTACTAAGTGAGCATAGACAAATACTTAAATAAAAAAATACCCAACAATAAGAATCAAATTGAAGTTTCTCTTGGAGGAAATTGAATCTGAAACCTAGCCTAGAAAGCAGGATGCCTAACGAAAAAGCTAACCGCTTCTTCTAAGGAATGATAGAAAGATCAATATTCACCGGTTTTTTTTTAGTTGTACCAAAACTATCAAAGAAACAGAGGCATAAGATGGTCAAAAGATTTTTAGTTGCATGTAAGTATTTGTATCCCCTAACGTTAGGTTTCAAATGATGTACGTGTGTAACTAACCAACTACAGTAGAACCCGCTTAATACGATCACGTTTAATACGATTTCCCGCATAATACGCCATTTTCTACTGGTCCCTGCAACTTAAGGCCTGTTTTCATACATTTTTTCACGGTTAATACGACTCGCGTCCCGCTTAATACGTCTTCTAAAACCAAAATACCAAGTTATGTACGCGGGTAAAAAGAGCATATCGTACTAAGGGACGCGATTCTAGCGACACCTCCGCCTGTCCAGGTAAGTTTGTTAAGCTTTCAGTCGAAGACCTTATTGAAAGTGCAGGTTCCACCCAAAACGCAACCATAAGTGATGATGAAGACGCACACGAACAGGAGGAAACGCCTCCAATTTTGTCAAATGCTCAGGCGTTGTCAGTTATAGCAGATTTAAGACGCTATGTGTATCGTCTATGGGTAATAGCGAAGAAGCGATCCATAAATTAAATTATATTGCAAATCTTGTTATGAAAAATGCATCCAAATCGTTACGTCAATCTAAAATAAATAATTACTTTAAGTAAAACAATTGTTATTAATATACACTTTTACATAAATATAATTTTTTGTATCCTCCATTTAAAATAAACAAATTACATGTAAATGTGTGTACAGGAAATATTACTAGTTTTATTTTCACGTTTAATACGATTTCCCGTTTAAGACACTTTTTTTGCTAAGTCCCCTCAAAATCGTCTTAAGCGGGTTCTACTGCATTATATGATATGATTTGATTAAAAATATGAAGGCAATACAGCGTTCATTGAATACAAAAACGGACACATTCCAAAATGAGTCAGTGTTGCATTTTAAAATTAGAATCTATTTGTATAAGATTTTTAATGCAAGAGCCAATTATTTTGGAATGTGTCCGTTTTGCATTCAATGAGCGACAGGAATAACAAATGTAATAACATATTTGTGTGAAAATCGGAAAAAAACAAGGCTGACACAGTCAATTAATCACTCAGTATTTTGAAACAGTGAAATAATTTACCAAGATATGACGGGTTGCTGATGTGATCACATACTTTCCAGAATAAACCCTGGTATTACTTCATTTATTCATATTTAGCTGAAAAGCTAGAAAATATGTCTTATTTTATTACCTATGCTATTTACGAATTGTGCTTAGGTACCTCAAGATGTAACCGCATTCATACTTCATTAAGAAAACATCCCGCTGGGACGCGCGGCACGCGACGACCTCTTAATTGGAGAGACCTATCTACACAATGAAGCCATATTTTCAGCTTGTAATTAGCGAAATGAATCACTTTCATTTGCAGGCGAGCTCGTTCACGTCATTGTTTTTGTACAAACCGAATACCCGGGCTGAACGGCTGTCGTAGGAAATGAATTATCGTTGGATATTTACCGGAAGATGACATTTCTCGAATCGGCCCATTAATTCCTAATGGAGCGGCAGGGCTACATTTCATCTGTTTGGCTGAACACCAGGCCTTTGCCGCAGAGCTATTTTCGGTAGCGTATCCATAAATACTACGAGTTAGTTCTAAATCGTTGGATGGCGGCTAAGTACCTAAGTAGAATTTATAGATGACCGCTTTGCACTGAATTTGTTTGTGTGTAATGCGGATTGGTCGTTTTGTAAGTTTGCCAAAAGCCTATGCTTTGTCTGAAAAACGTCTTCAAAATATAATCGAGATCACGAGGAAAAAACAACTTAACGTCTGTGTCAACTGCGTCGAGTAATTCGATGACGAATAAAATTTTGTAGGAGCATAACATCTTAAATGAAGTGCCGACATTTAGAAGACCGTGCTCTTCGGCTCCGGCTCGTTATTAAATAAAAACATTTGCATCACTTTGCTTGAATATTCTGCTTTATTTGAAGTAAAATTCATGAAAATGAAGTTCTTTATCATAAGTTCATTAAGACGGTGTCCCGGCGACGTCCCGCTTTCGCGAAATACTGAACTTTTCAACTTAACAACGTGCGACGTAGCAACCTGTTTTTACTTTTTGTGAGAAAAGCATCTCTTGACGAAACGAAAATGGAATACTTAAATACTTAGATAGTGCTTCAACTAAGTGTTCTCATATTTTTAGTGGGCTGTCGCTGTGAATTTATTAGTGGTGTGGTTATGAAAAAAACAAAATGTAATAAAATGTTGGTGAAGTGATTATTGTGAAAAACCTTTTTAACACGTTTTCATTTTTGACACTCAATAGAAAAGTACGTAACCTTTATGAGACATCGGAACGATATTTATAATATCCATATCTGAAATGTAGTAATGAAGATTTAAAAATAATTCAAGAGACTATAAAGTAAGAAAGTTCCATTTTCTAAATGCGACGAGAAATTACCGAGATTAATGTCATTCGAAAAGTTCCACAAACATCTTAAGAGCTTCGCTGAAGTTTTAAAAATTTCTGCAAGGTGCAATGAATCTAAGAAGAGGGCGTTATTAGAAAGTTCTCGAAGTCGGATTATTCGAGTCGCTCTGCGTGGAAACTCTAGCAACATTGTGGATGAAAATAAGAGAACTTATATTTCAAGATTCCCACCCTACTAAAAGAATACTATTAAATTATTAATCAGTTTTTATAATGTCAAGTAATGTACCGATATACAAAAGGTGTATTGTATCAACTATGATTTGAATCTCAAGAGTTCCTTATTATTAACCGATGACGTAGTAATAAATAATGTGGTTTTATGAAAATACCGTTCAGAAAAATAAAAACATAAAAATTACAAAGTTAAATAAGCCAAATAAGTTTTATACAATATGAGAAAAAACATTCTCATGAGGTTCCCTCATTTCATTTAAATGCCTTAATAAGAAGTCCTCATTCCTTCCGTTTTCCGAAAGTATGAAATACACATATGAAATAGACACATGAGCAAAGCCCTAAAAATGCACAAATTATAATTTGATATAGCAGAAAGTATCCTCCAAGCGAACTTCAAGTTGATATGAAAAGTTAAACGACTCTTGTTGTGCGTCTGTCAAAAACTCTGTTTATTCACGAGCGCTTGTTTCTCGAATTTGAAGACTTTCTTGTCTCCAGAGACATTATAAACGCGGACAAACTTCAGGGCAAACGACAATTTTACATTTTCGGAAAAATACAAAAGGCTCAACCCTCATTACGAGTTCAATGTGACCCAGTTGGGGAGTGATTTGAAAAGATTCCGCTAAAATCACAAAGGTATACCTTTGTAACGAGGATATGTCAATGTAATTGACTTAAAGCAGGTTACAACCTAATTTTCTGCTTAAACCGATACCCGGCTCGACGACGCAAAATTGTATTATTTTGCGCTGCAAATCGAATTCTGCGTTCGGCGAAACGTGATCGAAATACGCGACACGTTTCTGTTTTTGCACCGGCTACTATTTATTATGCAGAGAAACGGCCATGGGGCCTGATGATATCGATATTCAGTTCTTGGAAAAATTGGCACGGTCAAGTCTGGATATGTATAGGAACGGTAAGTAATTTTTGTAAGAAAATTTCTCCAAGACTTTATTTACGATACGAGTAGTAAACGAACGCAAACATTTTACTTGGAATTGCTCTCTGTAAAAACTTTCAGACGATTATTTACCTAAAAAATTAAATTGCTTCATTATTTCTTAGTAAGAATATAAAATAATGTGAATAAAACTACCGTGCATTTATAACCCAAGCTTCTACTTGTAACCTTCTTTGAGTTGGCTAAGATAAAAGGGTTAATCTTTCGCTAGTCGCTCTTAATGGCTAGTTGACTTGCTACGCCCGAGTTTTAATTAAACTTCGTTATTATCAGTACACAGATAAGAGAGTACATTTCCTGCTCAAGCTGGTTAATTTATGCTCATTAATCGACCGTCGTGTCCCTCGTTCGTACAGATAACAAAACTTTTATAATTCAGATCAGAATTTTATAAAAGTTGCGTTTTGTTGACGTTGTATTGCGGTGTATTAACGACATACTTTACAACTATGACGACGACTCAAGGAAATTTACACCGATATTGTTTTAAAAACATTTGTACAATCAGCGCTATCATTGCAAGAAAATACTATTATTTAAAAAATATTTCGTTATTTAGTTTTACAGATTACGAGTTTAATCACCGCCTTAATTAAATACAGTCCCATTTTGGCCTAACGAGATCCAACTACTTCTCAAACTCACCGAATAACAAACGTGTGTGGTAAACTCTTTTATTGTCAAAAACTGCCATAACGCATTTACGGCACTTTAAACATTTAACCAGCGTACAAAACTGCTGTAAAAACGACCATAGAAACTCGGGTTCAGCCGAGGATCTAATTACAGGGACGCTCGCCAAGACGGTCTCAGTTCTACGAAAATTATTACTGTAATTTTTCACTCAAAACTTCCGTGGCGCAAGTTCGAGAACGGGGGTGAAGGAGATTTATTTGGAACAAACATTATTATAAACAACGAGGCGCCATCACCGTTACTTTTCATTATTTTAAACGGATTCGTTCACTTTTTATGAACGTGTTAACGTGGTTTACGGTCCATTTTATTGTAGGGCCGCGCGTATAACTTCTTCGCCCGATTTTCATCTTGCTAGGTGAAAAAGCTAATGGATTGCAAAGTCGTTCGTGGTAATAATTATTAACTGTTGAGTATCCTCAGCATGCTTCACAAAAAATTGAGTCAAGAAGTTCAAGTAATATGTTTCAAGTTTAACAAGTAATAAAAAGCGTGCCCGCAACTTGAATACAATTTTGCATAGGTTGATATTAAAATTCAAAAGTTATATCAGAAAATATGCTTTGAATATAATAAATCTTTGATAAATAATAGTTTTTAACGTTCAAATGTACTTAAAAGGTGTTATTTGTTATAATTGAACTTACCTAATTATTTTACCTTGATACTCGTAAGAGTGTTTTTTTATTATCATGCATAAATTTTGCAACAACTTTCAACTTTGAGCTTCAAGCAGAGAAAGTATAACAGCCAACAAATTAATGTAACGTAATGAAAATATTGAGCAAACATGCTCAGAACTTGAGCTGCGCGTATCAAGTAGGTCCAATATTGGCTCGTAACATCATAGTGTTAATCAAACACATCACACACATGATATATATTAATTAATTACGCAGAAATTTTGCTATCACTTTCAGTTAATTATAATATGGTACAGTGCACATTGTATAATTAGTTACCATTCCAATTAGAATAAAATTATGTACAGTAACATTTTAGTTTTAGTTGGTAATATTTTACTTTGACAAGTGGTGATACCGCCACACCCAGTCTTGGTGAAATAATTATTAATATAAAGAAGAAACTCGCAACAAACTTAGATTAGGTTTTACTTCGTCGAGACTCTTAATAACATCGCGTTTGAAATAAAGGATTTTGTGGTGATACAAAAAACATTTGCTTATAACGGTAACTCACTTTAAGTTTTAGTGTTACAGTTCGAGTATTAAGATTAAAATCTGTCAAAAGGTTGTTTGACTTCTCCAAGCCATAAAAACCCATTGTACTGTTCTCTGTGGTTTTAATTTAAAAAAAAAAAAAACATTTTGTATTTCTCACATTTTAAATCGTGATACTTGCACTAAGCCATCTTCAGATATTTTACGTCAGTTCTGATAGAAATACAACATTACGGTCTTTCTAGTCTCTATAAATCATCCGTTGGTACACCACAGGCTCTTAACATATTAAAATCCATGTACAAGTACTCGATGTCGCTTTTTCAATTGCAGTCAGGAGAGTTTCGACTGTTTAATATTCTAAAATTAACTTGTCATAAGCAAAATACAGACTTTTTTCTGTACAACTTTATGAATGTCGACCAATCGGTACCGAAAGCAAAGACATCGCGTAAAAAAAACATCCATTTTGAAGTCGGTAAGTAACCCATAATTTATCGACAGTTTTCAAACGTTTATGCTTGAAACGTGAATATCAAATACGATAAATTCTCATCCATTTGCCTGTCTTGATAGCATCGAATGAGCTGTCGTCAGTATGCAACAATTACGCCGTCTGTTTGCATAATGGTTGGCGTCTGTCGGTAATAAGCATAAACGGACAATATCTAGTTAGTCATGGCCGCCTCAATACCACATCGTTCCCAGGACAATATCGACTAGTCACTATTGCATTAAATGGCCCTCGTTCCATGCTTGTCTATGCTGCACTAATATAAGTACGCTTTGATAAACTGATTGATAGAGTAAGAGATAAATGTGGACTAAAAGAAGAGTAGTGACTACGATTAAAAAGGGCATGGTTCGATAGTTCGGTCATTTGGAAAAGATGTATGAAAGACGATTGACGAAAGAGATATACAGAGCGAAAGTGAGTGGAAAGGTCGGAAGGGGCTGCCCTAGGCGTAATTTTTTTAATCAAATCGGAGAAATACTGGAAAAGGGCCGAACCTTAAGTACCCGAAATCGACATGTGTGCATGACTCGATGTATGAATGTGGAAGAAGCGAAAGAGATTTGTCGGGGTCGTAGCAGGTGGAAAGAAGTGATCTCTGCCTACCTCTCTGGGAAACCGGCGTGATTTAATGTATGTATGTGTGTATGTGTACGAAGGGGTTTTTAAAGGCTTTTAAGTTTTGACACATTTTGAAGGTAATGAAATGTAATAAATAGAAACGGTACCTACAAATATTTTATACCCGGTTTCCATTTATTTGTAAAACTGTTTAAGCCAACGTTATGACTAAGCTTAAATTTAAACGCTTGCAAAATGGGAATGTTAAATTTACGTGCCGTCATTGCTATTTGCAAGCCTTTGGGGCAAATCGGTCATTGCTTTCGATTTAAATACCACAAATCATTTAATGCGTTTTTGATAAACGTCAAAAGCGGTTTCATTATAAACGAATTGTCGAACTGGAAAATATTCCAAGAATTTTAGTACGCATCGGTTCGCAATATTCCCTTGCCAAAAGTTTATATGAATGGGATATCAGTTTTACAGCCAAGATTTAAATTGGATGGTGGCTCAAATGGAACAACAATTCGTGTTCAGCTCGTGGAGAAATGCATTGTGTCTAGTGCACGGTTTATTAAAGATTCATCACGGCGCTGGCAATATTTGTAAACCGTAGGGAGTCATTAATTAGAAAAGGTTTTAATTAATTTCAAACCGCGGCCTCGATGCCGCGATTAAATTTACTTTTCGTGAATAATTAGTGTTGTGCCGCTTAATTTCAGAAGCCAAAAATTTTACACACTTTTACTGGGTACGCAAGAAATTTGAAATGTTATCTTTATTTGTGGAGTTGAGAAAATACCCCAGTTCATCGATGTGTAAAAATATATTCGAGACCACTTTTAGGAGATAGGATCAATAATATTCGCAATACGAAGACAGTTCTGTATGAACTGTATTTTTCATATCTCCTGTTCGGAAAGTAAAGATTTCCATATCTTAATAGCAGGATGAATATTTCATCTTCAGGGAAAAGTGTGAATTATAAAAGAATTGTTCAAGTCACTTTACTTTTAGTTTTTTCTTTGTGTAGTGGACTACACGTGTATTTTTTTTTATTGACATTCAGTAAAACCAGAGTATTAACATTTTACCATTCGTCTGCCACCAAAACTGGCTCAACAGACTCCTCCTGCTCTCGCTCCTGGTCCTTAAGCCGCATGTAGAAAATAATAAATCTACATTTTCTAAGGCCAGATTAAGTATGACAAAATATATGGGAATGACTGTGGAAACTAGTTTTTTTTCTGCTTGTGTCTTTAAATTTTTGTTTTATTCCCGTGTGAATATCTTGAAACCAGTTCTACGGGACAAGACTCGCGGTCAAATGAGGGTAGAATAATTGCAGCATAACAATAGTCATTCATGATAAGAGTCACTCTTTTGCATCAGCAAGTAGGTGCAATTATGTGACGCAATTAAACTGCAGTTCCGCACACAACAGCAGCGCTTGATATTACGCCAAGGCCTGTTGTCTAAGTTAATATCCGTGTTTGTGTTCTCTACCTAGATGCTAATGATAAACATAATGAGACACTCACTAGGCACTACTTGGGTGTGACCGTAGGAAGGCATTCAAGTTGGTTTAAAACAAATACAAAAAGAACTTTACAGGAGAGCTCTGGATTGAAGGAGGTGGTTCGCCATTTTTTGTAAAAAGCCCTTGGTGACTTAATAAAACAAGAAGAGAAAATCTTTAGCTTTAGTGACTTACACATTCGTTGCCAACGCGCTAAACTCCCAACGTAACCGATCTCAGCGTTTTTACGTTTTGTAGCGTAAACCGCCTACGAACAGAGAGAGCGTTGGCGGATTGCTTGTACCGAAAGTTTTTATATCTTGGACTAAGTCAAAAAGAGACACTGTCCTACAGCTTGACCAAAACTGAATGGTACAAGTAGGTAGGTACTTTACATATAAATTTCGAAGAATTTAACTGAACTATGAAATATTCGGTGTTATATGGTATTAGCCTGAAGACGACGTAAGAGATGACTAGAATCGTTCAAGCGTTTTCCTTGTAAATATACACTGTCAAAAACCAACAACACTAAAATATCGAGAGAGTCTAAAGAAAGCCTAATTAGGTTTCGGCTGAAATTTCGTCGACTTGTTTTTCTTGCTTAATTTCTGACGACTAGCGGTGACAAGACTATTTATTTTGCCTATTTAGCGTTCCCACTTAATTAACTTCCAAAATATTCTCGCTTAAATATTTGGCGTCTGTTTAAAACTTGATTCTGTAGGTCTTTGTATATAAACTAACTTCAAACCAAAGTATGAAATGTAAACTTTAAATCAAAATCAAAATAAATCTGTAATTTATTGGGTATAAATTGTTAACGTTGCTTTATTTGTATACAATTGATTAAAAGTTAAATTAATCATCACTATATCATTTTTTGAGATATGCCTTTGGTACAATACAATACATAAAACTTAAGTAAGTATTATGCATGTTGTGATAAAAAAACAAACATATACCTACATAACCATCAAATTAATGTTTAAATCGCATTGGAATTTTCAGTATAACTTTTGAGATTTTCATTATTATTCAACTTTATCGCTTCATAGGAAAATTATCGTTATGTTAATGTTAATTTTTTATTTAATTTTGCACAAAAAAGGTAATTAGGTACTTATAGTAACTACGTCTAAAGCAGATTCAGAAAACGTGAAGATTTTTTCAAGAGGGATGATCGTGAAAAACCTTCGCAAGACTTACCGCTTCAAACCAGTCTTACTCGCAAGCTGTGGTTGCCATAAAAATGAGAAACGACCACTTTAAGCTACACCATATTTTCCGGAATCAAGAATGAAACCTAGAATAATTTTATTGCCGAAGACGTACTGCAACTAACGAGGGCACCCAAAAAATTCATATAAATCTACGCGAGTGTTTTAAATTGTTTCCTAAAAGTCGAACGTAACACTAGTGCATAAGGTGCAGATTGGTGAAATGACTAAAACATCGTTGTTTACGTGTACAAAGTCAAAAAAGTCTCCGAACGCTTCGTTAAACTAGATGTAGGATAATATCGGAGACACAGTGCGCGGCGGAGTTCCGTGACTTTTGACTTACAGGTGCTATTACAACAGTAATTCACAAAATTTTACGCTTTGGATACGACCAATTTTATATGCTGCTCGCCGTTTGCACGAGGTGGAACCACAGAATATATAATAGTAAAGTTGCCAACATTGTGCTCGAATATAAGTGAAAAGTATCTATAACGAGAGGCATAAAAGCGAAATTATTGCTTACGTTACAAGTACGCTCTTCCTATAAAAACAGCGTTTTGGTAAGTTGTATGAAGCCCATACAAAAGTCACATCCAGAGATGCATGGCGATAATTGTAGCTTAGCGCTTAAAATATGAAGTGGCAGGTTCGCTTGGTGGAACATTCTTTTCAACGTTCTATGACATTGTGGGCTAGGCCAGATGCATTCTGAAAATGTTATCGTTATCGAAAATGGATTAACGTAAGTAACTTACTCAGCGTAAGTTTTCGAAAATCGATATTGTAGAATGAAACTTGTCTAGGCGTGCTACTGCGCTGGCGCTACTGGCTTACGCTTAATTCAATTTATGTTACGATCGAAACAGAAAATAAAAAATGATATTTTAGCATTAATTCATTCCTCTGAAGCTTGATGTTTTTACAGTTTCAGACATAGTCATAAATAGAGCACGATAAATAACGATTGAAATCGATAAAAATATGTGAACGTAAAACCATTAGGTAGTGTTCGTTACTTTGACACAACTTTGCGGGTGGTAGGACCTTGTGCAGGGTCCGTCCGGATCGCTACCACCGTCTTATCCATTAACCTACCGCCAAACAGCAGTGTTCGCATTGTTGTGTTCCGGTTTGGGGATAAGACAGCCGGTGAAATGACTAGCATAGAGGCATTCCATCTTAGTCCTCAGGGTTGGCAACGCATTTGCAGTCTTAGGATTGCTCTGCAGTCTTGTGAATGCGAATGTCTATGGGTCATAGTTTCCGCTTACCATCAGGTGGCCTGTGTGCTCGTTTGCCATCTCTATGCCATAAAAAAAAAAAAAAAAAAAAAAACTTTGAATCTTTAGTTTTTAATTTATTTGAAACTGTTAATACTCGTAATTAACTAGGCTACAAAACGCCTTTGCTTGATTTGCCTAATTCATACGTCTAAAATTAAGAGAATCATAAAACTTTTAAAAAAGATTTTCGTCATGATCAAACGCATATAAAATACGATCAAGCTTAACGGATTAAATGTAACTTTAGGGAAGTTTAACCACATCAATGATTAATATGAATCTATCGTTAAATCGACATAGGTATACCTTCAAGTTGACCACTATAATGATTAACCCTACTACCACACCATTAATTTAACCCTGTAATTGAAAATGGTAAACGTTTTCACCGAGCGTTCCCAACGGAAGACCAGCGTTGGCTTCACAGCCAGCACATGCTGAGTTAGGACCGTTTCGCAACACTAGCACAAGTCCTCTCTTTTCTCTTGTTTTTATTGTTATTTCTTTTTTTGTTGTGTCGTTTTTATTCTGCGTAAATGTTTTACTTACTTACTAAACTTTATTAGATCATGACCAAACGATGGAAATTACCAGTAGATTCATTACCATCCATGGCAAGATTTGAACTTCTAAAACTGTACATTAAATTTTATTATGCTACTAAAATGTTTTGAAGAACAAAGCAACCGTGTGTAACACAAGTCACAAACTCAATTCGTTCAATGGCCGCTCGGTGAAAAGTCACATGCACTAAAAGAGCGCTAAACAGAGTCTCGAAGAGCAACGACAAGCGATACTGGATTTAGTTCTATAAGGAGCGCAAATCGAATATAAGTATAATTTTAAAAAGGTAATGTAATACTTTGTCACGCAACAACAAAGGGCCCTTTTTCTTTTGTACCTCGAAATATATTACCGAGAACAAGCATAATACTAGTCTGGTCTTAAGAAAGTTTTCAGGAGGTGTCGGCGCTCAATAGACAAGTATCCAACTTTTGTTCGAGAGAAAGTTTTCATTGTGTCCTGGCCGGATTAATACGTGAACTTCGCAAAGGGTTATCTAAGCTTAGGGGACCACGTTCCTATTAATTACCCAAGTTTGTACGAGACCGATAATTAATTAAGAACTTTAGTTAGTGTGAGGTTAGGTGACACTGGCTCGGCGCAGCGTTCTGCGGCCGCGGTCTGCCGTATTTTATTATCTACCTTTTGTGATAGGCTTTGAAGGGTTAGTAGAGTACGTAATAATTTTTATAGAATTATTATAAATCGTTATAAATCCTAAATGATCATTTAAAATGGAAAATGATAAAGAAAACCTAATGACGATTTTGAAATATCAATTCAATGATACCCTACTTGTCATCGTTGTGTTCATTGAACTTTTTTTTTTCACTATGTGTTATGGTTGCGGTTTATTTATTAAGCTTTAAAGGATTGGTCGACGGTTTAGGTCTCTCTTATCCTATAAGATAAGTGACGATGAGGCTAAAGTTGGCTTGCTCTATCAAAACAAGCGAACTTGAAGAGATCCCAAATGAACTTTAACCCAATGTATACAAAGATGACGAGAAAGTCTAATAACACCAGTCACTATTGGAAAAATCGAAAAAGAGTTCAAGTATGTGTATAGATATTATTTCCTGACCAAGGAAAGGAAGGTATTTATTTATTGCCAACATGATTTTATCTGGAGTTGAGAAAGATTATGGAATCCGGATCGGCGTCATTGTATTCAAGTGTATTCAAATTGAAGGAATCCTGAGCTCACAAACCTCGATAACGGAGTGGAACAATTTTACAGCATTCTTGCATTAAGGGGATTACAGAAATATCTGGAGATATTTAAAATGTGTAATATTATTTTACAGTATATTGATATTCCTTATTATAAATCTTCATGCAACGCAGTCAACATTTTTGATGTCTATAAAAACGACAACGTTACATAAATTGACCTTGTCCCAAAACCAACTAGGCTTGTAATAACTATGGGCTCAATTAAGTAAAATCTAACAATTGATCTAAAATTTAAACCTAACCCATTTCATGCTACAATGTCACGCTAAAATGTTTTAAATATCAGAAATTGTTAACACTTTCTGACTAATAGTCCCTCCTCGCGTGACTGCCGAACAAACTAACAAAATTGTACTTTGACGTGGCATTTGTCAAAAACGTGGAGTCACGGTAAATGAACTAACCATAGCGTTTTCTATAACTTTACACTTGAAAGTAAGTAAGTAAAATAAAATTTAACTTGGCGTAACATTTGTAGACGGTAACAGGAATTATTAATTTTTACGCAAAAGCAAGCACCAAAGCCGTATGTAATTGCAAATTTCGTTGTAATTACAGCGCTTCCGCATTTTACTCATAAATTTCCACTTACGTTTCACATTACCTTGATGTGGAGAATGCAACGCGGTGAGAGACGAAAACGCCCCTTGGCAACGAGTGAAAGATTCAAAATAGGTAGGTATCGATTAGAATAACACATTCGCACCGCGGAATGTGGCACAGCGAGCGGAATTCCACTCACGTAAAATGAAATTCGTAAAACAATTTCCATCTTTCGACTGCGGGCAAGCGTTCGTTTCGTTAAGTATCGAGCCGAATTAAATTACGTTTGGTTTTATTTGATATTCATGTGTTCCAAAGTTATTTTAGGCACGTTTTGAAGCCTCATAAAAATCATTCCTAAAATTATGATCAATACGAAAATTACGTTAGTTGTTAATGTGTACGCATGAACCCATGTGCTGATCCATAGTAAAAATAACTTTGAGCAAGTCCATTTGAAATCTGTAAATAATTTACATCGAGACAAAACTGAAAGTATATTCGAGTACCTATAGAACAGTTATTCACAGTCATGTAGTAGATACCTGTTATTGACAACATTAATCATAAAACACATAAATACAAACAAATAAATATATCAAACTCACGTTGTAACGACTTTTCTACAAACTGTTCCTTTGTTTGTTGCCTAAGTAATAACCAAAATTGCACCCATGTTTTTTAGACTTTAAAATGTCAAAGTCTGTAAACAGTAAAACTAGGTTGTTGTTTTAGCACTCAAAATCGTTGCAACATTTAATAAAACTAAAAGGTTTTGTACTATTTAAGTAAGTCTAGGTACCTACATCATATTTTCACTAACCCTGTTTTTGTGAATTATTTACTTTACGTTGTACCTAAACTTTTCTGTGTTCAAATTAAAAGGACGGTTAAGCGCGAGTCGGACTCCAGCACCACAGTGTAAAGAGTAACTAACAGTGGGCCGACGCCTTTGATGTTTGCGTAAATGCCGACGCCGCACAAGGCCACCGTAATTACCTAGGGTTGTCACAAACTACACAACTGCCCAAAAAAAGAGGGTAATGGTTTTAGGTTTAAAGTATGTATGTACGTTTCTTTGTTCCGCCATAAATAACTTAGGTATGATTTTAGATTCAAACACACATACAATTTTGTTTAAAGAAATTATGTTCACCATCTTGGATTTCAATATGGATGTCATTTTCGTAATCAGCACCCCGAGGAACCTCGAAAATGACACCCATATCATTATATTAAAAAAAAAACGTCCGCCATCTTGGATTCCAAAAATAATGTCATTTTCGTAATCGGCACCCCGAGGAACCTCGAAGATGACACCCATATCGATTTTTAAGAAAAAATAACGTCTGCCATCTTTGATTTCAACATGGATATCTTTTTCGTAATCAGCACCCCCATTATTATTTATAAAAGTCATGTCCGCCATTTTAAATTTGAAAATGGCTGTAATTTTTTTGTTTGAGAAAAGTTAAAATTTTTGCTGGCAGGCGTCACGCTTTTACATCCGCCATTTTGTTTACGTTGGCATGACATGACAAAAATGTTATAAATTAAGCACTATAAAATAATATATTTACCTTTCTTCTGAGTGTGAAAATTGATAATATCGCAGATCTTTATTTGTGCGAGATGATGAATTGCATTCTCGCACAGCACATGTCGTATGCACCATTTTTTATTCTAAACACATCAAAATACAACACACGACACGCAGTAGCCCTGAAAGATATGTCCCGAGCTACTAACAATGGCGACGTATGCAGCTCGGGCTCGCCCTACCCGCCCCTCGCCCCTCACACCCCGCACGATTGCCCTGTCTAGACGGCTTCGTCGAACGACTGTATTGGTTTATAGACTGTGCCAGCACCGAGGGTTCCGCACATTTGTAAGTTTTTTTAAAATAAAATATAGAAATACAACAGTCTTGCTACTTCTCGTCTTCATCTGTTAGAAAACCTATCTACCGCTCTTTTAAGCCTACAGAACCCGTAATTTTCACTTGTAAGTTGTACTAATAACTTTTTTTATCGAGATAATATTTTACCAAACTTAAGAAAAAGTTACTATGATAATATCTCTATCCTCGTGAGGCCCATGTCAAATTTCGTTAGTTCGAAAAAGAATCTTGTATCAGTCAACTAAAGTCAAAAGTCACTTTGACAAATGTCCTAAATTTAGGACGTTGGCCCCGCGAGGCTATGACAGTTTGTATTTTTTTTTAATGATGAGCCAATTATTGTTAATGTTTATTATAAATGAGCAAAAATAAAAAGTTATAAACTCAAATCTCTAATGAGGTTTTCTTTATACAAATATTGAAAATTTCAGGCTGATTGCTACAGTAACACCCGTTTCAGAGAAAAGGGATCTTGACGGGCAGACGGACAGATTACAAAGTCTACTTACAAGGGTTCGGTTTTCAGTATTTGGTACAGAACACTAAAAACAAGCTGAAGTATTATTAGAGAATGAAAGGTGTTATTTCTATACAAGGCAGGTCACCATAGTACTTAGTAGAGAACAATCAGAACTATAGACAAATTCGTAAATGTTTGTTATGAATTCTCACTATAGTGTGTTTTAATTGAATATGAATCAGAGGCTTATAATATAATTTCAATCAAGCAACTGTGCTAAAAATATAACAAAATAGTATCAAACTTGACAAAATCAGAAATGGACTGCGTGCTAATGCTAAGAACAATCTAGTTCAACCAGTATCCCATTTAGTGTTACCTAGCTCCGGACCCAATTCCATGTCAGTTAAAATCTTTAATAAATTGCCTACTGACATAAAGAACGTGGAAAAGCATACACAATTTTTTAAAAGCCTAAAATCATTTTTGATTCAGAAAGCCTACTATACGGTTGATGAATACTTAAGTGATTCAAACAATGTTTAATAAACGACGACTCTCTCTGACATCACCTCTTTTTCTTTATAATGCCTAGTAAATGTAGTTATTGACATATAATTTAATATTTTTAGTTTTTAGTTATGTTTGGAATTTTACAAATTGGCAATTGTTTAATTTTATTTTATTGAAATCGTTTCTTTGACTACTTAATGTAGGTAATAGGCTGACATCATAATTATAAGTGACTTTTAATTAATATGTAAATTCTAATATTTTTACGAATGATATACAATAATCAGCATATTTAGTATTTAATTTATAGTACCTACTTAGTTAATTGTAATTATGATGACATGTTTGAATTTGATTTTTAATAACGTAGTTTTATTGAGTTGATTGCAGCGCCCTTACAGGGTTTATGTTTGGACAAAATATATTTTTAAGATCATGTATACACGTAATGCAATAAATAAATGAGTATGAGAAATACATTTTGTATTGCAAAGAGCCATTAAATATTTCTTCCACAATAACTAATGAGCGTCCCGAACACGTCAAACTAAATAAACCAAAAATAGGTCTCGGCGGCAATACGTTGAACACGGCCGGAACGCCTCCAGTAATCACGTCGGGCTACATTACGGCTACACGGCCAGTGGAGTGGGCCCAATTAGTCATGCTTTTAAAAATCGAGGTTATTTCACCTTCGAACCCATAAATTACCCTATGACCGTGATCGAGTCGAACGAGCCCACGGCATCCCCTTCTATACCGCGGGATACGAGTGAAAAGCAAGAGGTATGAAAACTTTATTTGGAACACCGCGTTCGATATGTATCGTGAGGGGGCGTGAAACCGACAAGGCTCACGCGAGTAAACACTCGGTTTGCGCCACTTTCTGAAATCGACGTGGCTTTCTAATTAAGACATTACGCGACATTTTGCGGGCGTTGCGAGAGGAAGTTAGTTTACCGGACGTATTGAATGATTAAATAAGTTTTTTTTAAGTTAGCGAATGAACTCCTCATTAAATAACTTTAGAGATATGGTGAGCGTGAGTGAGTGGAGATGTCGGTAGGGGACTAGTACGAGTATACCTACTCGTATAACAAAGTACTCTGTGGGGACGCCGTAGACGGACGTACGGTAATCAGATTGGCGATGTACTGAATAAGGGCCAAATGAAAAGCACTCGAAACCGACGTTCGTGCATGAAGAGATTGATGAATGTACAGGGAGCGAAAGTTGTATGTTTAGACCGGTCCACCTGGCGTTCCATTAGTCTCTGCCCACCCCATTATATATATGTATGTTAAATAACTTTAAATAGGTACACTTAAACCTCAGACGTAATTGCGACCCTTACATAGCTCTAACGCCCAATTAATTTCCATCAGATCTATTTAGGAATTCATCCGGATTAAATTAGATTTTATTCAAACACGCATTGAAATTGATCTACCTATTCGTCTGGAAACCATCAAGCCATTGCTGATTGATCAACACGCAGACAGATCTGTTTATCTGCGTGGTATTTAATCAATCAGCAATGGTTTGATGGTGTCCAATTTATAACACCACTCTTTTTGGGTCGAGTTCACTCTTCCTAATTGCTTTTGACACGTCATCGTACTGTCAACGTTATGATAGCTCTTATTTACCTGACGGTGATGGCGGCCGAGTAAAAAAAATACGACGTATTTCAAAAGCAATAAGGTTTTACCGAGTAGAATAGAGTAACAGTAACATATTTTTATGGCTAAAACGAATTAAAAAGCCCAAGTTCGTACGCATACGTAATTCTTAAGAATCGCGGCTTCCCCTTAAGAGGATTCTGAGCCGAGCTGACAAAGTTTTCCCATACAAATTTAGCTCCGGGCGATAACGTTTTTCACCCCCTTAATCAAGTCCGAATTCTAAGATTTTTGGATGTTATAGTTGTTGTGAAAAACTAAGTCTGTTTCCAATTTTTATCCCCTCTATTTGTTTCTTTCCAACAAACGTTTTCTTAGAAATGATAACGTATAGACTTAATGTTTCATAGTATCTACAACATATTCAAAAATCGAAACAATTGGACTAGGTTTAACGGAAGAAAAACGGTATTGCATTTTGAATGGAAATTTTCGCTTCACAATCCTCTTAAGAATAAAACGTGTAAAAATATAAGTAGTAAACGAAGCACTTCGGTAATTAAAAAGTAAGATTCGTGACTAGCGAAAAAGTGTTCGGCTCTTGATACTGCGGCTGCGGTAGCCATGACAACTCGATCGATTGGTGACTTGCTCATTCCTATCCATGGTCTTCACTTGTTTGCGCTTCCCTCGTTTTCATGTTCATAAATATCCGCTTTGTAAAATTTTGTTTAAAAACTTGAAATAATCGTCTTTTAAATATTTATTATAAAGTTACAAGTTACATTGGGTTGCCATTTGATTAACGATGATAATCGATGTATTTTCTAGTTTAAAAACAATGATAAAACTAATAATTCATTTTAAGACTTTTCCGAGCGTACGCCGGATGTACAGTGGCGCCCTCATTACTATTATTGTGTTTTCCAATAAATTAAGTATTTTCTTGAAATTGGTCCGTAGGTTTTTGTACTACAAATGAAAACACAACTTATAGGGTATATCACATAGTTTAATAACAATTCACCTTCGAGTTATCAACTTAACGGAAAAAAGTGGCCACCTTTTCCCGTTAAGCTGACTATTCAAAGGGTAATTGTTATTAAGGTTTGTTACGTATCCCATAAATTGTGTTTTTACTAGCACTACAAAAACGTAACGTCTGATTGCAAGGAAATTCTTTAGTTAATTAGAAAACACAATAATAGTAATGAGGGAGCCACTGGACGCTCGACGTCTGCTCGGTGCAGTCTTAAATCTTGTAGTTGTAATTATTTAGGACACACTTTCTTATTTTCAATTGATTACTCGAAAACCTTCAGAGACTATTATGTTATAGCAGAAAGCAATCTGTAGCAATGATCAATTTTACGAGCCCGGTACTCAAACGATTGAAGTTGACATTACTTGTTTCACATCACTTGCAAATTTCGAGATCCTTTAAAATATCTTTGAAGTAACTTCAAGTAATAAATATGGCTTCGGCCTTGAATCACGGTATACCTAATCAATCCCAATTACTAGTTAAATCTTTAACTGCCTCACCAGTAAATCCGTAGGTAAAAACTAATTAGGTTATGTCAGAGGATGAATTTTGGATTATAACGATAAGTAAATAGTACACCAGTTAAGACACAAACACAATAATAGTAATGAGAGCGCCCTTGTAGGTATATCTGGCGAGTAACTCGATAAGGTGTTAAAAAAAATCCATGATAAACCAAATTGGAATCGTTCAAATCGAAACCAACAAACATGAAAAAAATTAAATACAGATACAACTTTTTCGTATTGATCGATTGTATTGTGATCAAGATGGATTCAATACTTAACACAGCATTAAACATAGTAGAATTCCTGGGCGAATTAAACATTTAAATAATTAAAGAGCAAATACTCAGACCCGTCATCTTGGACCGACAAAGTTCAATAAAGTCGGTGTCATTCCACCCAAGAGCTGACAGCCCGACACGTTTATAATATCGCGCCCATCGCACAAAACTAATCATCCATCCTGGCTAAAGTAATCTAACCTTTACACCGATAATTATAAGAGTCATTTGACAACGTCGCTAAACCTTACCTGCCCTGTATTAAGTCGCCTTTATAGCGGATACGGCCTTTATAGATAAATATGGATTAATATGTATAAATATGTCTATCCGTCACTCTCACACTTATACTCTGATCAGAAAGTGACAGATGTTTCTCCACTTCTATATCCACATCGATAACCACGACTATAATAGGCCCGCTGCGTGCAGAGTTAGACACTTTGACGGGCAGCAACGCGATGGTAGATACCTAACTGAAGTCGTGATAGGGTAACTGTTTAATATCAGTATTGCTTGTTTGCTTTGTGAATAGGTACTGAGAATAATCCTTTTGACGTACGCGAGTAAACGAGTTGGACTGTAATTATCAAGCTAAACACACGCTTATTATGATTTAGGTTGGCTTTAATAATACACGAACCGCGTTTACTTAATACATACACAGTAAATATGAGCGTAATTTCGCGTAAATTAGTCGTATAACAGTTACATAGCTTATGTATTTTCATATCAAAAAGATGGGGTGATTATTTTATTCATTACCAACTTTCACCCTTGACTTTGTTCGCGCAGAAGTTGCGTATCGTTATTTTATCGGAAACTGAACACATTTCTGCCAAAAAAGTAATCTTGTCCGAACAAACGAACTTTTGTATTTATATTTTATAAGTACATATGAATATTTCTCAAGAAATCCCTAATATTTAGATGTAAAACCACGGTATTGATTTGTCTTGACCTAAAAATTATTCTACTTATCGAACTGTGAAAGTACCTACAAATACAAGGAAAAACTGCAGCTACGAGTACTTAGTTTTTTATAAATTGGAGAAAAGTAATATGATTTTAGCAAAAACTCCGTAGTTTCTGAGGAGGGTCCTCCGACGCTCTGCGGGCTCTCCTCGCGAGCTTAGTGCTACTTATCTTCTTAAATAATAGTCGGTTAAGTGACTCATTTAATTAAATGCGGGTTTTATCTAAATGCACGTTTGATGCAAAGCGGGGCGTTTTTTAACGGTGAAATCAAGGGACCAAGTTTTGTTCTAGTTGAGAACATTGGGGAGGGTTGCAGCCATTTGAAATAGACTGTTGGGTTAGTAGGACAGGGTTAGAAACTCTTTAAGTCGGGAACAAAGGCGTGTTTATTTTTAACTCGTGAAAATCTTCTTAAATTAGAAGGACATTCACGTTAAGGCAAGCTAGGATTAGGCATTAAATAATTGACATTGCGCACATCAAATAGTTTGTAGTTTATAGCACCCATTGGTTCATAAACGCACAGTCAACCTATTTTTGTTGAAGTTCTCTTTCTGCCAAATTCAAATGTCGTAATGAAAGATTAGGACAAAGCATAATTTAAACACAGATTAGTTATCGCACGTTCTTGAATAAGACGTTAGGTAATCACTCCATCTATTAGTTGACTTAATTTATTTTTATTGCCAAACTGAAATAGGGTAAAGAAGATTATATTCCATTTTGGATCCATCTTGTTCGTCTAAAATGGCGTTCAGAAAATAGGGAACGTATTATTATGTGCGGACATTATCGGTTTATTATGTATCCGACAAAACTCGGACCTCGCAGAAGGTAGTTAAGAAAGAAAGATTCTTAATTTATACCACCTCCCTCTTCCTCATCGACTTCATCTTTTTCGATTAATAAAGCTCTGCATTCTGTAGATTGCTGCTTTTGAATTTTACCATCACAACAACGGAAAGCTTAACCTAAAAAGCGGCACTAGAAAAAAAGCGTTTCCCCTTAGTTGAGGCTTTAAAAAATCGTCCTTTTGTTTACGACGCAATGAATTTCAAATTTCAGACACCTGCCTGAAAAGGTGGGTGTCGCTTTTGTTCTCGGTAAATAATTCTCAGTGGGGATGGCGCTTTTATCGGAGTAATTCGTTTAAAATGAAACAGGTTAGGTGAAATTGATAAACGTTGTTGAACCGTTGCCCCTTCGAAATATTTGAATATTAAAGTTATCAAATATAGGTTTTTATTACGTAACTGTCGGTCGGCACGCGACTGGTTCGGATAATGGTCGGTTGAAAGAGTAATAGTGCACAATAATGATTATATCAGTGCCTAAGTATAAGTATCAATAACCCTGCTTTTGGTTTTTCGTAGTCAACGAAAGATGAATTTATAAATGGTATGTTTTATTCCGTGACCTAAAGTTGCTCCTTGTAAACATTTTAATTTGTGTTTTATTAGGTTATTTAAGTAGACGTATGCTAATGACTGCTTTATAATTAAAATAAATAATTAATTTTCTTCATTACCCCGCGTTGTAAAATTTAAATAGTGTAAAGTCACGATGGTCATCATAAATAAATTTATTATGTCAACTATAAAAAATATCATTCAGTGTAATTTATATTTTAACCTGTTTCCACAAATTTACTATTCAAAATTTCATTAACAAGCACAGAATTGAACATTATGCATGTGCATACATACCTATGTATTTAAAAAAAAAGGTTAGGCGTATATCCAACTTAAACAGAAAGGAACACACATGACACATGACACAACAAATGAAATAAAGACCAAACAAATCAACGAATATGGTTAGCTGCGTCTCACATAAAATATTAATGACATCGTTACAGCGGCAAAACGCTTTCCAGTTTAGTCGTTTGCTCGATAATCGAATACATAAATCACAATAAAACTCACAGCAGGGCGACGCCATTGCTTCTAATTTATGGCAACGATGTATCCTGCAGTCCTCCGTCTGAAACAAACTGGGAAATACAATCACTAGGCATCCGATAGAGAACTCCGGGAAATAATGCCCATTAGTCGCATAGTTCAGGGATTTTTGTTAGCAACTATAATTTCTCAGGGCCGTATTTATAAACGGATGCGGGCTAAAATGTCGAAAGTGTCCTTCTCAAAGTAAACACCAAGTCATAGAAATTACTTGCTCATTATTTCTGGGGAATTATTATGTTTATGACATAGCATAACATAGTGTTAATATCACGGCGAGTGTAAAGGACAGAGCTATAGCATTTATATATAGTTAATGGTTACAATTAAAGGATTTTATGCAGTCAATCTCACGCACAGTCAACGATTATTGTAGCTTTTTTCCAGGGTTTCGGAATGATACGTGCTTAACATAAGACTCCAACTATCAGAGCATTTTGCAATAAGAAATATGTATTTACTAAATTGCACAAACTGATTAATTATGCGCAAAAAGTATAGCAGCACAGCCTTAAATATGTATAGTTAAAAATGTCTGTTGTTTAACAGATATTTTAAACAATAGTTCCAAATTTTAATTTACCATTTAACTGTAACTGTACAATATTAATGTTTCACAAGTCGTATTTTTCCATTAAAATTCTTACATCATCATGTTTTATGAATGTGAATAAGCAATTTCAACACTCGGTTTCCTCGTATTCTCAGAGTGATTCTGAGTAAGAATCTTAACGAGACGTATCACTGAACTCCTATTATTTCTCGTTGAAAACACCATTAATATTTCTGAACGTTGAGAAACAACCGTATTTAAGAAAAATAAACATGGTCAATTTTTCCCAAGAGAGCGATTCGTTTCAATTTATTCACAAATCTTTTGTAAACAGAAATACGCCTTTGTAATTCGAGTAGGCGCTGTATCGCGTACCTTGTTAAGATTAAACGTGAGATTTTCTTTCACCCTTGGTACACAATCTATAATTTTTTTGTCAAAGAATGTCGGCGCAATAAAAAATATTGAGTCAGAATAACGTGTTTGACGAATATTACTTTAAGTACTGTTTATTTTTTGAAGTTTATAAACAAAATTACTACTTGATATGAAAACATATGAATCAAGGTTTTAACGAGCTCTCGTGTTTGCATTTTTCTTTTTTTCTTTTTATTAATAGTGATCCACAGCGGTTTTCCGCAGGACTTCGCCAATGTCAAGTGAGTGAGAGTAAAATAAAATAATTTAAAAGTAGAACTCTGACATCTTTCAATCAGCCATTTTCCCTTCGCGAAGGTTATCAGAACTAATACGGACCTATGTACAGTTAATTTTTGATGTTCCGACTGTAACTTCGAAATATGACAGTAGCTTCAGTCATTTTAACGAAATATTAATTTCGTCCCGTCTTTAATAACTTTTAGTGGTTGGAACAGTCTTCTTGTCACTTCACTTCATATTTGAAAAGATATCGTAAGAGATCCTGCAATAACGCGTAACTTACAAATTAAATAAGTTGCAAAATACACCTTAGCATGTAATGTCAGTAAGGTACATTTTGCAACTTATTGAATTTTTTACTTACGCGTTATTACAAGATCACCGACGATATAGTACAAGTAGGTCATAAATATTCCGGTTTTTTTTTAGCATTTAATGATTAATTTTTTCCTTATCTCCAGATGCCGAAGAAGAAAAGTAATTCAGTGGTCAGTGCGCACTTTTTAAACATATATTTCAGTTTCATAATTAATGACAAACCGTTATTTAAGTATGGCCATTAATTCGCACAATTTATTTAATTACGTAGGGTATTTTTTTGTAAGTAGTATATAATTTATACCCAATACGGAGGAACATACACCGTACTCAAGTGTTTTTATTTAAACAGTATCCCGGTGGATTTAATTGGTTAAAAAACGTGTGCACGCAAAACGTTTCATTGCGAAATTGGTGGAAAAGTGTCGAGCTCAGCTTCCATTGAATCCAAATAATTGGTTTTAAATAACGAACGTTCTTTGCACAAAACGTTTAATTGGAATTTTGTTTTAACGTTTTTCGTGCGGCCAATTCAAACGTACGTCAGAGAATGTCGATACTGAGAAAAACTTTGGATTCGATCTCGAGTTCAATAGGTCACTTATATAATGATATGTATATAGTGGTGTTTCTCGTGCTTAAGAGTAATTAAGGGCCTCTATTAAACTTGGGTTTTACCTCTGTTGCTATCACACAGTTCATATGACTCGGCTGCATGAACAGTTAAGGTACTAAGAGGTAAAATAATGTTTACAATGCGATGATAATAGGGGTAAAGACCATGTGGAATAGAAACCCAGAACAAAATTTATTCACACACGTCACAGTTGCAATTGTGTATCTGAAAATGCTTCAGTGATAACGATGTACCTAGAAATTGAATTAATTTGTCAAAACAAAGGTAAAGGTAATAACAAATTCAATAAAATAATAAGAGCACGCATCATCATTTCCATATCCGTGCCACCAGCTTGCGCGTTCGTGGTACTCCCCACAAATGGAAATCACTGTTCGGCTTCGATGACGGAGCTGCCCTACCTACTCCTTATTTCAACTAACCCATGAAGTGAAAAAAACTTTTTTTTTTACTCAGTACCTATAATTTGTATTTGTGTGTACTGCTTGTTACCTATTCAATAAAAATCCTAGATCACAATAAAGAAAAGTATAAGTTAGTACTCGTAACTTTTTTATAGCCATAGGTGTACGTATTAATGTAATATGCGGCTTGAACTTTTAGCTATACTCGTCTAAGTGCGTCGTCGAAATAACTTGATACTTGCAGCAACTTTAAGTACCTACTCAGAGCACACACGTCTCGTGGCTTTCGTCATACTTGTTGCGGTATCAGTTTGCACAATGGCGGAACTAGGGTAAAGTTACCGCAAGGGACGCGACAACACAAACTTTCAAGTAATGAACATGTGTACACGATACGGGAAGATTTGATTAGGTCGACGTTAAAGATAATCAGAATAGACCTACTTCGAACAAGCAAGGAAGCGATTCAATTTGTAAATTAATAAACATACAAGGGTTTAAATGTCTCTTGTTAAATTTTGTTATAATACCAAATTTTTACTTTTGAAATCTGTAAGGAAATTATGTCACGTAGTTATCATGATCAGAGAGGCTATTGCCTAACGCACTCGCAATTGCAGTCGGCTTCAAAGTGGAACAATTGTTTTCATTTTGTATGCAGACAAGTCTTCGATTTTCAATATGAAAACAATCGTGATTGCGAGTGCCTTAGACAATATACCGCAGGGGCTACTATGACATACTAAAAGAGCTCAGTTTATGTTGTGAGAAAAATATAAAAGTATAAGTATAGCTTTATAACTGCTATAGCTCTGCCGCTTCATGGCTTCATTCTTCATCGTGACCTCCCAGTGCCTGGAATAGGCAGAGTATACTTGTTTGAACATGCGTCTATCACGTACATTACATTATAAACGAGCGGGTAATATTACGGGTAATGTTGAATGGAAACTTAAACTTTGCTTGTAAGTTTTGATTGATTACCGCCAGAGTAGGAGCACTGAGGGCTCCTGATAAAAACTGCTACTAACTATTTAGGGTTTGGTCGGTCGTGTGTTATTCCACAGATTTTAACTAGAGAAATTCCATGTTTGGACCGTGATATGTAGAATCTCCTATATCATGCAAATTGGACAATTTATTTGAGCGTGTGCTCGCGCTCTTTAGAATTTACAGTTTAAACCAAGGCCCGCAGCAACTCATCAACATTAAAAAGTTTCCTTTCGTGCCGCATACATCTTCAAATGTACACATCCGACTAATTAGAACGTCGAGCCTAATATCTCAAGTTGCTTTAACAACCCTAATGAAAAACTTGCCTAACTTCAAGCCTTGAATAATCTTTTGTGTCTACTTAAAAATCCAACCGTAAAATTAATTAAAAGTTCAAGTAACAAGAAGTTTTAAGGTCCCACGAATACTGGAGATGATGAATCCTTAATACCACCGCAAAGTTACCTTATAATTACAACTCCGAAAAGGGGAATCGTTATTTTGAGCTCAAATTATTTTGCATTATTACTTCGTAGTATTTCGGAGTATAAGGTTAGGCAGATAAAATTTCCTTCATCGTTACTCATTCATATGACTTCCTTCGCTGGGTCATATTTTCACTCGCCGGATGAAAAACATAACAACAACGGCAAAAGTTTTTGCAGGAAAACCGATCGTTCGGATGCCGAAGGGTGGCATCCAGTTACCGATGGCGAACCAACTTTGTGTTGACGAACACCCGCATTTACGAGTTTATTATAAACTTCATTTTGCTGGTGGACGTTATTAATAATTCATAACAGTATTTCCCTGTTAGGAATGATGGAGGAATCTTATCGGTGCGCCAGTAGTTGCTACGTCTGTGTTTAGCGTAATAGCTCTATTACAGTAATGAGCGAGCGAATAGTTCGCGATTCGAACAACTTTATAATGCTATGCGTTGCAGCGGGGTTACGGCTGTCGTTAAGGCTTAATAGGTAATAAGGTTGGACTGGCTGCATTCGATACTATGCGAATATTCCGTGACGACTGTAGCGGGAATTTATGCGATAATTATCAATTCGTACTTTACCCAAGCACTTCGCAAATAAACACCGGGGCTGTAGTGATTTGACGTCAATTTAAAACGTAAAACGTGCATGTTTGATTTTTTATGTGGTTATAGTGTTAAAGACCTTTATTGTACGTTTAACTTCCCATTGTATAATTATTTCATTTACTATAATAAATAGGTAGGTAACCACACGGATCACTAATGAGTCATCAAATCATAATTTTAGAAACTATCATTTTGCGAAGAGATACCTACTAATTACCGCCGCCGCATCATTTTACATTTATTTGTGGTCAAATCAAAAGTCTAACGTAACCTAACCAATTTATTAAGCCCATTATGTAATATGTAATGTTTTAAGCACAAACAAGTTTTTACGACATGTTTGAAAAACGTAGTTTTGGTCAGATGAACGGACCCCTAACCACTCAAATGCATTTACTTAATTTCATTTTAGAATCTAGAATCTAGTTTTGGTTTTAAGCATTGTTCAGTTGTATAAAAATTAATTGAAGTGTAGGTTTAAGACCTAAATAAGTTTTTTTACGAAACTGCCCTCTAACAGAAGGTGATTTTAATAATTCAAACCTTGAAACCGTTCCATGAGTCCATGAACAACTAGCATCAACCACTAGAAGTTATCAAACGTATGTGGCTTAACACCAGCTTAATTCAATTAGACGAACAATTTGTACGCTATATTTGTGTGCTAAAACTAAGCTATTTGATGTGTTGTCTTTATGTTATAAAGTGATTATACACAGCAGTGACATTCTCAGCATTTAGTGACAGCACTATTAAACTCAGAAAGTACACCGTTTTTTTTATATAAGTACACCAATAAAATAATAATTCCTAAACAACCTTCAGCAGACAAGAATCTCTTGACGCCGCGTAAATGAAGTCACTTAGGAATATACAAAAATACCCCGCTTTAGCGACATAGAAGAGATAGTACAGGGTGGCGTAAGAGCATTTCTGTCGCAAGGCGCCGTAGATCAAAGTGCAAAGTATCTCTCGCATTACTCTTCGACTGTCGCGGGCACCGGGTTCTTAGCAGGGGACGCACTTGAGCCGACAAATGATCGAGTTATATTTTCTCCAGGTATTCGGTTGCCATGGGAATTAGAGGCGGAATGAGATGCGGTAAATTTACGTACGTGCTTCGGGTGCGAGATTCTTTTATTGTTATGACGCAGTTGCTGGCTATCATTTTGAGGCAAGAGAGTAAAGACTGACGGATAATGCAGTTGTGGTTAAACTAAGCGATTTATTATAGCTTAGTCATTTTCATTTATTTAGGGCTGATTTTTCAATCGCCAGATAATACTATCTGTCAGGTAAATTGTAGCTCTGTCCTTTTCGTTGACATAAGAAAGATAAGGACAGAGCTACAATTTACCTGATAGATATTGTTATCTAGCGATTGAAAAATCAGTCCTTAATCTCAGACAAACTGACCTCGCTGAAAACTAATCTCTAGGTTTGTCGTATAGGTACGAGGTAACGATAAACTTACATTAGGTATGTATAGATACCCACGCACGTGTGTAAAGAGACTTATGAGTGTGGAGGAACGGAGGGAAGTTTGTCTGGATCGTGCAAGCAAAGTGGAAGGAAGTGGTCTCTGCCTACCCCTAATAGTCCACCAAACGAAGGAAACTCAGTGGAAAAAACTCGTGTATAAGCGAATTTTGCCATAGTCGTAGGCAATGGTGGTTTAAACTACATACTAAAAGTACTGGTGGGTGGGGGTGAAGCTAAAGGGGGGAGGGGGGTGTAAAGGTCCCTTTTTTTAGTTTTTAGCAAAAAACTCGTAAACTGTGGCCTATAGCTAAAAATAGTTTGAAACACAAATAATGTACGTAAAATTATCTACAAAAAAGATATAAACATTTTTTCTCTGGGATCAATATTTCATGAGATATGGGGGGAAGTAGATGACCAATAAAGAAATAAACACATTTATTTAAGTACGGTACGTATAATCCTAAAGATAAAATTCCTAATTATCTTCTAAATCTAAAATATTAGCATAATCATCGTCATCAGCGGTGTCTTCGATGGGAGCTCCGTTAAAGCATGAGCCGGAGCATACACCACAGACACTGGAGCAGGGAATTCCAGCTTTCCGGCAGCCACATCGCATCCCACACCCCGTCTTACACCGGCAGAATATGGTTTTGAGAATTGAGTCAGGTGCCACTGGGTCGTTGGTTGTCACTGGCTTTAGGATGCCATCATCACCTCTAGCCCATCTCCATTGAGTTGGTTGTAGGGGGTTGCCGAGCCATTGTTGTATCTGTAATAGTAATAAGGTCAATGTAAGTTTAGGTTATATAGATATTTGCATTTTAAAGACAAAATAATACACAACTTGTGTAATTAAAGATACCTGTAGATAAACTCTGAACGAGTGCTGCTTCGAAGCTCCTCTAGTAGGAGGAAGAGTGGCCAGATCTGATTTTGGTCTCATCGATGTTCTTAAAAAAACCGAGTAGCGGTATTTGTTGAGGTTTTGTACCTCGATAGGTGCTTGGTAAATCGACAAAAACAGCTTCTCGCCGGCCTGTTCAATACTTTCTGGTGACGAGGGCCCACTGAAAATATCGGATATCTTTTGGATCAAGTCTGATTTAGCAGTGAACAATTTCGCTATTCCCACTTTGCTTTTTCCATGGATCGCTGAGGTGGTGTCACATCCGGTGAAGCTGTGGAGAAGGAGAATTGTCTTTGCAAATGGAAGCTGTTGAAGTTGTTGCACTGAAAACAATTTGTCCTCAACCTTCCCACGCCCTGGCTTCAAAAACAACACGTTGATATGTGGTGGGGCCAATCCTATGAGGAGGACTATCAAGTCGACATCCTCCCCAATAACAACAGTTGGATGTAAGGCAGCTTTCTCCAACCCGCACCTGACAATAGTGCCATCAGCATCCCCTGTTGCAATGGTTGTTTCAATTCCTGCTACTGTCATCTTCTCGGTAAGGAACTGAATCAGCCTTGTATTATTGTTTTCATTAGCGAAGAAATGCTCCTGTTGATCGGTGATGATTGTATGTTCGTTAAAATTTATGTCGACCGAAGTTTTTGTCAGACCACGTCGCTTCTGCTCTGCTCGTTTAGTACTGTCGACATCACCATAACCATCAAAAATCACTATACAATTTGGACCGTAACGTAATGTTTCTGTACATAAGTAATATACTGATGGCAAATCGAAGAAACGCTGGCGGACTGTTTCCATTTCATTCATTTTATCTTTAGGAATATACGTGCCGTACTTAAATAAATGTGTTTATTTCTTTATTGGTCATCTACTTCCCTCCATATCTCATGAAATATTGATCCCAGAGGAAATATGTGTACATCTTTTTTGTAGATAATTTTACGTACATTATTTGTGTTTCAGACCATTTTTAGCCATAGGCCACAGTTTACGAGTTTTTTGCAAAAAACTAAAATAAGGGACCTTAACACCCCCCTCCCCCCATTAGCTTCACCCCCACCCACCAGTACTTTTAGTATGTAGTTTAAACCACCATTGCCTACGACTAAGGCAAAATTCGCTTATACACGAGTTTTTTCCCCCGACAGGCAAATTTTGGTCTTCGTTCGGTGGGCTATAAGAGGAAAGAGGCGTGATTGTATGTGTGTACGTATATAGATAAATATATACTTAGTTAAATAAATACATAGAAGACACCCTAGATTTAGGAACAAATACTCGCACTCATCACACAAATTGGCACATACCGGGAATTACACCCGGGACCTCTAGCTTTGTCATTACCAACTAGACTACCGCATCGTCCACATAATATACTCGTTTCTACGTAGAACTCATTTATTGCCTTTGCTTCGTAATGCCAACTAAGGGTACTAAGTAACTGAAGGCCTAATGTAAATGCTGGATATGTGTGTGAAATTTATTCAAATCTGTTGAGCGGTCCATGCGTGCGTGCATGCATGGTGTGATTGTAACATACATACATTAAATCACGCCTGTTTCCCAGAAGGGTAGGCAGAGACCACTTCTTTCCACTTGTTACGATCTTGACAAATTTCTTTCGCTTCTTCCACATTCATACATTGAGTCATGCACGCACGTCGGTTTCGGGTATTTAAGATTCAGCCCTTTTCAGGTATTTCTCCGATTTGACTAAAAAAAGTACGCCTAGGGCGGCCATTGTTATTGTTACAGACTCAACCAAATGTCTAAACGTCCTTACAAACTTTCATTTTGCATTTATGATATTATAATTTACTTAAATGAAAGTAGTGACAATAAGTTATGTATCTAAAAATTATAACTACAATATTATTAAAGAGGTATATATACGATAGGAAGTACAATTTTGCTGACTTAACTAGTCTTGAAGGTCAGCACCTAAATACTCTCAAATCTCAAATCTCTTTAAAATCCTTTTAACGGTTTGTTCATTCAATAAAATGTTGTAATTTTTGCACTAATTTGATTACTAGGGTAAATACATGACAAAACTGCAATAATATAAAAATCCTTAGACGTATCTACTTAAGGCGAACGATTTACACCTTAACGGCTTCTTGATGTACAGGAGCTTGGTGAAATGTTTCGGTTGCTTTTCAGGTGTCAGTTTCCCGTTAGCGATCACGGATAACTTGAAACGTTGAAAAGACTCAGCGTGTGCCTTATCGTCGACGTTGAGTGAACTCATTGAAAAGGCAAAGAGGAAGACAGCAGGTACTCCTTAGTTCCTTTCATCTGTCGATTACAGGTGCTCAAGTTGCTTTATAACTTGGTCCCGGTACGACATCAGTGTGATTTGAGCTTTGTAACTTGCGATCACGATTTAATTATGTAATGCTAAAAACACTTTACATTGATGAATAAATAAACTAAACTAAACTAAACTATGACCAAGACTAGGCACGGGAATTACTCTGTGGGTCAAACTGATTCAATTAGAATTTGTCGTTATTAATGTTTGAACAAGAGTGAAACAAAACACTAGTATTTTTTTAAGTTAACCTTGAATAACTGCAAAATGCACAATTCGTATTAAGTATTTTTAATATATTTTGAGGTTAGCTGACTTTGAGTACAATAATTAAACTTGTGTAAGTGTAAACATTAGCTAAATAGGGATGAATATGAGTAAGCCTAATGCGTACTAAAATTACCGCAGGTAACATTTAAATGTCTACCACACAAGGGCAGCCGACGTTAAGGTTTAAATTACACCTAATTCAAAATAGGTGGGGTAATAAGGATAAAATATCGCGTACACTTGAGCAGGGACCCATAATTTATGTTTAGTGCGGTACTAATTTCTGACACGAACGAGGAAGTGAAAAATATAAATTACGACAATAGTACAAGAAGGCCGACAGAACTCATAAAAAGTCGGCACCGTGTGAACTTTCCCTTTGCATATTCATGGCGCAAACTCACTCGGAAGTTTTTGGTGAGAAATTATGGTAATAATTTTATACTAACTTAATCCGTCTTGCTGAGATTTCATAAATTAGGAGTTGTACAGAAGTCTGGGCGTGTGGCCTGACGCCTGTGCCCGGGAACGTCTAAATTAATGTAGATACTTGCGGCGAGTTGGCGGCAACTTGGCTCTCCTTTTAAATTCCCTGTAACGCTCCCGCCGGCTCCGTAATACGTGATGTGCCGCGAAGTGCGCGTCAGTTGAGTTCCTCCCTCCAACCACTTAACTATTTACGCCCGCCTGAGCTCAATTTTAGAAGTGATTTTCTGAAAGTGAGAAACGCCCATTTATTAATGAGTTCACACATCACTGTCGGATATAAAGTGCGTGTATTTGTATAATTTTCCATAAGCGTAGGATTATCATGCGTTGTAATATTCAATGCCATTTACTATACAAGTCTGACATTGTGTTGCCAAGACTGACAGGTTTTCTGCGTTCTAAAGCGTTTTGAAGTTTCCACGGTTCAAAGTGACCTCATAAATTACAGCACTACGTTACGTTCAATTCCGTCCAATTGTGAGGAGAGCCTGGATTCCGAATTTGCCTAAGCTTTGAGAGGGCATTCACGTGCCTCCGCTGGCTAAACAAAAGGCGGCATATACGAAGATTTATGAACAATTCACGACGCAATGATGTGGGGTATCTATTCAAATACCCTTTGTATGTGGAGCGGGGTAGTGAGCGCAAGATGATGTATGTCTGCGATACAGAATACATCCACTTGTCTCACCTTTCTCAGTTGCTCCGCATTATTATTTTCAGCCCTCTGACACTGAATACCGAAACGGTTCACAGCTGAACGTGAATCTTGCTTATTCTGTGAACTTTACAGAAATGACTGTATCGGTTGAACCGTCATTAATTACAAGGAGACACTTTGATGCCTAGGCCAGAGGCTTTCTATTTACGTTTTGTGACGACGTGACTGGACAAACAAACGCCTCGTGATAAGGGTCCCGCTAACGTCGAGGACTGAAAGAGGACTCCTATGCTGACACTTGAATAGCCTATGAGAGAACCCAATATTCTTTACAAGGTACCTTTTAGCCCAGCGCCGTACAGGCTTTAAGATTGTTACGGCCTCTTTGCGCGACATTTCGCTAATATAAACATTACGACGCAAAATGGCTGAGGTAACAGAATGTATCTTGTGTGAAAAGGTGTTTACCTTGAGCCATTCATTACATTTTCTCTAATACGTACGCAAAAAAAGGCACCTGCGACCGGAATGAATGATGTCGTTCCGCTTTCTCTTATTCGCCTTTGAAATGGTGTAGCAGGAGTGAGGGCATGACGCCTTAAAACACGGTAACTAGTGTATTTGCATAAGTTATCTGAGAGCGTGCGCTCGGCATATTGCCGTGAATATTTAATGCCTTCCCACGAGTGCCTTTCTGCCCGAAAATATTTCTTTGAGGCATCCGAAACACTATTCAGTGTGGCACGCCTTCTGAATAGAAATTTCGCGATAGAAAATGCGTGTAGTATTTCCGTTCATAAGAGTATGCTTATGCTCGGATGCTTTTAGTGGAATCACGGTATCGCGTGCCGTGTGTAATAAAGATTACGATTAATAACTCGGCGGGTTTCTTAACAGTAATGTGTTTGGTAATGGAAGCGGGCGGCTCATTACTCAAACTCCAACTTTACTCACGTCTTCATTAAAATATCGAGACCTGGAAAATTACTTTCATGGAGATGAATAAAAAATTACCAAAAAGTAAACCGCGTGAAGAGAACATTTTAAGTTAAGTACCTATCTACTACTTTGTTTGTAATTTTATTTCTGACTTAAATTTAAAAAAAAAAGTTTTTTTAAAAGATTAACGCAATAAGTGTACGTTTCTTAATATATCCTTAACCCAAAAATGTGTTTTAAAATATACACTTCTAGAATATTCAAACCTTACATCAGAATCGAACATGCAAACCTCGACCTTCGATTGAAAGAGATTGATCTGAATAACTGCTATAAGTCTGTGTCAAAGGGTTGAACCCGGCGAAATAGACTACATATTAAGACTTTAATAGTCCTTAAGGTAAACTGAGTGAAGTTGGTTTTACTAGGGTGGATCATCAATCGAAAAAGTGACCCAGGTGACGTCACCATGGTAACGAGCAACAACAAAACGTTGATTGACCCACTAATACTTTTAGATAATTGTGCACAACGAAAGTTCTAGTACCTGTACACTTATGTTACACAATCGTTCCGATTTTCATGCTTTTAACACAATTTGCAGAACTTTTTGGCGTACCGCTAGGACTACTAGCGTCATGCCTCTAGTTGGTGCACAAGGAGGATTATTTTTTGTATTGTGGCTTACTACCAATGTAATTGTTTGTGCTGCTGTTAGTGTATCTAATTAAACGAATAAGGAAAACAAAATAACTTAGTCGATACATTGTATCCACCTAAGATAAGAAAGTGGCAAGCAAAGGTGAGGTTATATATTACCACATGACTTAACGTAGTTAATATTAAATGTTTAAATATAATGTTAAATACATTAAAGGGTTTTAAATAAAGTAAATATCAGGGAACAATTTCACACAAATTGACTTAGTCACCGTCCAAGCTCTAGGCTTGTACTATGAGTACTTGACAACAATACTGATAAATAATTAAATACCCAGGAACAAATACTCGCGCTTATTAGCTATCGTAACGTTGACGATACGGTACAGGACAAAAGTAGGTGTTCTCGCATTTATGCACATTCGGATTTTTTATACAAGTTAAAAGTTTCAATTCGGGTTTGGGTTATATAAGGCCAGCCCGGAAGGCCAAACCACCAAAAGATGGGAGCTCCGCGAGAGCGGTTGTTGACTTTCTGTGAAAGAGTATAAAATGCAAAAAAATCCAAAAGTATTATTTTTATACCCTACACGACAGTTAGAGGCGGAATCGAGTTTACCTACTATAAAAACAATAAACACCTACCCGATAAAATGTTTCAAAGTGTAATAACTCACCATTTTCAATACGGCTTTTATCCTAAACCTAAAACGAAACAAGATAAACTGGGCGTCGCGGCAGCCCACATAAAACCGCAAAACATTCGAAAATGATTTATAGTAGGACCGATCTGTTGGAGGCTTCGGGGGAGCAAAAACAGATTATCGAAATCCCAGTTATTCCCCGCAATCGGTTTAGCCGCGCGATCTACGAAAACAAAATAATATTTATATAAAGAGGTTTTTCCTTTTGTCATAGATATTGAGCTATCTTGTATCAGATAATAAATTCTAATTTTGCGTGTACTTTTTAGTAACCGATTAATAATAATAATAATAATAGCTAGTGGCGAGCTGTTGGTGAGTGGCGACACCACGTACCTGATTGCTCCCGAGGGTAGGTCCTGTTCCTCACCTCACGCTTGCCTTCACCGGCCGGCTGCGGTGTACAATGACGAGGAACAGACCCTCACCTCTGGCTTGCCTTTATTGGCCGGTCAGAGTGGAGCCGCAAGAGCTATATGCTCGAAGGGTGGATGAGTTGCATAAGTGGCGAGTGGGCACCTTATGGTCGTATAAAGTCCAGAAGCACCTCTCCACCCTTAGCCCCTCTGGAACTGTTGCCTCCCTGCTGCTATATATATGCGGCTATTTCGGGAGGCCCATTCCATTGAGTTGGCGAGTCACCACCTGCCATTTCAACCAAAGTAATTAGCATTGGCCAGGCAGGCGCCGTAGTTTCATCAATAGCCTAGGTCACCAATCCATATCAGTTCATTCATAGAACTTATTATTAATATTCCCATCCTTCTTAAATAGTCTTTTCTAATCGGTAGTTGTCCGTGGGAGCATACCTCTATAGTTTGAACTCAGGGACAATCGCCGGTTGGTATCCCATCACTTTACTAAATTAAACTTGTCTTAAGGGCCTCTGCGTGTTGGCTTCGGCTCCATGTACGCCTTCCAAAGGTCCGGGACTCCCATAGTTCCGTGATTGGTAAAGACATACATAATAATAATACAATTTATTGAATAAGACAGTTACAAAATCATACTAGTATCACAGAAAAGTTTGTACATAGAAAAAACAATAGTATAGATGCAGCTGGATCTTAAATTAGGATTACCCTGTGCTATAAGAACCAGATTTTACCTTTATCACTGTTTTCTTTGATACCCTAAAATAAGAACAGCAATTAGAAATACATTACAATACATTACAGTACTCCCAGCTTTTTAATAGAGTTCGGCTGGCAATCGCTCTCACCCTTGAACTCCGCAACTGACTGTATATCTTTCACTCATGTTTCATACAAAAACAAGGATTGCCGAAATACATTAAGAGAATAGAAGCACTGTACACTGGTATAAGCAGATGACAAGTGCACAATGATATGCTAGCGTTAGCTTTGACTTGTGGGCCGGGCCTATTACCTAACGCACTCGCAATCGTAATCGACTTCAAAGTGAAACAATTGTTTTCATTTTGTATGCTGACAGACCTTCCATTTTCAAAATGAAAACAATTGCGGTTGCAAGTGCGTTAGGCAATAGCCCCTCTGCTTACGCATCATACATAAATAGTTAAAAACAACATCGGTAAAACTATACAGAATTAAACACCTAGTACTAATTAGTAAATTCAGTAAGACTTCAATATTTATTGTTTTTGATGTAACAAATTTTTAACTGTTGTATTTTTCAAAGCAAATACATTTCTACAAAAACAACACACTAGATTTATTTCTGTTTGTATTATGAAGTGCTTGCATACATACATTGGCCTATTAAAATATTCGTTAAACTTGGCTTATCGTCATTATTTTAGCAAAAGACTATACTGCGCGACATGCGCTGAAGGATCTCCTCGATGGTCGGTTTTTTCACTCACATCCATTGGGTTTTCATGATCTTAACCAGATCGTTGTGGGACACCAACACTTCAAATTACGTTAAACTGTCGCCACTCTGTGACCATACCGCTCTATTATATTCTATTCTATTATATTCTACAACAAGCAATATGCATACACATAAGTAAAAATATTTTTTTAAGATAATAATAGCTTTAACCTCATAATAAACATAGATATTTTCTCTAAACGTCGTTGCCTAGTGGTTGCACAAATGTATTAAACGTCAACATAGAAAATGGAAATACAAGTGGAGTATCCGTAGCACGCTTTGTGCAAAAAAAATATTAAAAAAAACACATCCATATCCACCATTGTTTTCGGAGCTCTCGGTTGGTGGCCGCGGCTGAACACACTCGTGTCATAAAAAAATCGACTCGCGTAAAAAGTGTTTGGGGAAATTTGCCGCAACCAAGATATATAACCCGGCGTGGCTTTGGTTGCCGTCGTTATGCGATCGACTTGTTAATGAGCAATGGACTAAGTTGTGAGCAATAGGCTTTCGAATTTTGAGATTAGTAAATGATAAAAAGATGTTAAATTATAGTTGTATTATGTAGAATAATAATGTACAGTAATAGTGTAAAATTGCATTTTGTCTTTAAAAAAATGTTGCATACACACATACATAAACTCACGCCTTTATTCCCAGAGTGGGGTAGGCAGAGCTACAGAATTACCAACAACTCTAAAAACTTGTTAATAATTCTGTAACCACATTTTGCACTTTTAGGCTAAGATGATTACCAGTGTAGTAGTGACAGGTTGCAAGCCCATCGCCTAACAGTACTATACGCCTTTATTCCCTTAGCCGTCTCTTACGACAATCACGGGAAAAACAATGTTGGTCCACATGAAGTACTTATTCGGAAAGTTTCGAATTCCAATAACACAGCATTGTTACAGCACATAATATTTAACAGTTAATACCTACTGCAATAAGGATGCCGTGTAAAATTACTTAGGTGATGAAGAATATTGGTCATGACTGCAAACAAACTCTGGAATAATGGTTTAAGCCGGTTTAGAAAGGTTCAGATACCGCAGAAGCTATACTGATGCGAAGTCCACGAAAACAATTATCAAACTTCAATATTAATGATGTTGTAATTACGACGAAAGGCTTCTAAAATCGTATAACTTTATAAACTGTTCGGTTGTTTCCGCCGATCGACGAGCGCTGCCGAGTGAAGCTACGCCGTAGCGAAAGCCGTAGCGCGGCAGTCGCCTCGTAGCCTGTGTAGCAATCACACGTCTACGAAATATTAGAGAGAACTGCAGCTTACGTTCGAATCTCTTAGTTAGAGTAGAAGAAAAGTATAGATTTAAGTGGACTTCGTACGATAATGACTCTTGAAGATTAGAGTAAATCGTTTCCTGTAGTTCCAGTGAATAAATACGCATTGTGCTTGGATGAGTTACTTCGCAACAGGTAAGAATCTTTGTATACAGCATTTATGATTATTTATTATTTTCGTAATATACAATTAAATTGATTTTAAAATGAATTAAAAAAAAGCATCAACTGCAAAATAAATATAGTTTAGTGACAAAAAGTTTGTTATTCTTGGCACCCAAAATTTAACACAATCGTGATGTTTTTTTTGTATTTTTTTTAATTTATCTTTACATACTATAAAACAAAGTCGCTTCCCACCGTCTCTGTATGTACGCTTAGATTTTACTTATTACAAAACGGATTTTAATGCGGTTTTAGTTAATAAACAGAGTGATTCTAGGTCAAATAAATTTTAGATTATGTACGGATGTTACAGAAATCTCACATAAACCAGAGCGAAGCAAGGGTAGCTTGCTAGTATAAAAATCAATAGAAATGAATTAGTATGGTGTGAGTTTCAAAAACCATTGCTTTGACTTAGTTAAAGATATTTTCTTTTTTAAGTTACACAAAGCAACCCAATTGTTTATTCACTTGACATCAACAACTACAAGACGTTACACTGTACTCGCCCTATACCCCTGTAAAGGTATCCGGGTATTCCCTATACGAAAGAGACACCAGGTGTATAATTTTATGCTGTCTCTTTGCCCGTCAGTGGCCTGTAATTTAAAAAAGTAGGTAGCTATACTGATATAATTATACCCAGGCATTAGGTTCACATGGAATAATTAACACTCACGTATTAAATTAATAAGACGTAATTGTCATGTATAAAAGTAAGTTAGAAATACAGTTAAAGTATTTTTGAATAACTAAAGAGTTTAATAACTTGAGACATTTTATAACAGCTTAATTCATTAAATAGTTACGCTTTCTCAGTATCAACCGCTTTCTTTTCATTGAACTAAATATAAAGAAAAAATCTAAGAAAATATATGAATTCTCACTTGTATTTTGTTTTATCTTCCATGCCGAATTCGGGTTTGTTGTTTTTAATAAAAAGGGATAAGAATTTTAATAAGCATTCCTTTTTCTCTTGTATCGTACGTCGTTATCTCATAAAATCAATAATATTTTTTAAGTAAGTAAGTATTTTTTCTTGCTATTTAATGTTATTATATTAAGGTTCTATTGGTTCAACAATAGAAGTCTGTAATGGTTATATTGTGTTTCTGGGTTTTCAATGTTTTCTATCTATTTAAGTATGCAAATAAATATATTTATCTTTGTCTAGGTCCTATAATACAAGCCTAAAGCAAATTTTAGGACAAGGATATTTTTTATAATATCGTTTTGTTAAGTTCTTTATTTTCGAATGTAGATATAATTAAAGATGTGACACCCAATTTGCACCTGAAATTTCAAAGGTTTGCACCGAGTAAATGAACACAGCGCCTCAGGTTCTAGAAGAGATACATTCACCGTTCGTTATCGTTATCAAAAATTGCGTAAGACGGCCGCGTCGAGTCCTACGTTAATTCCATACATTTTGTCCGTTTCATAAGTAATTTACGTTAGCGGTACCTAAGCAACTTGTGCACACTAACTCATCAGCGTGCTGCTTTTGTGTTCGTCTAGATCAGTGATCCCCAAAATGGTCTACATCGACCCCCAGGGGTCGACGACGATCTGCAAGGGGTCCATGTGAGCGGAACAAAATAAATGGGAGTGGGTCCATGAGAGGAAAATGGGGTCCACGATAGTGTATCCCATTTAATTAAGTAGGGACTTTAATTTTGGATTTCCATTAATGAAGTAATGCACTTTCATACACAAAAATAAGTAATAGTTTCTTGTAAATAGTTATATACTTGGGGGCAGTAATAGTTGGTGTCGTGTCGTATCTACATATACATACCTACATTATATTTGAATTTTCTCTGCATGTAAGTTATTATTTTGTTTAAAAAATATTCTTCCGCACATATTTTAAGTGTACATCGCTTTTGTTAACGACTAGACCTTCTACGTTATCCTTGCAAAAATCCCGAAGATTTCTTGCGTAGTTTTTACGTGTTAAGGTGTCCAAAAAAATTGCCTGGTCTAGACGTTTTAAATAGGTACGTCATTGCCGACCTAACCGCTTAATTAGCTAGCATGTTATACGAGAAGTCACGACGGGATTTGAACACAAATCTTACGACTTCTTTAGATGTAATAAAAAAGGTTGTTGTTACGTTTTGCTGTTAGGATTACTTAAGATGGTATTTTGAATTTCTAGCTGATAGTTTTTCTCGCTCAACGTGTATTAACTAGTACAGTCACGGAATTTGAATCCTAGACAACGGACTATGTCATACCTATTGACACTGTAAATAAAATCATAAGATGTCTCTTACGTCTTGATTGACTACGTCACTTTTACATAGTCCAAAGAGGACTAGAAATTAAAGTCCTTGACAGTACATAAAACACTAGTCTATTAAAGTGATACGTGGTCTTTTAATTATGAAATTATGGTACGCGCATACATTATTTAATATGTTCGCTGAGTTAAGCTGAACGCTTAATTTTATCGGGTGATTAATTATCAATTAAATTGATTATTCCGCATTAAAGCCGCACCTGAAAAAAAAACTGATTAAAGAAATTTAGTTCCCTGTGAATGACAACCGAAATAAAACGTGACGGAAAAAAGCATGGCAGTTTATTTAATTAAAAATAACAGACATTGAGGCGCAAATTGACCAATCAACAGTAAAATTAAAACCAAGAGTAGCCTATATCGTCTTTTAATCTCTTTTTATGTTCTTATTCCAATTTCATCAACATGATATTATAATATTAGATAGGTACTTTATTTCGAAACACAAACAGGTTTTTTTTAAATCTTACTGATATGATGCATAATAAAGGAATAATATTATAATTGCGGATATAGTGCCCAAAGGCATTTAATACCATTAAATCAGATAGTTTGTGGAAAACATCATATAAAAACACAGAACTATATTATAAATTTGAAAGTTTGTATGTGGTCGTTTGTTACTCCTTCACGCTGCAAGGGCTGAACGAATTTGGATGACATTTGGAACGGAGATAGCTTATGATACATAGTGTGCCGGTAGGCACGTTTAGTAATTGTTATCGATTCACGTATTGATGAATTGCATTTAGATTAGACATTATTCTGTACGTGTAGCTAGCGCGCATTAGTTAGTACTGAAGTAAGTTAACGTTGTATATATACGCATGTGTAATTGTAAATAAATTAGATTGTAACTGACTGACAAAGTGGTTACTCTCTCACCCCCCATCATCATGTATTATCTCCGGTAAAGTGGTGACCCCGACAAGAACACCATGCTGACTGAACAATGATCGTCGCTACCCCGCCGAGGTCCTACCAATATGGGGTAACCACCGGTAAAGTGGTGACCCCGACAAAGAACACAATGCCGACTGAACAGTGATCGTCGCTACCCCGCCCGACGTCCTACCAATATGGGGTAACCACCGGTAAAGTGGTGACCCCGACAAAGAACATAATGCCGACTGAACAGTGATCATCGCTACCCCGCCGACGTCCTACCAATATGGGGTAACCACCGGTAAAGTGGTGACCCCGACAAAGAAGACCATCGTCGTTACCCTGCCTGACTAAGAAGCATTTTCACCGGAACCATTACGCTGTTGCGTAGTGAGAAGAGCGAGCAGGATGACAGTAACAAGACCAGCAGCTCAAGATTAAACAGGCTAATTTTAATCCCGGACAAAGTCTGCGATTGCGACGAAGTTTGCGGACGAAGTCGCAGGCAGAAGATAGTAAATAAATAAATATTAATAGACAAAAACACACCAATTCACAGCCCTAACACAGTCAGCGTCAAAAGGAGCTTTTGTACTTAATCGCATTAAACATTTGACGATCTTATTTTGTTATTGCTAACGTGACTGTAAAGCGACAAAGATACAAAAATACGTATCTACTTTTAATACTGACTATTATACACTATAGGTACTACATGATGAAAAGCATACGAATAATAAAAATAAATAAGTACTTTTAATACATAATAATATCTCATTCATGAATATGGAACTAATACTCGAATTTATTACAGAGATATTTATTTTCCTTATCGTGGATCATACCCGCTAAATTTGTAGGCAAGCAAGGTAACTATTGAAAAAACAAATCGTGTCGTCAATACAATATAGACAGCAAATACGATAACGCAAATAGATTTGTAAATTATTAAACGTGAAACGGATAAGGTGATATAACGATGGATGAATGATACAGTATCAACCACTTACGGTAATGAATTAGTCCTTTGAACGTACGTTCCGTGCGTCAAATAATATCATCCAACACGCCTTAATGAAGATTGAGGCTTACAAATTAGGTCAGCTCATTTTATTTTACGCTGTAGGTTATTTTAGAAAGTGGAGGTGTTTATAAGCGACTAGCGACCCGCCCTCGCTTCGCTTCGGTTTACGTGCGTATGATATAATAGCATATAGCCTTTCTGAAAGATTTTTTCTAAAACCAGTAGTTCCCGAGATTAGCGCGTTCAAGCAAGCAAGCAAGCTAACAAACAAACAAACAAATTTTTCAGCTTTATAATATTAGTATAGATTTGGACCGATTTTTACAGTCTTTTTTTAGCATGGTATAGTCATGGTAAGAAAAGGTTCGTCACTTTTGGACCTTAAAAGCGCTGAAATAGACTCAAAAAGTGACGAACCTGTATTACCGTGACTATACAATCGGCCACAGGATCTAAGTGATGGTAGGGATTACGAAGGATATCGTCGATATATGGCATGGGATGCCATGACATGTCTAAGCAATTCAATTTAGGACGAGTGTAAGGGACAGAGCTATAGCAGTTACATGGTTCTGTCTCTTTCTTTTAGGCTAAAGTGAACTGCATAACTACCTATGTCACGGTAATCCTGCGGGTTGAAATGTTGTGGACAATAGAGTTATAGCATAAATAAATAAATACATCCATACTAATACTATAAATGTAAAAGTAACTTTGTTTGTTGGTTCTGCTGTCATGGGTAAACCACTGAACTGATTACGATGAATTTTGTATAGAGGATAGCTCAAAGCCCGAAAAATAACATAGGGCACTTTTACCGCAAGTAGCGATGAACGACTTTAACGCGGACGAAGTCACCAGCAACAGCTATACATATATACCCAATAACTAATATTTTAACAAAAGCAGTTGGGAAACGAACTTACGATATTTTACCGATATAACGAGGCCAATTCCGATCTGTGTTCTCTTTCGTTAAATATCTATATATCTACATTTATAAATGCCAAAGCCAGTTCCAGTCTAACAAGATTAAACTTTAACGTCTATACAAATTATTGTTTACCGACTCAAATTAGCCCCAATCTTTGCATAGCATATAGTTAAACCATTCTGTTATATATAAGCTTCACCATAACTAATGTTTCCGGGGACCTTTGCGGTGACATGAAGCGTGACACCCAGTTGTGCCAGCCAACGCAAACGCAAACAAACATAACCTAAACAAATACAATCTAAGTACGGTAATTTTAACTTTACAATGACTTCAACATAAACAAAACTTACCTTGTGAATTAATTCGTACACTGAAAGTTATAGTTTATCTAAATAGCGCATAATCATCATAGTTATATAACCTTCTGATCCTGACCAAAAATTTGAATATTTGTTATATAGATAGAACGTTTATTTGATGCTTCAATCACACACATACAATTGTCATAAGTGGAAAAGAAACAATATCGAACGAACTTACAAACTAAGAACCATCTTAATCGCATTTGTGCAGAACAAAAAGGCCATGGCTGAGCGTAGGTATTGCTCTAGTAAATGAAACTAAAGTTTTTCGTACCCATTTTCAATATCAAAAAATATTAACGGTGAAAACGATAGTAAAAATGGTAAAAGTCCAAGCTATATCTACCATATCTAGACATAAAATTAACACTTTTCCTGGTGTCGGTTATTTTTTGTTTTCCAGTTCTAGTTCATCAACTATTCGATCGATTTTAATTAATGGATTCGTTAAGAACCTGTCATAGGCTACATTACAAACATCATAAGGACTCCTTTACTCGTAAGGGCCATGTCAAATTTGTGTCGGTCGACTAAAGTTAAAAGTCACTTTGACAAATGTTTGACAAATGGATTTAGTCACTATTAGGGTTTTGGTTGATTACTTCTTTATACGGTTTAGTGTTCATAAAATGCTGTTACGTGATTACACTGCTCAAAGGACAGGCCACTTTAGGATATTTTTACGACGCGAGATTATTATACTTAGTACATTATTCAGGGTGCCTCTGACCTTGGGGCTTTAAATGTAACGATATATTCTACTCGCTAAACTGAACTGTTTGTTCGGCAACATAAAAAAAATAACTTAAGTATAGATAACCAATTGGTGTTAAAGACTAATTGTAAAATCTTTGTATTCGACCATGGGCATATAATTACTATCTCATGGTACGGCGGTGACATTTCCTTGGTACGAGGAATAAAGGAAAATGGCGAATTAGATCGCGTACATTGAAAGCTACATTTAACTTGTATGAAAAAAATATAGTTGGACATATTTTTAATAACTAACAGAACAAAAAAAAAAGGTTCAAGAGTAAAAACGACCCATGAATTTAAAGCCGTATATTAAACTAACAATGCCATAAATACTAAGATAATCGCTAGGGTAATAATAGTCACCCCGAATCAATGATGTTTTAGGTTTGCAGCAAGTATCGCCACGTAAACCCTAAAGTTTATTTCTATATTAAAACCTCAAAAATATCTGAATTATATCATCAAAAGAATAATTCCAATTGTTGAAGTACGTTTTAAGATAATCGCGAAGATAAGTAGAATCATGCGGACTTTATGATGTTCCAAGTTTTCCGCAACAGCTTATATTATTTAACCATCTCAGAACTACGGATCACAAAACAATTTTGCAAACCAGCGCAGTACTTTTTGTGATAACCATAAAGACACAATTAAACATACATACGTACAGTCATATTGCACAATGTACTCGTAAACGTACAGGTTCAACACAGGACATTTTTTTTAGAGGTGTTCTGGTGGGTGATTGTGACATAGCTATGCAGTTCAAAATACGCTACGAGACAGACAGAGGTATATAACTGATATAGCTCTGTCCTTTTACTCGCTGTAAAATGAATTACATTGCCATGTCGTAATAACCCCCCTGATGCTTACTATAGAAGGCATGTTTCGCTTGGTGGAGAAGTAATCAATAACCTTAGTATACTATAATATTATTATGTATGATCAGCTTCTTTCATCTTCCATCTAAACTTCTACACAAAAGGAAGATAATTTATAGCCACGTTTGCAGAGAAAAGAGCTCTTAAGGGAAGTAAAAGTATTTGCTCGATTTCTGAACATGTACCTAACCTAGGAATCGCTTATTGTCCTCCAAGCGACGTTGAGCACCGGAACAAAAAAGAAAAGCATTGACCTTTACAAAGAGTTATTTACTTTTGACCCGGGCTGAAATAGCCGATGCTCTTTCTTCGTTCGCTGCGGGTCTATGACCGAAAATACTGCCAAGTCAGTTTAAGGCACGTGGACGATAGCCAGCCAAAGGGTTTATCAACTTTCGTACTGTTTTAGATTCGATCTTTCTACGCAGCACGTTCCACCAATCAATTACAATCCGCAGTTAAAACTGTTTTGACCACTCGTCAAGCGTTTAGTGGTGCCCTCGATTTACGTTTGTCGAAAAATGTAAGCATGGTTAAATATGTGTGACTTCCTTAAAGGAATTAGAGCGTGTTCATTTATTTTGAACCAGTCTAAGAGTTAACATTTTTATACTAAACACAATTTATAAATCCTTGTATTTTCGTCTGAATGGAAAAATAATAGTACAAAATTATAGTCAAACCAAAATGAATTGGTTACAAAATTGCTCAGACAAAACTGAATGTAAGCCCCGTCCGACATGGCTCAACGTTGAATTGAAATAGGGCTTTAGGCATTGGACTGACAGACAGTTGGCGCGACGGGACAGTATGAGTCAGATCGTTAAATTCCACTGACATATACGAATAATAGATTACGGCACCAGACATAGATGGACAAAAAAGAGTTAGGAAAATATGAGGGCGCTGTCCGGATAACACAACATAATCCAATGTTGCCCGATTGCTTAATGTATAAAAGTGGAGCCGGCCACTTGAGAGTTTTGCTTAGTTTTTTGGGTATGGCTAAATTATACAAAGTGACATTTGAAGGGTTGATTGATTCCAATTAACTGAGTCAGGAGAAAATCACATCCTTGCGGTACTGAAGTATAAATCTTACTATTAAGCTATTTATATTTAAGTCTTTTACCAATCAACCCACGTCTGGGTTACACTGGTTTAGTACAGAATATCCACGTTACACAAAACCCTCTCCAACAGGTAGGTACTCGTACTTTATCACTTTTTACTGGACATAAAAAACCTATTTCATTGTTGCGTTGAAAAGAAGGTTAACAACATAAAACTTTATTATATTTTTATAATAATGACTAATCTAAGATGACTGCGTCTGCTCACGTTGCCTGGGTTATCTGCCAATAAATAACCGGAAACTCATAAGTATGAATAAATTACATTTTATATGATTTTAGCGCCGTTTTCAAATCATCTAGATCTCTCTTTTAAGTTTTATTTACTTTTGCCACCATTTACAGCGTGTAAAACTCTGGAAGGTATTAGTGTTGCCGTGGCCTGATCACAATCTGTGTATATTGATGACGTAATTGCAACGACGGCGCCCGCGCTGCTGATTGCTCGCGTGCTCGTTAGGCGAATGGCCTTTAAAATGCTTTACATCATCAGTGAAAGAAAATAGCTTTATGGGCTTGAGCAAACACTAAGTCTACTACTACTGAGCTTCTAACGGACATGGTCACGTTGCTCGTGCTTGTAGGATGTTTGAATTCTTAATTATTTGAGTTTACTGATTGAGTGCCAGTACGTTAGTATAATTTCTCTGGTTGACATGTTGTTTGTTGAACCTCGTCCCTGTAACACAAATATGCAAAACATCTCTGCTCGATGGGAGGTTACAGGGTAAAATCGCGATAGCTATTTGCACACTAAAAAAGATTTAACGAGCAATATTTGTAATCACGTTGTCGAAAACAAAGTTTTAACGATTTCGATCGAAAAATCGATCAGTCAATTTGTAACCGGGAAATTCGGAAAAGACTGACGCTTGGTCTTCCAGGTACTTGCTCAAGTAGTGATTATGTATACATTTTCTACAAGATACAAATCTACTGAAAACCTTCAAAAGATCGGCTTCTCAGTAATATTATTCGTCCTATCTTCTCTTTTATTTGCACCGAGGAATTAAGTGAGGGTGTTGCGTGTACGCCGCCGCGGGGCCGCGTCTGTTTAGCGCCACGGGTAAACGCCTCACATTGTTGACTGGGAATTCTGAATTCATTATTAGGTTACTAACTTGGCAAGGTAAATTAATTTCAGATTGCTCCAAGCCCTTTGTTTGCTTACCAACTTTAAACTCAAGCGGTTTAAAATTTAACACGGTTTCTTTTATGCGTCGTGTGACGCCTAATTTGCTTATTTATGAAACTGAAAGTATTTACGCTGTTTTTGTAATCTGCTTAATTTGGCTTATAGAAGGCGTAGGTTTTCGACGGCAAAAATAAATTAAAGGCAAGATATTTTCGGCGTGAACACATTTTTTAACATAACCATTAGCGAATTGCTCATCGAGCACGAGCTAATGAGTTCATGCTTGTTGGGTCTATTTAAGCAGAGCGATGATTCTGTGGTCAACTTTCAACTTTGTCTACAGATTAAGGAACCCTAACTTTATTCTACGAGTAGGTACTAATAAAATGTATAGAACTGACATATTCGTAGGTGAGCGCACGTCAATTCTATTTTCTATGATTTTTGAAGCGCATCTTATCCAAGCTATATTGTGTCGCGTCCTATAGTAAACGAGAATCCGTTAAAAAATAAGAAACATGCTAATAAACATTTTATCTTTCACAAAATCATGTAAGAACTTGATTAACTCTAATAATATAAAATTTATGGAATTTGTAGTTAAAAACAGTCATATTTATTAATTCCCAATACGTATAGACAAACTTCAGGTACAAACCGCTTTCGAGAGGCTTACTCAATGCTAATTCCCCAGACGCTAGTACGTACTTAATTAATTCAACAACTATTTAAGTAGGCTTAAGCTAAATGCATAAATGTACCGTTACATAACTACTATATAGTACATTACTAACTAGTTTCATAGAAGTGCTTTCGCTAAGTAGTAACGCAACACCTAAATGCGCCTTAAGCCCGACAAGCTTACTAGCTTACAGCACCTGATACCGAAGAGAATGCAATAAAATTCTGTACCGCCTCCCTCCTCCAAACACTATATTATCAACTTTACGGCTAAAAGACAGAGTACGTTGTATAGTACCATTATATCACCTGCGCAGAGCAACGTTGATACACTGACGTAAAAAGTAACAGCCCCAACCGTATCTGGTCGTCTTTATTAGGCATTAAAGCGCGGTAATCTTATTATTTCTTACATTAATGGTAATTACAGCTCTTTCTTTGGCCGAAGGAATACCTACAAGGAAGTATTTTTTTCGAGAGTAAAATAAAAATGTAAGTGGAGAGGTTCTTTCTTAATACCGACCCCACCCTAACCTTAACCGATTTCCAGCCATTCGGCCCATTATTATACTTTTAGTTTTGCCATAATAGTCGCCATCTGCCGCGAAGGGTTCAAATACGTTTTGTAGAAAGGCTAAGCCCTCATGGAAAAGTCAGATTACCTCGGGGACTTTAGAGAGATCACAGTTTAAAGTGGCTTTGATTACTTCCAATAATGATTCTAAAAGTTTAACTAAAGAATAACTAGTTATTGGTAATTGGTAGAACATTTTGTTGAAATTGTAAAATACATTTGTAAAGCTCAAAAAGCTTTATGGTTGAGATGTAATACTATATGCATATTTAAAATGCAATAAACTGCACACGGTCCAATACAGTAACAACCTGGATGCCTGATTTAATCTCGTTAACTTACAATAACCAACCGGTACTACTAAATTGAACTTCCTTTCTCCATATAATTCCATTTTCATAATGAAAAACTCTCGGAAACATCCTTTTTGATAAGTTAGTTTAATAAAAAAGGCCAAGTAATGCAGTGGCTATTAATCTTGCTTGCCAGAGCCACGTGTCGCCGCCTATTGTCTAGGGCTTGCGTGTGTGTGTGCACTATTGTCACGAGAATTTCTATGAGAATTCTGAATATATTTTAAGATATGGACCTCAGTAAACCGTATAAATAATTATGTTTGGAAACAATGCTACATTTTATTTCTTGTGAAGTTAAAATAGGCAACGAAGGACTGCGTGACGACGTACTGTACAGAATCGCCTCATAACCGCAGCAATTCATGGCATGCTTCATACAGTTCTACGCATTTTTTGGTTACTGCTTCTCCCGCCGTCGCGCAAAGTCCAGGCCGTTAGGTTGTACGGGGCGGTGCTCAGCTTCACATGCGTTTTAAATACCCCACAGCCTTGAGTGTAAGTTGTTATTCACGCGGCAAACAGTCTCGAACGAGTTTGCATCCATGGTATTTATACATATATGAGAAACGCGAACGCCTTCGAGACGTTTTCTGCAATAGCAACATTCACTAAAGACTCTGTACGTGGCCTTGTTGCCTTCATAGACTCACTGAAAACGTCAACTAAGTTAAATTTTGTGGGTGTTTGTTATTGTAACTCAGACTAAATTAAAATCTCTACGAAATAAATTATAAGTAAAGAGGCCTATGTTAAACCGGAATAGCTCACAATTATTACAGCTGTATATATTTATCGTATTTGTAAAGTCAGACATAGAACTATTCGTCGACTGCAAAAAATAGTTAGACTTTTCTTTATATTAAAGTCTGTGTCTATTGATTTGGACAAAGATGTAAACAAAACCAAAGGAACCAATTTACAATTATTACCAGATAATCATGTACCTTTAAAAACCAAGCGAGGTCTTTGCAATGACTTATACATTTGATCATTACCTTCAATTACATTTTAGATTGAGATACTATTAAAAATAAGTTTTTTTTTAATTAAAACATGATTTATGGACATTTTAGGTTGCTGTGTCGAACAGTACTAATTTTTTTTCATCTTTGGCAATCTCAAATGACGCTGAGTATAGACCATAGGAGATTAGGTCATAGATCGGTGGGCAGACTATCAGCTCGTTGGTCAGATGACATTTGGCAAACGGTTGGGAAAATATACATAATAAATATAAATATATATATGGCGTAGTACGAGACTGGGCAAACTGGCGTGAAAATGAAGAGGCCTTTACGCTGCAGTGGGGATGTGGGCTAAAACGATGCGGAGCCTGCCGTTTGGCAAAAAGTTTGCCAAATGTATCATTTCCCAACTTTTTCATTTGCTAACCCAATTTTATATAAATATATCAGGATGTATTTCAGTACCAACCCTATAGGTTGGATAAGGTTAGTTTTTATAAAATCCTGAAATATTTACGGTTAAAGCGGTTTGGCAAATAATAATAATAATAATAATAATAATAACTAAAAAAAAAAAAAAAAAATAATAATAATGAAATGGTTGGGAAACAATACATTTGGCAAACGTATTTCGCCAAAACAAAGGTAGCCCGAAATGATGATGATAGACCATAGTATCAATGTAAATTTTCAGAAATAATATTGGTTTAATACAACTCCTATCCTACTTGCGGCGCGGATGATTGGGTACTATGAATGAATACCCTAATGAATAGGTAGATGTACGGAGTACAGTATGCGGATAAAATTTAATGGGCAATTTAATAGTGTTCATAATTTAATCGGATTTAGTACTTGGGATGATGAAATTGTAATAATAATAGTTAATTATTGGATTATCTGATTTATAGGGTAAAATAATTCACTGTTACATATTTTTAATGGTGTGATATTTAGTAAAAATAAATTTTATTGAGTTCCGTTTCGTAATATTTGTTACTAATAAACTTGTATCTTATTTTTAATTAGATATTATCGGAAATCATTGAGCAAGGCAAGAATTATTTCACCTTGTAGGTTTGCGTTTAGTGAGCGTAGACTATTACTAGACCTATTAAGTATTACTTAATTACAGACTTACAGTTTGACATGAAGACATAACTAACCTTAAAACGAATACTTTTAACTACCTATTCAATATTAAATCGACTGCTGAGTAGGTATTTTATGTCAAACCTAATAACTATTTTCATCTTAATCACTTTTAATTGCGATGATATATTATCAGTTCAGAGGCCCTACACAAGATGCTTGAACTGTCAGAAACGATTTTTGAAAACTGTCAAAGTGACATAAGGGTTCTGAATAGGCTGAACAACTTTTACATTACTTACTGACACAGTTTATTTATCACCTCCTAGACCGATGACAAATTCATGGGGCTCGTAGTTATTAAGGGCTCTTGTGATAAACTTAATCGGTGAAAATAAACTAACTTCATAATATTAAAAAAAAAAAAAAAAATTAAACAAATCTAAAGTAATACATTTAACAATGGAAAATGTACTTATTAATAAATTAAAACCAAAGGTTACAGAGTATAATGCGCTTCATGACACTCTTTACATCTTCCAAAATTCCAGCACCTTCTCGCCAAACACCCTGTATCGTTTATAAACATAAATAACTACATCTGCAACGATATAAGCGGCACGTTGCTGGAACCCAGTTCCGTCACGTCCTAGAAACTACAGCGAGATTAAATATTAGTCGGGCCAAAGAGAAATAGAATTCGACCTCGTTATTTGGGAGTTGCTGAATAAATAGGCCAAATTGTGAGATGTGAGCGATCGGTCAAAGAGAATCGTTATTTTGGTTCAAACTATATTTTTGCGGTGCGTCACTGAATTCACATATCCTAAGTCACTTATCATTGAGCTAAAAATAAAATACAGTATATTTGCTTTGCCGTCCATTATACCTAAATGAAAAACTGTCAAGAAGCAGCTGGAAGAAGCGAAAGAAATTTGTCAAGATCGTAGCAAGTGGAAAGAAGTGGTCTCTGCCTACCCCTCTGGGAAACAGGCGTGATTTAATGTATGTATGTATGAAAAACTGTCATGTTACTATTAAAGGCCGTTACTAGAATAACGTTGAATTACCTAAAAACCAAGCCAAGTTTGGATCGCTGAACTAGATTGCACGGTATTTTTACACCATTATTGATAACCCACTTTAGACATCTCAGCAGAGGCATTTCTCCCCTTATTCGGAAATGAATAGAATACAATAGAAGTGATTTCACGACATGAATCTTATTCATGATATTACACTTGGTAAAGGATGTTTTTTTTACCATCAATCCGAAATCTTTAATCAAACTACGCACACACGTTGACGGTAAATGGTAACATAATCATATAAACCGCCAAATATTCAAGTCCACGCTTGTCGCCAGCTCTTTAATGTTACAAAATAATTGGCGAAAAATCGAACCGGCGCGACAGTCGAAATTGTTAGGGAAAACCAAAGGGGTGCATGTTAACTACGGCAGCGGTTGCGACGGAAAACCCGCCGGGAATAACAGGGTGTCGATTGATGGATAACCATATTAAATCGTGGCGCGTGGAGCGTTAAATACTTTCAGAGTAGGCTTAAATATTAAATATTTACTGCTCAAAAAAGAGCAAATTCTATAAAACAAGCATGAGTGCGTGTGTGTATATTAAGCTCGATCCAATGCCATTTGAAGGAGTTCTTTCGGGAATATTTAAAGTATATTTCACAGTCATCTGGCGGAAAATACGACGTTATTTATAGTTAGTCATACTCATCATTATTACCAAGATTTTAATTATTCCAAATACTTGCACTTCATGTTTTGTATGAACATCCTTTGATGATAGCTTGGTTTTTTGGGTCATTATTTGAGCGTTTTAACCGCCTCACTTTTGTGAACATATTTTTGTAGAATAGGGCTTATAATTATTTTGATGCCGTTTTTGGATATTTGTAAGATGTCCGGTATACTTAGATACCTGACCAGAAACGAAATCAAAATCTGCAACCGCTTCTACAAAAATGTGACCACGCAAGTGATTCGGAACAAACGCCCAAATAATGACCCGGTAATAAGAGCCATGTTCCTGACGATCCTAAGGTAATCTCCCGAAATTGGATTCATAAATATTTGAAAGTACATTAATTTATAAAACAACGTCTAAATAATAAATCAAACGGAATAGTAATCGTTACGGCGTCATATGTATGCAAATATAAACATCAAAAGGTAACATGTTGCATAATATGTAATGTTGCAAATGAATATGCAGGAGACATGAAGCTATTCCCGTAGCATAAAGCTCCAACAAATGTTTGTAGTTATGTGGAAATATCATGTTTATGTCGTTCGCCTAGTAAAACAAGTGATTTAAACATGTTTGACATAAATTAAAAACTTATTGTGCAACAACACGCTTGGTTTTACGGCCGTTATTATTGACGCCCCACTCCATTTCCTTTATAAATTTACTTAATACTTAATCTCATTCGTCCTTATTTACTCTCACCCCAAATATTATTTATTGGACCTAACAGTTGCCATGTAGATACTGCCATGATTTTAATAAAATAAATAAATCAGCTCAAGAATTCTTTGTTCAGTAAATTAAATCTTACTGTAACGTATGTTCCATGCAGAAGTTAATAATTGTTGCGGACACGTGATTTATTGCATGTAAAGTAAGTGAAACAGACAACACGTATGTATATTCCATGCAAAACGTACCTCCTACCATTCTAATAACATACATAAATATTCTTAACTGTGTGCCACATTCAATAAAATATTGACCACTGTAAACGAACTAAAGCCGTAAATGTTTACACTTTTCGTTTTAAAACTGTACGGGCCCACATTGTCTTTAAATAATACAACGCTCTGCTATCAAAAGCCTTTCACCTCTCTCCACAGAGCCAAAGATGTGAATCGACACAGACAAATTCAACTAACAACAGCCGATACGAGTGGTCTTTTGTTCCCGGATGGTATTACAATAATATCGTAGTCGTAAAATAATCGAAAATGCCGAGTGCGGCGGACCGGCATAACGGGTGAACGTTCCATTATATTCTGCAGCCGCTGCAATTTATTCGCCTGCACTTTTTGTTGGTGTTTGCTTGTAAACTATTGATAGCGAAATCAATTTCACTGCAGTCACGTCTGTAGGTACTCGAACGCGAACGGTCTTGAATTTCATTGAAACTAAATCGATCAAAGTCTTTCAGTTGATTTGTTGGTTTTTAATACGATCTTTAGCTATTTGAAACATGTATCCACATTTGAGCGTAAACACATAAGAAGGGGGAGTTCAGTGCACTATTAGATCTCTAGCACATTATTTGTATCGAGTCGTTGTTTACTTCGTACGCAAAACGTAAACATTAAGATGACCTGGAATTTTAACAAAAAACTGACAATATTTTCTGTGATGCTTTAGGACTGTTTTAGTTATTGTGTTTATATTTATGTCCTATTAATGAAAATAAAGTATTGTCGTGCTTTAGAGTACACGACTGCAGCTCAGCAACTAGGTTAATTTGTAAAAGAATGTACTTCGCTTCGGTTGAGGTTAGTTTTCCGTAACACACGTTGATAATTATTAATACAGAATCTATTATACCTACATAAAAAAAATCCTCCGTTAAAATCCATTGCGTAGTTTGAATAATTTAACTGTACATATAGAGGGACAGATGGCGGGAAGTGACTTTGTTTTATAATACGTAAAGATTTATAAATACCTATCTAAACATTATAAATATTTAGATGTTTTTTTAACATATTTGTGTTTATAACAAAACAAAAATAATTAAAATCAGGTATAATACGATAGCACCTAACGTGAGGTTAGTATTTTCGAAAACGTATCACTAAGTACGATTTCTAATAACAGCTTATAATAAGACTGTTTCTTTGTCCACAGATTAAACAACGCATCATGTCTCCAGCATAACTGACCCACAAAATGACGGTAAAAAAGTTATAAATGTTATCAAATATGGTGTTGAAATGGTTATGCGTTTTGGCCGCGACGCTGCATGCAATTGGGGCATCGAGGCCGATGTGTCCAAGCGACCCTAACTGCGTTTGCGGCGGTACACTCGCCGTCGAACTCAATTGCAATATCGATGGTGAGTGCATTATAACAGGGCGTTGCATTTCTATTCATTGTGATTGGACGTCACAAGTTTTAATGGACAAAGAGATTCAAATCACATCAAGATAACCAATTATGTTACTAGTTTATAAAAACTTAGGACAAAAAATTGGTTGAGTGGAATTTTCTGACATGAATGAGCTTAGTAGTTGTGACATTGGAGGAAAATTTCACGGGTCGGATTATCTTTAGGGTCCAAGAATCATAGAGGCCAATATTTCTTAATTGGGTTTAGTTACCAAGTCGACTTTTTATGATGTCTTTGTCTTTGTATGATTTGAGTTACATTATTTTTTTCTTTACAGGTCGAACAGTTAAAATAAATCTAGTCCCAGACATTTATATCAATATTAAATGCGAGAACACATCCTCTCTCGACTACAGTAAACTACCAAAATGTGCCAACCGCCACAATTCCTTCAAGTCAGTCAGTTTCAAAGATTGTCCATTACCAACGACGTCGTTCAAAGACGTTTTAACGCACATGGGGGTTTCGAGAACAATGGCGTTAATATTCCAGAACACAAAGAACTTATCTGGTTACTTCGACAGAAAGCACTTCGCTGGATTACAAGATCTGACGAAACTTCTACTCTCTATAAATGGGAACACGCAACTGCCAGATAATCTATTCATGGATATTAACAATCTTACCTGGCTGAATATTCGATCGAATAGCATTAACCTTTCTGAGAATTTACTTAAGCCACTGGAGCGCTTGGAAACTCTAGAGATAAGTCATAACCATATGACTAATATATCATCTAATATGTTTTCACATCTGTCGTTTTTAAGAAAACTTTCCCTATGGCAGAGTAACGTCACTTGGTTTTCTAAAGACTTCTTTTCGGGAGTCAACGTGCTCGAGGAACTAGATCTGAGTTCTAACGGACTCAACGAGCTACCAACTTCAATTTTCAAGCCCCTGAGAAAACTGAAAAAGTTAACGTTGTTCTCAAACAAGTTCTCTTCGCTGCCTCGGAATCTGTTCAAAAGCAACAGGGACTTGGAAACTGTCATCATCCTGAATAACGACGTGACACTGAAAGAGTTGCCAAAATATCTGTTTGGCAGTTTAATGAATTTAAAACAGGTGTATATCCAGCGGTGTGGTCTGGAGATCATTCCGTACGACGTATTTACTAACTCTCCAAATATTACCAACATTTCACTAGCGTACAATAATCTTGAGACGTTGCCAGAGGCTATCTTCAATGACCAGATTAACCTGCTGGAGTTAGATTTGAGCCATAACAATCTAAAGGACTTAGAACCGAAACTATTCTCGTCTTTGGTGCGATTGGAATCCCTAAACTTGGATTATAATCAGCTGGTTGAAATTTCAGGGTAAGTAAACAAATAGATTTACAAGCAATTGTACCTCTTTACCCCTTTCGTTCTTAATAGTCAGTTGTAATTTATATACTAATAGTTCTATCAGTTAGAAGATTATAATGCTTGCCACTCGAAGGGATATCTATTTGAATAAAACAACAGTAACTTCTTGTTTCAGGTCAACGTTCTCATCATTGTTAAGCCTCATTTATCTGAACGTGGAACACAACAATCTCAAAATAATTTCGTCATATTTATTCAGCAATAATAAACAGCGAATGTACATATCCCTCGCTTATAACCATCTCGATTTTGAAAACAAAGGGCAGGACAACAACACTTGGCCCATGGGGAAGATATCCCCTTTCAGTAACACGTACCGTTTGAAGGTATTAAATCTGAGCCATAATGAATTTACAAACACATATACAGACTGGTTTTTAAACGGACACGAAACATTGGATCTTCGGTTCAACCTCATCAAGTATTTAAAGGTAAGGTTCTATCATTTTAGTGTAATGGTTGAGTAGCATTTATGTTATTCTGAGACAGTAAATAATTAAAATTTAATTGTAGATAACAAAAAAATATTTAGAAAAACACGAGTATTACAATGATGGGAAGCAACAAAAGGTTGTTTTTTTGAATATTGATTTAAAATATTTAATTCCAGGATGACACTGACAACATAGATCTTATAAAGAGGAGACGTATCAATAAAGATCACTCGTACAACCACATATTGATTGCCAACAACCCCATACGTTGCAACTGTTTGAATTGGAATTTCGTTTCCACGTTGAAGAAGAACCATTTCCAGGTAAAAAATTTTACTTTTTATAATGAAATGTTATTGAATATAATTTAAATTGTGGCTTTTATCTGATGGTGTTTACTTCATTGCAGTGGGATGACATAACCGCGTTGCAATGTTCAGCTTGGAGTAAAGTGTGCGACAGAGATGCAGTGGTAGTGTTCTACACGATGTGCGTTTTATTCTTAATCGGGGTGATGACTGTAGTGATAGGTATCATAATGGCCGTGAAACAAAAGTTGTACATCCTGACAAAAGAAACTTTGCGTAAAACCTTGCACCCTACCGAAAATAAAACTAGGCCAGTAAACCTACTAATTAAGTGTTCAGAGCATGATGAAGATTTCGTGCGAAACAACATTGCTCCCGCTTTGAGTCAGTTTCAAAACGTCACTGCAGAATTTATCCACCCGAATAGCACAAAGGAAAGAAAACCTAAGAAGCAAAATAATCACGGTATCAAAGAAAAACGCATAACTCTTGTTGTGTTCTCCCCGAACTACTTGACATCTGCCTATCGCGACGTGAGCATAAAGAAGATTCGCGGTGAGATGTTGAAGGCGAAGAACACTATTTATGTATTCGTCGATATTGGTACTGACAATTCAATATACGCCTTTCTGAAGGAGCAGCGAGATTACCGTACAACGCTTTTGTGGAGTGATCCGAAGTTTTGGAATCGCTTTCAGGTTATGGTGAAGTATATGAAGCGCAGTAGGGACGCCGCGGGGCGTGAGCGGGGCGTTCAATCAGGACACGTTGGATTTTCCACTCTACCCGGCCACCCTAACCTTTACGCAATCGACACATTCGCTCACAGTCAGGTTTAGTTCAATTGTTACTAATTTAGTGAGGTAAAGACTGACTTCTCCGCCACGTTGAAAATCAATCTCACAATGTTTATTTCCATTGATGTCATTGTAGGCTAAATATAAAAATACACACTTATTAATATAGTTAGCATTCAAATAAAATACTGTGTAAGTTATTGTAAAAATATGTGTGAAGTAATTTTCTACGGAGATATTTTATCATGTAAAATTTTAGCTTAAGAATGATGTTTGTATATTGACGTGTCAGTAGGTAAACCTACTATTTGTTAGTGTTTTGCCTCTCAAACTTCAAAGAAGTTGGATCACATGAAACCAACCGTTCTGATGTAAAAGCCCTGTTTTGTTGACTTGTTAAGCAACTTTATGTGAAAATACATGTAAAATTTAACATTAAGTTTCAAGGAAACTGTATATTACTAAGATTGTAAACTACGGTTTTTATTAAAATAAACTACTCGTATAAAACTGATTGCGTAATGTTTGTCATTTTCTTTGGAATCAAGACCATTATCATTAAGACTATTAATCCGTTATTCATAATCTACCAATTCGATTCATACATAGCTCTTGCACCGGCAAGTAACGTACTTTACGCATTTTTACTTTAACAATTATTAATGGCATTCCCTGATGCATAGTACAGAAGGTAAGTATAAGCGACTGCGGCTTATGTCACTGCATTTAAATGTTAACGATTCAGAAGATGAAAGCTTGCTACAGGATATAAGATCTACTATCTGTTCATGAAGCGTTTGCCATGCATAATCGACTTCGAAGTTTCTAGCATATGTTTCACAAAACATAGTTTCGATTTAAATCATTATATTTCAAGCCTTAATAGATGACGATAAGTATGATTAAAATATATCACAATTACCTAACTGTTACAGCTAACCCTAACTAATAACGCAAACTCTACGTGGGCGCATTGAAACTAAAAATACGATGCCTCGGCTATTTCCACATTTCGTGACTCGAGGGTGTGAAATGCGGGGCAATATCAGTTATTACGGCTATAATTACTGCGCCCACGTAGGTGTACTGGGGAATTATGATAATAAACTGTCATTGTAGTTTAATTGTGACAGCAGGTGAATATGAAAATAAAATGACGGTATTCGTATATGGGCAGAGATTGGGTCAAACCATTGCCACCACTGCCTGAAAATAAAACTTTATTATAACTATTATTTGTACGTGTTTACCACCCACGGCGCTATGGGAGTTCCAGACCTTTGGATGGCGTACATCGAGCCGAAGCCAACACGCAGAGGTCCTATAGATAAGTTGTATTTTAGCTAAGTGATGGGATGCTAACCGGCAATTGTCCCTGAGTTCAAACTATAGAAGTATGCTCCCACGGACAACCACCGGCTAATCTGAGACTATTTAAGAAGGATGACAACATTAATAATAATAGGCTTTATGGATAAACTGATATGGACGGGTGAACTAGGCTATTGATGAAACTACGGTGCCTTACATAGCTAACTACTTTGGTTGAAATAGCACGCGGTGACTCGCCAAATCAATGGATTGGGCCTCCCGAAATAGCCACATATATATAGCAAAGGGAGGCAACAGTTCCAAAGGAAAAGGGCGAAGAGGTGCTTCTGGACTTTAAGCAACTATACCACCCTTCGACTCCATTCTGACTGAGGTCAGGAACAGGACCTAGCCTCAGGAGCACTCAGACCCGTGGTGTCACCACTCACCAACAGCTCGCCACTTGCTGCCCTGCGGCCTTATTATTATTGTTACTACATATTAAAAAAATTAAATGTTACACAAAGCAATAGCTCGACGTAATTCAATTTCAAGATAGATTTCGTAAATTACATTTTTGGTCTGTAATACCATTTGGGATTAGAAATTTTAATTTGCGAATAGCCGTGCCCCGGGGTCCGAAGGTAATGAAATAGTTTTGTAGATATTTGATTCTAGTCTACGTTGCGCTAGTAAAATTCAGGTCGTCTGAAATTTGATATTTGAAAGAATTTATTAGAATTCTAGGAAGTTAATTAACAGTTAAAAAGAACAGACGAATGAATTAAGATGATCTCGTTAGAAAAATATTATTTAAGGGGCTGGCTGTTGCTACCTTGGAAGTCAGAGTAAGAGTAACGCCTACACCAAGGCGCGAATCATCTGTAAAAAACTTTGAGAATGATGACACACAACCTATTCTGGCCTACCAGGCTAGAAGCCAATGGCAGTAAACGATGAAATTGAGACTGCGTTTATCTTATCTTATCTTACAGATGGGCCCTTTTGGATACACTTCGACCCTTTAGGATCTTTATTACCCTCTTACACACTCAGCTGTTGGAATGTGCAGATTTCCTCACGATATTTTTCCTTCACCGTAAGAGCATCGGATAATGTACTTGAGTTACCTTGCGATCACGACTCAACCCCCTAAGCCACTAGGCCAACGAAGCTCTCAAAAAGAGACTGCGTCAATTTCATAATCCATTGCAAAACATATAATAATAGTAACCTAAACTAACCTCGGTAAAATTAACAGCTGGGGTCCGTTCAACCACGTCATACGTATTAAAACAAATGACGGTCGTTTAGTATACCACGAGACTTCACTATCGAATTATGGCATAATAATAAATTATAATCGTGTTAAAAGTATGAGTTGGGATTAATTAATTTACAGCGGATTCCGTGGCCACATTTGGGGGTGCGGAACCCGGACATAAATAAGCGAGGCTTTCCCGGACTCGCTTTATCGCTGTCGGCGAGTCCGGACAGAGCGGTACGTTATAGTCGTCTGCTGTCCGAATCAAAACAGACCTTATAGCGGCTGGCGTTTACACTATTCTTAGTATTGTTGCTGTGTTATTTATATAAAAGCAAAAGTAAAAACAGCGTAAGCACCGGTCGTCGTAAAGATCAATTTAATTTAGAGGGCCACATATATAGGCGGAAAGTCATAAATTCATTCATATGTAGCTTGATACTCATGTTATATTTGGATATTAAATATTAAATTAACTCTTCGTTTATAGTGTCCAGTTTTTACTAGCACAAAGTATGATAAACTTCTGAATTTACATTACATTTGTTGAATATTATTAAAGGTTAAATTATGCTACAGGCCAAAATTGTATACGTGATACGTATAGCATTTTTAAATATCGTAGGCGGGTATAGGAGTAGGTTATACTTTATCCAATAGACTCCTGTCTGCCTGCAGACTAGAAGTGGCATGTTATCAATACGCCTAATAGAACATAGAAAGAGTAGTTATTCTGTAAAAGAATATTGGCCTGGTGAAAAGCAATTGCATAAATAATTCCCATTAGTCAAACCCCCCGAGTCCCCTACATTTGGCAAGGAAAACGAAACTGACGGATTCTTATGAAACGGAGCCTCAACATAACTGCTGCAATTTGTCTCGCGCTACTCAGATTATGTTGCTACTTTGTTGATGCAACAAGGAAAACTTAAGGAAAGCAAGTCCTTGTTGATGTTTAAGACGAAGAAAATACGAAGAGGTTCATAGCTATGCAGAATTCGTAAGCTGGCTCCTTTTACTTGAGTTGTTGGACTTAACGAGAGCTTAAGTCAATGTATTTATGATTATTTTTTTAGAAAAACAAGTCAAATGCTTGGTTTTTTGCCCCAATAAAAACGAAGTACGTTTTTTTGGAGTCTTGATTATACAAACACAATGCAAAATTCTGAGCACGGACCTAACGCACATTCAGAGCCAACAACCCCGCCAGTCGGGTACACTGTTTGTTGTCAATTTTCGCTACATAGCTAAAAAATGCTGCTACGGGCTACAGCGTAGCACTCGTAGCAGTTGCTGACGTTGAATGTATTAACGGCATTTTTTTAGCTGGCGGTCTGGTATTATAATATTTGGGTAAGTAAGTTAAATGCTAAATAAATTAGGTTTTTGAGTTGCTATTTTGACTACTCAGGTTTTATTTCACTAAGGGTTTTTATACCTAGATTATACACCGAATTGGTATGGACTAATCTCGGGGTAATTTTGAATCCGCCCTAATTCGTTCATATGATGTTTGGATTCACAAAACTTTTACGTTGCATTTTTAGTGACATCAAACAGTGACCTCGAAAATCAACGCCGCTGTCTTTATGCATAAGATTTTTACCTGCAAGCCTAGTATGGCTGCGTCTATATCGCGTGTTAAATGTGGATAAACCATCCGTCACTTTTTGACAAGTGTGCTTATTTACGTGTTAGAAGGTGACGGATGCCTTATCCAAAATTTGTTACGCGATAAACGCAGCCATATTAGGCTCCCTGTAACAGTTGTTAAATATCTATATCGCAAGAGTAGGCGTGGTTATACTCTGTGTTTATTTAACTATAAAGTACTGCCCATACAAATTAGCACGTGATGCTCATTTGTTCCTTGCATACATAGTCGGTCCTTAAGTTCTGTCACAAAGGTTTAGTCAAATAAAACTAACTTCTGTTTATTTTTTAATTTTAAAATAAATTAAATTTAAAAGCTTAATTAAAGTATATTTTTAGGAACTAATCATCATTCCACATAGTCGCCGCAACTTCCGATACGATCTTTTAACAGTCACGGCCGGCACCGATTAAAACACGCACGAGTTTTCTGAAAATTGCAGTTTTTGAAAACGCTTTAAAGGTTAGTCTTTGTTAACCAGTAAACTTTTTTATTTAATATTGTGAATCCTCTCATCTCTGGGTATGTTCAGAGACCAGCATTATTTTCTTAACGATTTTTAAAAACCAGCTTATAAAGCACGAAAGTTGGTCTGTTTTCGTATTTCTGCAAATTGATGTGAAATCGTAAGGTCAATTTAATGAGACATGAAGATTGAGCGGAGTATAAGCGGATCTTTAGTTGCTTGGAATACATTTGTATCAGTATTTAAAGATAAAAGTCTGGTCAATATGTCACGCAAATTTCGACTCCATACAAGAACTCTTACAAAAGTTGTAGCCGTTATCAATCGTGGTCGTGCGTGTTTTGTCCCATGCTTTCCTGCCCCGAATGGGAATGCTTAAAGCTCGTAGACCAAATTATTGCAATAGTAAAGAACACAAATTTTGCTTTTTTTATTCTATATAAAATAAGGTTTTGATTGATGTACTACAAGGTTATGAAACTTTTTTTTATTTTTTAAATTATAATAAACCTTTGTGACAGAACTTAAGGACCGACTAGGTAGAACCTGTATGACCTAGTGCTTTATAGCAATAACAAACGGAATATAGCAAATACAACAGTGTACCAGGTTGTCAAACCCCTAATAGTTTCACGGTTAGACATCCATTGCGGCGCAGTGCAGCGTTCACCGTGTAATATTCGCTGCACGTCGGATCGCCGACGGCCTTCGGGAGAATGGAATGAGATTTGTTCGCATAACCCACGGTTATGTATCCCTATTCGTTTACATGTTACCTACCTTTACGTGGACGGCAGTTGGAGACTTTTTCGAAGTTTGAAAACGCGCACCAACATCTAGTACAATGAAAGCTTGAGCTCAAAGGGAGGGCATTTGCTGTTAACAGAATTGGGAAAAGGATGTGAACACCTTGTAGCTGAAATTGTATGCTGGTTTGATTGAATTGTATGTAATAAAAAACTTTAGTTACAATTAAATAAACTCTGTGCAACTGCAGGATATAAGTCAAAATAAAATTGAAATGAAATGAAATGAAATGAAATGAAATGAAATGAAATGAAATGAAATGAAATGAAATGAAATGAAATGAAATGAAATATTTATTTGCCAGAATACTTATGAATAATGTACAAGGTGTTATGGTAGTTTGGTGTCAAGCATTCGGCCGAAAACAATCGACATGCAAATTTTAGGAGAGCACAAACACTTTAGTAAGAGTACTTAATATTAATTTATCGATGGTGCATAATTGCCAATTCTTGAAACTCTTTCACACTATAAAAGCAATGTTCAAACAATAATTTGTCAAGTTTCTTCTTAAAGTCTAAGCCCTTTGACAATTTGATTTCATCCGGAAGATGATTGAACAATACTATGCACATATTGTAGGCATTTTTGCTATAAATTGCGTTGCGACAAGGTGGTTGATGCAAGAGGTTTTTGTATTGCGCCCTCTGCCTGCCAGTAAAAACCTCAGCGCGCATTTTAAAAATAGAAGAATTCACTTTCACAAACTGACATGCTTTTTTTATAAACATACATGGTAGTGGTAATATTTTAAGTTTTTTAAACAATGGTCTACAGCTGTCTGTGAACCAAGTATTCGATATTGCGCGTACGCACTTTTTCTGCAATATGAAAGCCCTTTTAACATCGACAGAATTACCCCACAGCAATAAGCCATAGTTGAGCGTCGAGAAAACATATCCGTAATAGGCTGTGATTGCTGCCTTCATTGAAACAGTGGTCCTAAGTTTCCGAAGCGCAAATACAAATCTATCTAATTTAGAGCAAACGAAGTCAATATGTGATTTCCAATTAAGATGATTATCGATGAATAGACCTAGGAATTTAACAGTGTCAGTTTTTAGTATAGGATTGTTGTCATAGATGATGTTTAGTTGATTAGGAATACATTGATAAGAATGAAATTGTATATATGATGTTTTAGCTATATTTATATTTAGATTATTGTTAATTGTCCAATTTTTTATGTCACTCAATGATTTGTTTATAGTTGCTTCATATGTGCTATTTTTTTCACCCTTTACTAATAATGTGGTATCATCAGCAAATAATATGCATTTTTGCGACGTAGCTTGAGGAAGATCGTTAATATAAGTAAGAAATAAAAACGGTCCCAGATTACTTCCTTGGGGTACTCCTGTCTTATTAATGCGGAGAGGTGACCGATATTTCACTTTTACTTGTTCCTTACCTACCGAAACAATTTTTGAGATTTCACTACATTGTTTCCTATTCTTTAAATAACTTGCAAACCAATCTAATGCCATCCCTCTAATTCCCAGATGTTCAAGCTTTGTCAGAAGTTTAGAGTGATTGACACAGTCGAAAGCTTTACTCAAATCAAGAAAGATGGACATTATAGGTTGTTTATTATTTAAGGCTTCTGTCACATGCTTTATAAGATTAAAACAAGCTAATTCAGTTGAGTGACCCTTCCTAAAACCATATTGATCCGTTTGCAGTAACCTATTTTTCTCTAAAAAACCCATTAATCTTTCACACATGGCTTTCTCAAAAATTTTGGAAATAATTGGGACAATCGTGATGGGCCTGTAGTTGTTAGGATCCCAGCGATCTCCTTTTTTAAACATAGGTTTGACTACAGAGATCTTCAGCTGATCTGGGAAAATCCCCTCGGTGAAGGAGAGGTTTATGATGTGCGTTAGGGGCCGAGTCAGGTAAAGAGCATTTGATTTAAGTACTTTTGTAGTAATATCATCATAGCCACTGGTTTTGCTATTATTTAATGACATGATTAATTTGTACACTTCTCTGTAATCGACTGGCTTAAGAAAAATTGAAGATAAATGTTTATGTTGATTAATTACAGTAATATTATTATGTTTACTATTGTTATGAATATAAGTATTAACAATGTCAATAAAATAGTCATTAAATATATTACAAATATCTTGGGGATTATTATATGTCACTTGATCAAATTTTATAGAATTTATGTCATTAATTTGAGCATTATTGGTAGTGGTGGATGATATAACATTCCATGTAGCTTTACATTTGTTTTTACTCATTGCGATATAGTTGTAATTGTTAAGTTTTTGCGACCTGTTTATACATTTCCTTAGAATATTACTGTATTGTTTTAATTTAAGTTTATTTGTTTTTACACAACCATTCTTCATTTTCACTCGCATATACAATTTTCTTTTAGTATGACAACATTTTATAATTCCTCTTGTTAACCACTTTATTTTTTTCCGATGGTTGCTCACTTTGACCTTAATAATCGGAAAACACAAATTGTACAAAAGGCATATCAAATCATGAAATAAGGTAAATGCTTCGCTTATTTTGTTGGACTCTAAAACTTCCGAAAATGATAAGGCAGCAGTGCACTGAGAAAACTTATTCAAATTCTCAGCACAATAATCTCTTTTGAACTCGAACCAATTGATCAACGCTTTACTCTTTTTGATATTAAACGTTACTGTTTGAGCCATCTCATGATCAGATAAGCAAAAGTTATGAGTTTGAGATTCAACTTTATTTACGTTACTAGCAATTAAATCTATACATGTACTGATTCTTGTGGGTGTATTGATATGTATTACGAAACCATGATTCAATAGAGTACTCTTTAAATCTTTAGTGAAAGTATTATCTTTCAAAACATCAATGTTCCAATCGCCAGTAATAACTATATGTTTTTTCTTGTATCTTGAGCTTAAAAGGTAAAGCATCTTGTTCAGCTTGTGCATGAAAACACCTACGTGTGCACAAGTCTGTTCAGGTATTCTATATATAACAGCTACTATAAGATTCAATCCTACTATCTCTGTCCCGCAACATTCAAAGTAATAATTTGTTACCAAGTTCGAATCAAAATTTAGCGGCTTTGTATCTAAAGACCTTTTCACAAGGATAGCCGTGCCGCCTCTACTTTTTGGCCTACTATAAGATGCTACTAGTTTATAACTGTTAAGATTAATGTTACTTTCACATCCATGCTTGACAAAAGTCTCACTAAGACAAATTACATCAATCTCTTGGCCCTTTTCGTGAAATTGTTGCAAGACAATCTGAACACGTAGGCACTTAGTAACTTGAGTTACTACTACTTCTCCGTTTCCTTATTTTATTTTACAGAACACGCGAGACATTTCGAACAAATTGAAGCAAAGGTAGATATCGTTCATTGTATACAAAACGGACACAATCCCAAATGAGTCAGTATTTCATTTTATAATTAGAAGCAATTGGAGTACGATTTTTAATGGAAGAGCAAATAATTTTGGAATGTGTCAGTTTTGTATTCAATGAGCGATGTATGCAACTTAAGCATGGTGATGGTGAGTCAGGAACAACGTCAGAGGAACTCTTGATCTAGAAAAAAAAAGCCAAATGGTTGAAATTGGAGTGAGTAATAATAATTGTTATATACAAAATAGAACAGTAAGTTTACCACTAGTAACACTGCCTCAATGCCTCATGCCAATATCAAATTCAATTTAGGTGGATTTTAAGAAACAAAAAGTTTTTGCACAATCTTTAAAGACTGTTGTTAGAAGCACATTCACTAAATAATCATACTTTCGCTTAAGCATTGCTGTACAACGAGGAAATGCTGCCAGCATCTGTGGTACTTTGCCACGGGGGCCCTTTCTTAGTTTTTAGTTTTTATTTCGTTTTAATTTTATAGTATTTAGTTTAGTGATAAGTAGGTTTTATTTTAGCTTTAATTTATTGTAAATTGATTTGTCCTGTAATTGTTTATGTGCATTAAAGATAAGTAATATCATACTAATTAAAAAGCGATAACGATTACTTAACTTGCTGTACATTTCCAAGCGTCCCGTTACTGTTCTCAGTTTAACAGTCGCAAACTTCACCTGAGGATTTATTTATGCTAAGTCGCAACTATAATCCGTTTCTGAAAGCTGCTCGGACCAGGAATTGGGTTTGGAACATAACAATAACACCCGATGTTAAGCTCTTAATGCTTGGGCTCTCGGTTAGTTTATCGATATCGTGCTTAACTGAAGCCTTATTGTTAACGAAGTTAGTTTGTGAACGTTTTTAGGGTTAACTGGCAAAAATAAAGTCCTTCTTGTTTCTTCATGGCCGTCCATCCGTTCGTATGATACCGGCATTTAACTTAAAAACAACAAGATATGTTTGATGAAATTTAGAGTAAAGGTGTCTTGTATAAACCACTACTGAGTTGGGTGTTTAAATAACAAAAAAATATATATCTGAGCTTCACGACAAAAGAGCGTAAGTGCCATGAAGATTCGCTCTTTTGCTGGTGCACTTTTCCACATCGTATTTGAGATAGATTTTGTGCTTGTAATGACGGCTTCGGAACCCTACACTGAGCATGTCGAAACATGCTCATGCCTGGTTTTTTATCGTTAATAAGAATTTCATCGATTCCTGTATATAACATTTACATATGTGACCAATTAATTACATTAACTAAAGGACACCCTTTAAACACGTATTGGTAGAATGCGTTTCCTGTTATTCTTCCAGTTAGAGGCTGATTTTCGATAAATCCCTTCTTAGAACACCCCTAGAGTACTCAGCCAGTCAGTCAGTTTACTTTTCTACGATTGCTTTTCCTTTTAACACTGTTCTGCCCCGATATCAGTCTGACTAAGTTAAAATACTTATAGATTTTTTCTTTAGAATGGCTACTGGTAACGTTAACTATGCGTTCCTTTAACCCTTAAAAAAAGAAATACTGATATGATTCGTTAACATGGTGACGGTGACACAAGTTATTTAATCGGTATCCATGGTGCAAACCTGAAGTTTAAGCTAATAAGGTCAGGCGCAAGGGCTCAAACTGGAGTATTTAGGTACACACCAATTGACACTTGCAGAATTCTATTATGCGTGCAATAAATTTATTTCTATGTATAGATAACTGGAGGTACTTCGTTCAAATTCTAATAAAATAATTTAAACTTTAAAAGTAATTTAAATTGTAAAACTGTAATTGGATCTACTCAGAACTGAGCAACTTTATTAGAAAATTGATTATATCTGTACCTCCAGTGTAAAGGGGTTAAACTCAAAAGTGTTGATTTTTCAGGAGAGTTAAAAAACGTTTGAAATCTGTTTTCTTCATAGTAAAACGTAAAAAAGTATATTTTTAGCTGTCATTTTAGATAGTAAACAGGGTAAACTATAAGTTAATTGTTAGTTTACGCTCTTTTTAGTAGTAAAAACAAAGAAATTTGCTTTTATAACTTACTTACATCCTTTTACACGAAAAATGAAAATGTGTAAAAGGGTTTAACTAGAGTTTAAATTGTGAAATTAATTGCTTAAGTAAATGTGGTATTGTGTAAAGAGACTTTTTTGAGAACAAACTTTGTACAAGTTTTTAAGAACCGCTTAAACATTGTATATTTAAGTAAGTTTAAGACAAACAAAATAAGATAAAAACTAAATAATCATTTATTCATGAAATAAAACAATGAAATAGAAAACAAAATGGAAAATAAAAATTAGGTACAAAAAAAATATATAGTGAAACAAAAATGTACGAGGGTTGCTATGAATATTTTTAGTTAATTAAAAACCACTAATTTTTTTTACAAATTACTTTAATATTTTTCAAAATATACTCCTCCAAGTTCAATACATCACCTCATTGTATAAAACCAATCCTCAAAACATTTAAAAAATGCGTACTGCGGAAGGTCAAAGAAAAGTCGCTCAAATTCTAGTACTGCCCCGTTCGAGTCCGGCCACGCATGATTTTCTTTTTAGTGGGGAACAAGAAATAGTCGCACGCGGCCAGGTCAAGACTATAGGGTGGATGCGACACCATCCATTGTTATTGCCGCGGTGTGTGCAGGTGCATTATCTTGGTGAAAAAGAATTCCATGAGTGCCGCTCTTTGGACGATCCTCACCAAGTCTGTCAAATGCCTGGGGTAAAAAGACCTCTGTGTACCACTGGCTAGTAAATGTTCTTTGATCTTCGAGTGGAACTACAGCTACTGGCCCCCCGCGGCGAAAGAAAACGGCGATCATTTTTTTGTTCACACTACGGCCACGAACAATTTTTAATGGCGGCCCGTCTTCCTCAAACACCCATTGCATAGATTGTTGCTTTATTAGAGGGTCATAGCAGTATATCCAGGACTCATCAGTAGTAAGGATATTAGAAATCTGTTGGGAATTGCCTCCGTCGAATTTTTTGAGCATAAACTGGCACCAATCTACTCGCCGGGTTTTTTGCTCTTCGGTCAGCATTTGCGGTATCCAACGCGAAGCGACCTTCCTGACGCCAAGATGATCATGTAAAATGCTTAATACTGCGGGTGATCCAATACCAAGTTCATGCTCTATTTCCCGATGGGTATTATTTCTGCGTTCTTTAATCAACCACTCGGCTTTGATCACGTTTTCTGGCGTTACAGGAGTCGACGGCCGTCCCGGTCTCGACTCATCTTTGAGGCACTCCCGACTCGCGGTACCAATATGAGATTGTGGCTAACGATGGAGCAGACTCCCCAAATGCGTCGTTTAAATTTTTATTAGATTCCTTAAAGGTTAAGTTCCTTTTGTAGTCGTAGAATATCATAGCACGAAACGATTCTCGCGACAGCTCCATTGCAAGAAACAAAACTGGACTGACATTTTCAGCAAAAAAAACTAAAAAAAAAGTTGCAAGCGGCCAGTATCAAATTTCATTTTACAAAGAGGTTAATAGCTATATTACCCTTAATTTGCCATACACTTTTAAAAGTAAATGTTGTTAGTTTTTATACAGCTAAAAACTTTCGTAGCAGCCTATGTAGCAAACATTCGGAGAACATAATATTATTTCGTCATCTGAATCTGAAATTTCAGATGGGCCACTACTTGAGTCAACTACGTTTTCGGGTGGTTTTTGTAAGCAAATTGACGCCACAGCGTCAAGAAGGGCAGATAAAATTTCAATGCATATATTTTCTGGTGTCAATGAAACTATATGACGGCCTCGTGTCGCAGCATTGTGTAGTCGTTCAGTACCCCTGAAACAAACATAAATTTATAATTTAAAACTTAAAAGAGGTGTATTAGATTGGCAGTACTTTTATACACTTCTTTGTTAAATAAGTACTTTATATATTTACCTACTAACTTTTGCCTGTAACCTCGTCCGCGCAGAAGTCGTTTATCGCTACTCCTTCGGTAACTGTTTCATGTATTTTATGTCCTTTCACGGAACTCAAACGATCTTCATACCAAATTTTCATCAATTGAAATTTGGTAACCGTGAAAGCGTAACAAATAATCAAAGAAACAAATAAATAAACAAACTCACTTCCACTTTTGAAATAGGTACTTATTAGTAAAGATTGTTTATAATTTAATTCAACTACAATGAAACAGTAGGTTTAATTTTTTCAATTCTTAACGAAGGCTCTATACATACAAACTTACTATACACAAACATACCAACTTATAACTTACATTTTATTTAGAATAGAATAGAAATCGTTGACACGGTGTTAAAATAAAATGGACATAAAAAACAGCAAAAACATTATAAAAAGTAGAGTACCTAATGCAAACTTAGAATAGGTACTCAATCTAAAATTAACACCGAAAAGGTTGCCACTCAGCATAGTGTCAGGCTTACTAGCTTATTTAACTCATTAGTTGAAAATGCACAAAGTTTAAAGCAAAATCATACTGTATTTAGTTTAACACCATTTCGTCATAATAAAAACAAAATAATAATCAAATGTTACTTTGTGAAAAATGGTTAAACTCACCGCTCAAGTCAAAATGCGTCGACCAGCTTCGGAACACAAAACAACGTCGCCACTCGTTGTGCTGACCGCGGGCGGGGCGGACTGACTGCTCGCGAGTCGAGCGAGCCGCGTGCACGCCGTCTAATTCCCCTCCCCGCCAGGGATTGAAAACCGGTTTATTTTCCGTACCGGTTAGAGCCGCACTTTGAGAGCCTAACCCATAATAAAGGTTACGCTCGCAAGAACCGCTCTAACCGGTATCTCTATGTCGGAGCGTAAACAGGGAACGAAATCAATTTACCGGTTAGAGAGCGGTTCCTCCGTGTGGGGGGTGAATGACCGCTCGTTTAAGGAGACAGGATTGGTTTGCTATGGTATTAGATTGATAGCGCAGCCACAAGCAGCGCCTCGACGCGCGACAGCGGTCATTCATCCCGTATCGAAACACAGAGTAACCGGTTAGGGAGCGCTTCGAAATAACGTTCCCAAATCATTTCGTTCGAACGTAACCTAAATTATTAACCGGTTTAACCTAAATAAATACCGGTTTATTTGTAACCGGTTACAATCCCTGCTCCCCGCACCGTCCACCGCGCGGTCTAAGGACTTTAACCCTTTTGCACAATGCCGATTCCCAATTTGTTAGTAAGAATTTATATACAAATATGAAGTTTATCTAATGTATAAGTCAATTTTATAAAACGGTTTTGTGAAAACTGGTCAATATGAACTTTGACAATTACACTAATCATAAATTAGCATGTGAAGAACGATTAATCTTGTTATTAATCATTTTACATGAAATCGTACAGAATAGGTTAGTTGTGTAAAATGATCAAAGTAAAGTAATATCACTTTACACGAATTGATATTCTTAAAATTGTTTGTGAGTATTGATTAATCATGAGATTTACCGCTTTTCACGAATTAATCCCGGTGGAGTAATATGGTCTATGTTTAGTTTGATTCTTTTACGCAATAATTTATCAAAAAAGTATTTTGTTTATTGAGATCAAACTAAACTTTAACCATTATTCCTTAACACTATTTGAAAAATCATAATGGTTAAAAAGATAAAATAGAAATTGACCGTTTTGTACAAACTAGTTGCGATTTTGTTCATACTTTAACCCTTTTGCACAATTGCTATCTCAAAAACTAACGGTCGTACAGCCACGAGAGTAAGACCGGACGATGCGCCGTGACGAAATACGTACAATACTAGCAAAATCCACTATTGGGTTAAACTCCAGTTTAACCCCTTTACACTGGAGGTACAGATATATAGTTTTGAGTTTTATCTTGGAGCTCAAAACTAATCAATGTTTTTTAAAGCCGTACACAAATTCCACGGGGTCTAGCCAAGATGCAAAGGCTGCTAAGGTATTTTCTATCCGTCAAAACGTATGGGATGACATTGTCATGTGATAAACCTCGTTTTAAACGGTCATCCTATTTGGGCGATAGTAAATAAAAACGTTAATAGCGTCCGCATCTTGCATAGAGCCCCCAGTGTATATTAAATCTATATCAGTCAATAATCAAAGGATAGAAAAAACTTCAAAACTATTATTTCATCCTGTACGGTCTAAACTACTTACCTGCCAAAGAAGGCAACTGCAACGTAGTAGTCGAAGCATTATAAAGTATAATTGTAACCACATTAGGTTAATTCTTATACTGTTACAGTGTACCTACTCGGATGCTAAGTTCTGTTACTGAGTTTTTTTACAATAAAAAAGTCGAGTTTTGCATAAACCTGTATACAGGGTGACACCTAAGACGTAATACAAAATTTTATTTTCTGGATCTTCTCATGAGTACGATCAACTTTTACTATGGGACTAATATCGAAATCGGCAGAAAAAAATTGAATCTCCCATACTAAAAGCAATCAGCTGGTTTCACAATTTGTATGGAGACGTCGATTTTATGTTTACGTTTTCGAAGTTGGTCCCATATTAATAGTTGATCGTAATCATGAGTAGATTCGGAAAATAACATTTTGTATTACGTCTTACGTGTCACCTAGTATTAATCAAAACTTTGATTTATATTGAATAATACATCAAAATAATGCAAATATTCTAAACTATTGCAATTGACATACGAGCTTGAAGTATTCCTATTTCGGACGAGAAAGTCATAGTTCAAATCACGCACGACAATGATACTGATAACGGCCACCACTTTTTTAAGAGTTCTCTTAGGTAAATTCAAGGGAGCGTGGGCAAATTTGGTGTGGCACCAACAGAATTAAAACCTATATCATTAAAAAGGAATTAGTTAAAACGTAATTTCTTAATATGGCCGCAAATACCTAGCTGATCGACAAACAAAAATATGTGCACTTGAAAACAAGATTATGTTGATGTCCATAAAAAAGTCATCATTATCAGCCGCAAGACGTCCACTGCTGGACAAAGGCCTTCCCCAAGGTTTTCCACAACGATCGGTCCTCTGCTGCTGTCATCCAGCGGTTTCCCGCGACCTTTATCAGATCGTCAGTCCACCTTGTGGAAGGTCTGCCAACACTTCGTCTCCCGGTTCGCGGTCGCCACTCTAGAACCTAATCTAATTAACAGCAATATACAATGTACTTAAACGAAGATTTAAGTCTCAGTTAATTGCAGGTTAATTGAGCTATTTTTGATACATTGCGTGGGGAATTAATAAAAAAAAAATACGACTTATGTTAACGATACACATGTTTTTACGCTAATTAGAATGCGTATTAACCGTCGTTTAAATATTTGCTCGTATTGAATTTACACACTATATATCGGTAGCGATAGGTATCGAATACCACGACCATTAATATACTAACAGAGCCCATAAACGACCTCCATCAATTTCAAGATCGAGTGATTCACAATGAGACGTAAAGACCGTTACACGACACCAGAGGTCTGGAATATACATTACAAATTCCATTGCTTGCTCTTTCGCACGGTATACGGGGGAGGAGCACAGAACGCTGGATCAAAATTTTAGGCGGATTCCAAATAAGGTTTTAGGGGGACAGGATCATGAAATATTCAACAGTGCCGGCGCACCCTCCCGATCTGTTTACCGCTGACCACGTCTACCCACGGCAACACGGAAATAATAACCGCAGAAATTATACCTACAGGTCAGTAGGCTCTTTGTTTCAAATGTAATTCTCTGCGGTGTGAGTGGTGTACAATGAAGAGTAGATATTCAATTGTATTTTATCCAGTCCAATTACGAAATACAATCGTTAAAATTATTCCAGAAATAATTTCAGGTTTTCGCTGGGCGTTAAGTTTGTTCAAAAGAAATAACTTTTGAATTATTTATGGGAAATTAATAAATTCAAATAATTTTTCGTTTTATCATTAAGTTGAAGTACATGAAAAGCATTTACTTAGCGCACACATTTATATTTCAGACTGTTTGTTTGTCATTAGGGGACTAATTTAACCAACTTTTTTTCCAAAAAGGGTTAGTTGGAAAAAATGTCTTAAAGTATTTTGTATTTACATTCATAAACATCAATCAAAAATAAACCTCAAGCTTCTTAAACGCCATTTTATTTTAAAACTGTTTGAAAAATAGATTGCACTTAGCGTTTGCACATGAGCGCCACAGCGTGCTCTACACTTAAAAATACATCTTTATATTTAATCAAAGTGCTACGGTAAAAACCACTTGTGATCTACTCTTTTGAATAATGAAGAAAAAACCCTCGCTTTTTCTTGGCTGAAGATTAGTTAAAATGAACTATGCCTGCAAAATCAAAACTTACCTTCAAAGGCAACATAAACTCTTCAATTTACATTCTTCAAAAGCACCAATTCATCGAAACGACAAATTTGAGCGGACTTGGCTCTTCGAGACCTTGCTTGGCGCAATTCTGAATTGAAGCAAAGACTCTTGAGTCTCTTAAATGCGGCTTTATTTCAGTCATTTTAGACCATTAAGCCAGGAGAATCTTATTCTCACTCGAGGCTTTGACTGTTACAATTTTGCCGAGTAGTAAGAAAACATTTTCTGGAATTCATATTGTATATAATGAGTCTAAACTTTAGAGTACAAATAAGGATACAGCTAGTTTACATCCATATCAAATTGAGACCCTGAATATGGAATTTTGATATGGTAATGACAAGGTCATCTTGCTGTCGGTACGAGTCACAATAAAACAACGTCGATTCCCGCCATATTTCCCACAGTATGTACGCTTGGATCTTTCAAACTACGCAACGGATTCTAATGTGGTTTTCATCAATGATAATGATTCAAGAGGAAGGTTTTTATGTAAAATAAATACTGGTTTAAAACTCATATAAACCTAAGCGAAGCGAGGGACGGTTGCTAGTTCAAAAGAATGCCAAAATGAGCACTACTGTGGTGTGTACATACTTTACCCATCGTATTTAGTAGTGCACTAAACATGAGAGTGTTATTATAACGAAGCTCCAGCAAATGACCACTTGATGCGCATAGTAGCGTCCGGTGAACAAGGCTACTAAAATACCGACGATGCACCTGAGGCTTTACTTTATATTCTCTTTCCAATCGTTCAATAGTCGTTTAGCTAATGTAGGAGGGAGCCGAGGCGCGAGGGTGATAAAAGTACATAGATTTATCTAGTAAAGGAACCGGAGTAAACGTAACAGATTGAAGTGGCAACGTCAATGTAGATTGCGAATACAAAATGTGTTTACTCGTTTGGCATTCTTTGACGCCAAAATCGAACAAAAAAAAGGTCGATTTTTGTAAAGGGGTTCCGTAGTCTGTGTCCATCATGGTTCGCCATTTGTCTGTATTTTAAGGATATTTACCACACACAAGGACCAATAATGAAATCCCTAGATAAATATCACTTAATTTTCGTTTGTTTTTAAATATGTAATTTATGTTTATAATTATGTGTGTGGAAACTCTATGGTTTCACCTGATAGTTAATGTCAGGATTCCGCTGAGTTGTAAGCATTTTGTGACTACATTCTTTTTGTACGTATTTTTCTGTCCTTTTTTGTTGTATTTTTTTTTTCTTTACTCTTCGTTGTGTTTGCTTTTACCACTACACCGTCCCTTTGAGTAATTTACATTAAATTCAGAGTAGAATAATACTCGGCTGTCTATAGCTTTCACACTCTCTGGCATAGCAAAATGTACTGTCAGATGCCAAATAGCAATAGACAAACGAGTAATATTTTGGTTATGCTATTACGTTTTATCACGTAACTATTACAGCGTGCAATACTGTTGATAAGCACAATAATTTAACAAAACTGAAACTTTTAGATTAATTTGATTCCGTAATTTAAATGCATCCTAAGTTTGCAAATACAATTATTAGTTACTTAAATTACACCAACTTAAAACTCAATTCTAGCGACGAAAATTAAGCTTGACATACCTTCAAAAACATTTTGACAACGTATTTTGAATTGGATTCGCTTGAAGAATTTTCAGTATTGCCAGACTTCATTCCAACAAAGCCCGTCTAGACCAATAAAGATCTTAATCAGCCGGCCATCTGTGCCACGGTCGAAGAGATTGTTAGAAAGTATTGCACGAAACCTGGGCTAATCGACCTGAGGGGCTATTGCCTAACGCACTCGGAATCGCAGTCGGCTTCAAAATGGAACAATTGTTTTCATTTTATATGCAGACGAGCCTTCGATTTTCAAAATGAAAACGACCGTGATAGCGAGTGCGTTAGACAATACTTACGCCCGCTGGATGCAGTCGATTTTTTGGATGTTTAATTTGCTAATGTACAGCATATGAATCCAATGGTGTTTTTATAATGAATGTTATCATGGTTTTTGAGGTCAAACTTTTTATAAAACACTTTAGACTCATTTCATATTTGACAGAAGCGGGTGGAGCTAAAACCCATGTCCTTGTGTTTAGTCCACTTAAGAAAATTCTATTTACCGAAAAAAAATCCTTGCGTGAGATATCCAATTATCCATGGCCTTATTTCTTTGATAAGTTGATGGGAGTATCTAGGAATAAAATAACTCAGTTTTGGCGAAATACATTTAGGAGAAGTGAAGCCATTAATTAAAAATGGAAGAAGACTTATTTCACCCAAAAGTATGTAAGCGTAACTGTTAGCTTAGTTGTACTGATATCACTAAGTACGGTTTAATATGGTACTTTCCCAATGTGGGTGAGATTGTGTTTATAAACAAAATCATTGATTATTCATTATTATTTGTATTCAACAATTTACTATGAGTTAACCCATAAAAAACAATTATCTACTTTTCTATGAAAAAGTTATCCCAACTCAACGACGAAAGCTAAATAAGAGTACATTTTAAAAATGAGTAGGAACATTTTTCTAGCTTAAATATATGGCATGAATTGGCTCGTGGCTAAGGTTAATCGAAGTCTCAAGATCTGAGCTCGAGTGCGACGGACGGGGGGCGTGGTGAATTCTAAACGCGACTTAACACTGGACGTGCAATAAAACCCAAGCAAGGGAAACCGATTATAGCCAACGTCCTATTTTAAGTAAAGTTTACGGCATATCTGATTTAAAGTAATGCTTGATACTTTATTTCTGTTTAAGGTTTCAAACGGTTTGGTTTACATTTAAGTTTTATTTTTACCCTTTAGTACTTTGTCTTAAACGTATTCTTGGAATACGCTTGAAAACAACATGATTTAAAACGATGATAAAAAAGAAATTGCTTCTAAAATATAATGCTTAAACAGTGAGCAAAGATTTCTCTCCTTTATTTCGAGAGAAACGATATTTTAGTTTGATGTTACTACAAAAATCGCCTATAAACAACTTTAATGTCGACATCAAGAGGTATTTCGTCAGTTTTTACAGCTGCACAAATGGTCAGACAATGGCACTTAGCTGGTTTTATTGCTCTATAGTCTTGAGATTGGCGATTAGAAATCGATAAACAGCAATTCTTGTACGTTACTTTTGTAAAATATTGGACTTGTTTTTAATTAATGACATGAAATTGAACGTAGACAAAAAAATTATCGTGCATTTCTGTTTATGTGGCAAAAGGGCATACCACTTACAAATCACCTGCAATGGCTGGCTCGTCCATCAGGCCAATCAAGTTAGGTACCTACGCATCATTATGTACTCCGGATTAATCCGCATATAGATCTCCAATGTGGTGGCTTACTTTACGCCAGTCTTAGCCTTAGTAACATCAAGAAAGCCTACTATACTGCCCTCATAAGCCAATAGGCAGTATCTCAAACTCAATAGCCAAAGCAGATTCAATCCTCTCGACTTAGTAATAAGGTTGCATTTGCTACAGGAGATTTGTCTGAGATACCGCCATTTTTGCTAGCAGGGCAGTATAGTTATTTTTATTCCATATTGTCATGCGGTGTTGACCTAGGGGGCGACGCCGCCGATAGACTGAGAGCCTTTAGACTACAAAATCGGGCAGTCCGTTGTATAACCGGGGCCCTCTGGGGCCACCCTGCTCAAGGACTATTTAAGGAAACAGGAACACTCACCTTAGCGTCCCTTTACGGCTCCCTATGTTTTCTCATTACAAAATCCTAATTTCAATTGCCATAATGTTTGTGGTAATAATAATCGTTTATCCTAATGATTACTTGACATAATGTTTATCGACCTATTTTATCTTGACATATTTTTTTTGTTCCTAATAATCGTTTGTCCTAATGAAACTCGGGCTTTTTAATTTTTACCATAATCATTGTAATCCTAATTTTACTTGCCATAACGTGCTGGCTCCTACGCAATGTGTACTACACATGACAGGTGTGTGTGGGTGTAATTTCGTAGGCTTCCTTAAAGTTTGATTTTACCATCCTGCACATAGGGGGGGGGGGGGGGGGGGCATAAATTGAAGTAATGATAATAAAAGCTTACAACATCCGACGGCTCCGGCACTGCGGGAAATGCATCACCTTCGCTCTTGCGTACCCAAACGTCTTTCTGGGGCGGACAGTGTACAATAATGTTTCAAATAGGTAGGTACCTCTAATCTTACAACTCCACCAACCTACCTCGGTCTTTACTCTAGATATCTGACATTGCTTAATCGTTAACATTTCCGATCGTTTTCTTTATTTTCCTTTTCCTTCCTTCCTTATATTTGGCAAACCATTGCGTTGTAGACAACGATTGGAATACATTTTTGATAAGCACATAACGGTTAAAAATATATATTTTTAAATTAATTTGATTCAAATTACTAGCTTAAGGCACCCTATTGAGCACTGAAGTAAGCAAAGAAATAAACGTACAAAATGTATTACAGGTTAGTGGTGGTAGGGCTTTGTGTGGGGTCCGTCCGGATCGTAACCAACGTCTTATCCTTTAACCTACCGCCAATCAGCAGTGTTCGCATTGTTGTGTTCCGGTGTGGAAATAAGACTACCGGTGAAATAACAAACGTAGAGGCATTTCATCTTCTTCTCAGGGTCGGCGACGCATTTGTGGTCTTAAGATAGACGTCTTAAGATCGTAGTCTTGGGAAAATGTCTATGGGTCACAGATCCCACTTACAATTAGGTGGCTTGTGCGGTTGTTTGCCTTCTCCAAGACACAAAAATAAATACTCCATAGATATAAGTAAGCGTATTTATCACTTGGCGGAGCTTCATAAAGGCCGCTATAGTATAATAAAGGCTTTTGGAAAGCAAACAGCTGCGTTAGTTATTTCTAATATCGGCATTACCGGCGAATGGGCGTTGTTCGAGGACTTTTCTAATAACAAGTTAGTACCATAACCCGACATTACATTTTGCTATCTAGGGAACATTATTGAAGTGCTTACGTGACAAATCATGTTTTAGTTGTTTCTAAAGAAGTTTATTTTGTATTTTGTAGGTCTTATGGTTATTCTATTCTTGTTAATAAGGAGTCTTAATTACGATAGTTAATTATTAGTATAGGCATTTTTCTTTTTCTTCTACCTTTGTTTATTGGATCATAATTTTGTAAACTCGAATTACTCTTATTATTTCTCACGTCACATCGTCAACCTTGAGCAGATGTTAATGTATTTAACTTTAAGTGGAAACTGCTTTGGCTTACTGAATACTGAATAAATAAATAAAAAATAAACGTATTTTGTCTGAGATTCTGATTTTAGACACACATTAATAAAAGCCCCAACCTTAAGATTGAAACGGCTGCATTCTAACCCCCTTATTAATAAAAGTACTATCAACTCATTTCAGCTAAAGTTTGCTACTTTACTCGTACACGAAATTAATAAAGTGAAAATATTGTAATAATCTTATAATTCAGATACACGAAACTTTAGTAACAACATGTTATGGGATACGGTCATTTACCTTATACTTTTATGCTCTTTGCGTCATGTTCATAAACATTGACCAAACAAACATTACTTACACCAAATTGATATTTCGTCAGACTGCTCCGAAAAATTGTAAACGCAGATTCGTCGGAAACGGTCAATTTTTATCTACACCGTTATGCTTGAATAAATCGACAGTGATTTTTCAGTTTGAAATATTAGCGGTTTCAGTCGCCATATCTCTGGGGCGGGCACACCGGCGACGAGATAAAGCTTGTTAATAAACTCAATATTTCCTCGTAAAAAAAATGGAAAAAGTACGTAAAATATAGCAGGCCTTTCCGCTGTATTCCTTTTTTTGCGCAGTAGGTAACATATGGTGAAGTGACCGAATAATTCGCTCATTTGTCAACGTCTTCGCATTGCCCGGGAGAAAAATGATTCAGTGAATCTGTCAGGGCTTCACGTCGCCAAATTAATTGAAACGAATTGCCTACCTAGTTACTGGCAACCGGTGCGTTTAAGAAAGGCCGTTCAATCTCTTAGTAATTATCTGGGTGTTGATAATAATTGAGCAATTACCCCCACCAATTTTAGAAGCAGCCTGTGCTTATTAATGACGCTTATAATTAGTCCAGGTAACGCAAGAAGCGTGTTTTTTTATGCATTTTTTATGCGAATCTCGAGAATGTACTTATTTGTTTTTTCAAAGATTTTCATCTATGGCAGTGTTCGGTTTTACAGCTCCCGGTCAGTCATCAAGGGCTTTCCGTTTGGCCCATTAATATTGCCATTTCCAGGTACGAATTAATTCGTGTTTGCCAGAGAGCCGTCCGGGTTGTAAGTCAGCTATTACTCACCAAGTCCGGTCAGAAACCTTTCAACCTCCATAGAATATTCAAAGGTTGGCATGTGAAAATATGGCTCAATTGGTGCTGCGATCCGAGCGGGATTTCAACTTTAATATTCAGGCGATGAAAAATATCCCCGTCATAAAAACCTGGACCGTATGAGTTTTCAGGGCTCACGTATTTGAATATTGATGTTTATGGAAAGTACCGCGCCTGTGGAAGTATAAAAGGCCCTGCTATATTGGCGTGCATACATACATACATACATAAACTCACGCCTTTATTCCCAGAGTGGGGTAGGCAGAGCTACAGAATTTCCAAGAACTATAAAAACTTTTTGATAATTCTGTAACCACATTTTGCACACTGAGGCGAAGATGTTTACCAGTGTATTAGTGACAGGTTGCAAACCCATCGCCTAACAGTACTACACGCCTTTATTACCTTAGTCGGCTTTTACGACATCCACGGAAAGATACGGAGTGGCACTATTCTAATCCGGCAACCACACGTGTTCCGTAAATTTCATATAAAGGAACTAAAGGCGAATTGCAGTCCAACGATTGGAGCGATTAATTTTCTCTCTACGTGTTCTGTAGTCCAGTTAGTTCAGTTGTTAAAACTTTTTATTCGTGTGGTTTAATTAATTTGGGAAAATTTAATGAATTCATTATATTCACCACACAAATGACTACGAATAATTCGAAGCTACCTTTCTTTGTTTAAAACGTTTAATTACTTCACTTGTTAATGTTTAAATCAAATCTTGGAAATAAGTGTTGTGACAGTATCAGGAACAACTTTAAGTCCATTGTTTAAGTTAGACAGTTGTAAAAATTTGGAACACATGTCTAATGAAAACCCGATGATAATATGTAAGAGTTAATCTGATGATGAATTAGTGTTTATGATGTCTTTGGAATTCTGCTGTACGGCTAGAACAAGTTCATTTTCTGTGTGCAACGCGTCTCTTTCGACGCAGACTAGATATAGAGAGATTACCGAGCGACCAAGAAGTGGCGGGCAGCTTGTGCCATCCGCCCGAGTTTTAACCACACATATAGTTAACTTCAGCATTTTCAGGGTTCAGTACCAAAATAGTAAAAAAGGAACCCTTATGGTAAGACTTCGGTGGCTGTCTGTCTGTATGTCACAGCAGTTTTTCTCTGAAACTATAGAACGTTTCAACTTGAAATTTGATATAATTGTAGAACTTGCTTGGCCGCATCGGTTTTTAGTAAAAACATTATGAAATTATTTTTCAAAAAATATTTTTTTTAGCATGTGGTTTGATATATTATGAAAGATCGCAATCTCAGAAAATTTATGATTTATAGCCAAAAATTTCCAAAAAATTACTGTTTCCTTATCTCCGAAGTTGTCAAATTTTACACTTCTGGAAAACTTATCAAAAAAAATTTAAAAATCCGTATTTAAATTTAGGAGAGTCGAATTAAACCTTATCGCATGGAAAGAAAGTTCATTAAAAAATGAGTATTTTCTGTTGCGGTTTTCAACCATAATTATCTTAAATACGGAACCCTCGTTGCGCGAGTACGACTAGCGTTTGACCTGTTTTTTTAACATAGAAAAGGTATAGTATGGAGTTAACATCAAATTTCAAATAAAGAATGTCGAACGGTCTATACAGATGCAAGACAACTTTATGCAAGAGGTCATTTACTTAAGTTTTTCACCTATACAGTCATGTCTGTAACTGTTCGATCAATTCATCACATTGCTTCAACAGTAATTTAGCAACTAAAAATAATGAAGACCTTCCTATGAAACTGCACGGGACACGCCATAATTACCTTCGTAAATTCGAAATTATACAATATATTTCGCTTAAACGGGAATAAAGGAATATTAAACATAATTGATATTAATTGCTGCAGGTTTTTCATTCCACCGCCGCATTGTTATAAATACTCTGCCAACGGATTGAAATTACGGAGAGTTACGTAATATTATATTTATATTATATGCATTATGCAATAATATTGATGTCGGATGTTATTACACGCTCATTAACTTAACTTTACCTGTGTGTAAGTATGTAGTTTTTTTTTTGTAATGGTTGTTCATATTCCTGCCTATATTCCTATTCATATTCCTTTTTTTTATAATTAGAGAAAACATGTATCCAATCTAAATGTAAATGACGATAAAAAAAAGAAAAAAATGTTCTAACCTAAATGCTATTTATGATCTTTTGAAAAGATAAAAAAAGCCATGGAAAAAGGACAGAAGAAAGAGATGTATTCTTGATTATTCAGCAGTTTTCGTAATTTTTGCTAATGAACCTTGAAAGTTTTTGAGCGTAATCAAATATTTGGATATTGGGTGTTGATACAACGATTATTCAATAAACCATGTCCTATAAGTTCATTTCCTGAATTAGGATGCAGAAGCCATCCATCCATCCTTACTATATTCTTATCCATTTATCCATAATCCATTATAATAAATGCGAAAGTAACTTTGTCTATCTGTTATGCTTTCACGCTTAAATCACTGAACCAATTTCAATAAAATTGTAAAGATAGCTTATTCAAGAAAGAATAGTATTTTTTTCCTGCGGTAAACGACGTCTACGCGGATAAAGTCGCAGGCAGCGGTTAGTACGAAAAACAGTTTTTTTTTTAATATTACATATACTAGGATTATATATACCTATCTTTGCTAAAAACTGGATTAATCCGTTAAATAGTTTAAAATATATAAGCGAACAAACAGCGGAAGCGACTTCATTTTTTACTATGTAGGTAAAGATCCTCCTTAACAACATAACGCCGTACTTTTTCGCCCACGTACTAAAAACTTGATTGAACCTTGACGTTTGTAACGTTTTATCGCGGTTGTCCACAATAAAACAAGGCCCAGCCAAAATGGGCAAGTGTGCGAGAAAAAGAGCATTAAGCAGTAATTTATCACGGTTTCCACGTCATTAAACAGGGAGACTGGGAAACCGCGTAGCGTGCGTGATAAGCGCCATGAGAATCGAATTGTCGGCGAATGTTAAACTCACCTTTTGGATATTTTGTGGTAACATAAAATAATTTTTCAACACACTTGCAAACGTGGCCATTATTGCAGCGTTTTTAGGGTCATAATGCAGCATATAAAATACGCATGCTTTTAATCTACCGCTTTGTGTTTTTTACATTAGGTATTTTATATCTCAGCAATATATTTTATTCCTTAAAAAAATACTTGTCTTGTTTTAAATATAGTTCTTAATAATTTCATTTTAAAACGTCATGCTTAAAACTCTTGTGCGCTAATAAGAAGTAAAAAGCACCATACGAAAATTAAATGTTGTGTTGAAACGTTTAATTAAGCACATGAGCATTGGTCATTACAATCTCGGCTTCGTTACGCTCACCTTCGGCTAACTGCTATCTCATCCCGACTGTAATGACTAACTTAGCACACTTGTATCATAATGTACTATTGAAAGCGAAACCGAACCAGCAGTGGATTAACACGGGCGGATTACGTGGGTGTGAAATAAATAAACTTCAGAACTCATGACAAATATTGAAAATTACGGAGTTAAGCTGAACTACCGTTTACGGCATGTTTTAAGCACTCGATTGTGAAAGATGTTAAAGGCCTTTTTTTGCAAAATTCTCTTTTTATTAAAAACAGTGCTACCAAAGAAAAGAAAAATGTACAGAGGGTTTTTACAAAAAATGTAAAGAGAAAGCGTGCTCGAATAAAACCTTACAAATCACAAAAGAAGCTTTGTTGAGCGCGACGCTGCCATTTTTTTTCATTATGAACGTTCAATTGTAATTTTTACTTTAAAAAAGCTTTTTATGAAATGTTTAATTATGTTATTGTTACCAATACGTAGCAACAATCGGGTCACAAACGATATATTTCTAGGTTCACATGGGTAAAATGACAGAATGTTCAATCATTTCGAACGTCTCAATGACCGAATGAACATTACCCATATGCAAAAAAATAATAAGTTTACCTTTTTACGTCCACGGACTTCTCCCTTTAAGGGAGCCAACATTTTTTTTGAAATAGGTGTATAATGATAACAATTTTTTTGACTGAACACAGTTCTATTGCACAAACAATTATATTTATTCGGCTATTGAAACAATTCATTACACTTGAGCCTAAAACATAAATAACATAAGTATAACAAGGTTATTTAAGTAAGACAATATCTAAAAGACTTACAAATTGTTATTAAAAGTAAGCTCAAACTTTAAGTCTAAATCTGTCAAAGGCCCTGCAGCAGAATAGTTAAGCTATAGCGTTAAGCGAGGAAACTACCACGTATTTTTAAATATCAGTAACCTAAACATTAAGGTATGTAATCAACAAGGTACACAATGTTCTCTATTTTGTGCTAGCATCACATGGTTTTATTTTAAGAAATATTCGGTCATTCAATTTAAAAAAACAAAAATTACAGTTACCCTACACAGAACCTTACTGCAATAAAAAACAGATTTGCACGATATTTTCTTGTTAGCGTGCGATAAAACTGTGACTGCAATGACGTTCTAGCTACGTTTTAAGTGTATTGTGTTTCCAGCGCCAGTGTGTTATATGTCCAGCCTCGGCAAAACAAGATACGATGCAAATAAACTATCCATTCATAAATTAATAAATTAATGAATTAATTCATTCATCTATGCATTAATTCATTCATCTATGCATTCATTCATTCCTTCATTCATTCGTTCATTCCTTCATTCATTCATTCATTCATTCATTCATTCATTCATTGATTCATTCATTCATTCATTCATTGATTCATTCATTCATTCATTCATTCATTCATTCATTCATTTATTCATTGTACTCAGTTCATTTAAACTCATTAATTGTTTAGTTTTAGTTAGAACCGCGAAATCTTAGTCAACTGAATTAGTAACATGAAGGAACTATCCGTGCACTGTTTAGTCTAGGTAAGCTGTACACGACGTACGACATCATTCAATAGGAGTAAAAACATCCCGTTTAGTTGCAGGTAGTGTTTTGCAGCATCCCGCTTAGTAGTGTACCTGTTTTAAGTAATACTAGCAGTATTTACAGCATCCGGTTATCAGGATGCTCGTGGTACTGCTAGTATTAAAACACTTGCTTACACTAACTACTAAACGGGATCCTGCAAAGTGGAATGTTGCCCTGGGAAAGAGCCCTAAGAGCGATTTGACGATACTTTAGCCTAGTTGGTGATGCCTATGAAACTAGTTAAGTAAGTATGGGGAAATATTTGTGGGATGAGCGCAAGTATCTGTTCCTGAGTCTTGGTTTTTTTTATATAATAAAGTAGTTATTCAAGTTTGTTAGTTGCCTATACCCATATTACCCATAGTATAAGCGTAGAGCTAAGTTCGGGACTACGTCAATTTGTTTGAGATTTTCCCTTGAAATTTATTTATTTATGGATGTATGTATGTAAACACTTGATTGTACAAAAATAAAAGAAAAACAATACATTGAAGATTAAAAAAAGAATGTACAAAGGTGAAATTATCCATTTAACAGATATCTTAAAGCTAGCTTGAGAGATTGCAAAAGTGAAAAGTTGTGCATTGAGTAGGTAAGTGTACACACATTTATTTAGGAAAAGAGCATAAAAGTTGAACTAACCATTAAAACCTAATAAACAATAAAAAATAAATACATCACACAAATTTATCACGGATCTTACGAAACTAACGTCAATTAAAAGCGCCAAACAACGTTAATCAAATACACATTGCCTAAAAACAAAAAAATATTACCATAACCATCATTCACAGTTTCATATCCCTCGCCGAATCAAAACTCGCATAAGTCACGTCATAATCTTAATGAAAGCCGGCCGAACGCGGACATTAAAAAAGCTATTTTTCCGGAGTAACGTCGTAAATAACACGACATTCATCCTCTGACACTTGAATAACATGCCGCCGAGAGCCATTAGCCTTTAAACGAAACAATGGCTGTAGGTGAACTTGGTGTCTGCGTGTCCATTAGGAAAGGTCACTGGCTGGCTACTTATTTAGTGAGATAGGTTTCAGGAAGTGTTACAGTACTGGCGAGTTTTTGGGCGCGTAAGCGGAATAGAATAGTAGAATAGATTTTTATTGCATAATAGGGTTTTTTTTCACAGCAGCAATAAAAACTTATTTATGTAACAAACAGGAGAAAAAGATATTTGAATGGCTATAAAAATAACCAAGATCATATCTATCTCTTTCTAGCAAAACAGAATTTAACGTGAAGTTTATACAAACTGTTACAATGACGTCACAATGCACTTCGGATCTCTCTTTCTAATTAGCAGTTTAATATGCTTTTATCGTCTGTATTTCTTGACTGATTTTAATTTTAATTTCACTTTTACTCTGCATATTTTTTCTTTTATATACATAAGTATAATGTTCAATATAGGTAAGTATCAACAGTTGCCGGTTTCGGGCATGCAGGGTTAAAATTAAACATAAAAACTAGATTCTACAAATTGGAAAACTCTTTAAGGTTGTACAATGCTTTGTCAATAAGCGATTTCTTAAGTTTTACCTTGAAGAGTTTTCCAATTTGTAGAATCGTTTTCGTCATGAACTTGTATGTCAGCCAGGAGGTGATTGAAGACTCGTTGTCGTTTCCAAGATAATAAAACAAGTCGCTTTTGAATTCGACGGACCCATTTTAAACCGGCGAGTTGAAGTTGTTCCGTCAAAGCGTAAAAACATCATTTAATGGCGTGCATTCTCAGTTTACCTGCTTTACCTGGCGAGTGAGCGAGCTCGTATGACTTCGCTCACGTAACCGACCGTTCGACAAAGGGCCGTTTGTTAACGTTATTAGTTTTGATAGTGTATATGTGACTTGGTCCAAGTCATATAAAAGACTAGCTGTTGCCCGCGACTCCGTCCGCGCAGTATAATCAAATATAGCGTATCAGAGATAACGTAGAATTCTAATGGTGAAAGAATTTTTCAAATCGATCCCGTTCTTTCGGAGCCTATTCAATTCAAACAAACCTACAATCAAATCTTTCCTCTTTATAATATTAGTGTAGACAAACTGTTAATTAACGATTTATTTGCTTCATAAGAACTATACTAATGTAACTCGAGTGTTTAGATCTCTATCAGTTAGTGCATAATTATGTAATGAGTTTGGTTTTAAGTTAAAAGATGTGGTGCACAATAAAATAATAACTAAAATATTATGAAAAACCAAAAAAGCCTTCATAAAAGGGTCATTAACTTATTTTGATGCGTTATGCGTCACACTGAACACTAAATAATATTTTAAAATAAAGTATCAGTGGACAATCTCACAAAAAATGATTTTGTTTCAAGAAAAGACCTAGCCTCTATTCTGCCGTACTTTAGCTAAAAAAGGGTTAACCCACATTTGGTCGGTTTTGAGTTAATGATGCAAAATTACAAAGCGCAAAATTCTCTACATTTCGTTCTAAGAAACATTCTTCTATCGTTATTAGTTACGGAGATACAGGTTGTCGGTGAACAGTTAAGTGACACAATTTTTAAGATTTACTTGATTAGAAATAAGTTAAACCACAAAGCTAGTTTGAAAGAGGGCAAAAGGCACTTAACTTGGTAAAGTTTAGTTATTTTTATATAATTTGCTTAGCTAAAATAAAGTTATCTATTTATCCTAGACTTAAATTAAGTCAAGGTACTTTTACTTTGATAAAGGCTCGTAAAGTTTAAGTAAATGTTCGTTAAAAACTAAATTATAAATAAGTTAACAATAAGATACTTCGTTAAAAATCAGTTAAAAACCTTTAACCCTTTTTAAGCTAAGTAAAACATATGTTTTATATACACCGTAAAAAATCTAAACAACCAATCACTGTCTTTTAAATCAAAATTACACTAATATTTCATAGTCATCCTTAGTTTAAATAGGGTTAAACCACATTGCTTGGCTAGAAATGGGTTATCTGCAGTTCGCAACGACGGCGGATGCACAAATAATTCTGTGCCTCCTGTGACAAGTGATACAACTCGAAAAACACGATTTTTCAGGAGAGCGAAAACAAGTTTTAAAAAAATACTGCTTCTAAACGAATAAATTTTTTTGAACATTGCTACCGATTTTGATAACATATAATATCATTTTATTAACTGGTTTGACAAAAATAATGATACTAGTTATAGATTTTGAGATATTCAAAGAAACGTCCATAATGTATCATTTTACATTTCAGATTGATTTATTTAACCCGTGTAAGATGATACAACTCGAATTGTATTATTTAACACAAAAAAGTGTAATCAAGGAGCTCTGGTGATGACTGATACAACTTTTTTTTGAAACCTACATTTTTCTCTTATTTCTTGAGTTAGAGGCCTAACCTGTATACACAAGTTGTAGGGAATTGAATTAGTAATATTTCTTAAAACAAACGGACATAATTTAAGGATTTTTAATGATCATCATTTATCACAAAATAAAAACGTAATTTAAACCGTGACTAATGTTACATATCGAGTTATTCTTGGGTCTGATTACGAAAAAACTTGTGTCAAATAATACAAGTAAGTAATTGATTAAAACAAATAATAGCAATCATGATATCTTTGTACTAAACATGATGACATTAAGTCACTGAGTAAACCAATTAACTTACACTCTTTAATTTCAAAGCAACATAACGATGTTGCAACCATACAGTAGGTAAATTAAACTGCATATTGTCATTCAAAACAAAAACTATATAGACCTACACAACAAATCAAATAATAATTCTCAATAATCACCTACAAAACATGAAAATAATGATAGCTAAACCTCAGCTAGGTAAGAAATAAAGTAATTTAAATTAAGCCCGCCGTCAGTCGAAGTAGGAAGTAGGAGTGGGTCTATATCGAATGGCATACAATTATTAGTCCTATCGTTGTGTCGCATAACGTCTTTTGTCCTAATAACGTGTGGCATACACTTTGTTCCGCATATTTTTGATTGTCCGAAATTGTTGCTCCTATTATCGTTTGTCCTAAATATTATTTGTCCTATCGTTTGATGTGGCTAAGATTCAACTGTCGAATGATTGATGTGCATAATTGTAATATTCCTAATATTTAATGTGCTAAAATTGTTTTGACTACATGTCATTAAGCATAAATCTTTTTAGCAAGCAGAGCTAAAAGTTGACGCCTAGCAAAACCTAACCTTGTCAAACTTGTTGGTTCTGGCGTTTCACTCGCTCGTTAGGGTCACAGTTCCACCTAACACTCCTCCTCGCTTCGCTCGTCGTCGTACCTAACCTAAGCGAAATCTGACCTGCCTGAAGGTAGAATACGTAACGATTCTGACTTCACGCCTACCATAGTTTAGTTTAGGTGCTGTAATTGTAGCCAGTTTAATAATAGGCAAAATAATTATTAGGACAATTCATGTTAGGAATATTATGCTTTAGGTAATTAGACTTTAGAGTTATCAATATTAGGACAAACTTGCTTTAGGACGTTAAATGAGTATGTGCAAAAATTATTAGGACAAACGAGTAGTATGCCATTCAACAGTATGCCAAACATTCTCGGCCAAACATTTTTAGGACCAAAAATGTTATGCGATACGACAGGCGCCCAGTAGGGGTAGGTAGTTAAGTGACATAACGCATGGTCCACCTGAATTTCATACTGAATTTGATACAATAATTTAAGTCACCACAGAACAGTAGCATTTACTAACCTGCCACTTCACAAAATAAAACACGTTGGTTGGTAAATACCTATTTCTCTCCGTCGAGAGATTTTTACCGTTTTTATTCTCTGTCATAATATTTTACACAGATAACTAGTTAGCGGCACACATGTAGATCATAATATATCGCAACCATAAAAGGATATTAAAATTAAGTTACCTACAATAGAAATCATATTTACGCGTCGGTTCACGGCGACACAGTGAGCGTGCGCTTCCACCCTCGATGACGTAGAGACACTATGACCATAGTTATGTAGAAAGAGACCAGACTATTTTTTTCGGAAAATGAATTATTTTTTTCGGAAATAGAATTTTTAACCTTAGTTATGTTGAAAGTGACTTATTTTTCCACGTCAATTCATTGAATTTATACCATTATGTATAAAACCGCCAATTACGATTATGTGGGTTCTATAATGTCGAAAGCCGCCAAAGTACCTACTTGATTTGGTCTATTTTGTCCGTTAAAAGATGATATTTTTAATCTGCAGAACACAGCCAATCTACCTCCTAGTGATCTCAAATAAATAATAGTTTGTAGTTTTGTGATTTTTATTGATCTCAGTTGAATTCATTATAGTTTTCAAATTCAAACATTACAGTAATCAAATTAAGACAGTTTAATTTGATTACTGTAATGTTTGAAATTGAAATTGAATTTAAAATGATTGTAATGTGTTTTTAGTGATCTCATGTTTTTTAAAATATTTTTAAGTGTAAAATTCATTTTAATTGTTTCTTATTTTAACAGTTATGTGACACTAATTTGTTACCTATTGTGCCTTTGATTAAGTGAAAGGACCATGCGTCAAAATGGACCCAGAACCAACAGACATGAGAATTGGGCTATTAAATAGGTCTTTAAATCTACTTCATTTAATTATATGGGCACAAAGTCGAATTCCATTGCAGAACGGAGATATCCATTTCTTAATTTAGAGTGAAAACGAACTATGAAGAATCTGTGGCTAGGGTATTTAACATTTTGGAGGGTAGGTTACAAACAATATATGTATGTATATGTATGTGAAGGTATTCGTGGTCGTGGAAGGTAGTCGTGGGTTAACTAGTCATATTTTTTTAAATATCTTGATCAATTATCTACATAAACGCATTTAAAGACGTTTGAAGTAGTTTATCTTCGCTATCTTATGCGTACAAATAATATTTTCAAGTGTTATACTCGTAGTGTATCATTGGTACTTAAATACCTATGTCACCTGCCGATTAATATTAACTATGGCATTTTTTTATTATGGCGTATGGGATGAGAATAATAAGATCACATTAACTTGCTGTAAATACTGATTATATTAATAAATAAAATAATCAAACGTCAAACTCTCGGTTCTGTCGTCAATTTAACTTTTTTCCGCTACCTAAAGGTTGTCTGGAAGAGATCGCTTTTTAGCGATTAGACCGCCTTTTATCTTTCTCTTGTTTTAGTACCTACTTATTATTTTCTGTGTATCGCTTTTATATTCTTATCCTATCGATTAATGATTGGTATGGTATAGCCTATCATTAAGAGAAACCCGTTTATAGACCTTATACATACACACTGACTGAAATATGAATATCTCGGTTCTGCAATAGAATACAACTTGGTGCCTATAGAACAAAATGAAGTATATTTATAGATCCTTTTAATGACCTAACTCTCAGCTGTGTTGGTTCTGGGTCCAAGCTCCATACTAAGTTGCCCATGGTCCTTTGAATTTTGTTTAATTTTCTCGAAGATAATTTATTTTTATAATTTTAACTTTTGATAAAATATACGATTTTACGATGTAGCATTTTTTTTCTCAACTTATCATTAATCTTTGCTAATCTATAATAAGGTTAACTACGAGCGACGTTTTCTTAACTTTCTTTTAGCTAAGTAATATCGCATATATTCATGGTGTTATACAAATAAATACGTATGATTTTTAGCTAAATAAAGGTTATGATACCTTAGCCATTTTGTTATCTAGGATTGTGACGCTCTTTTCCTTAAAATACTTAGTAAGAAAACAGTTAACCAGCTTAACTACTTTATAGCTAAGCATTGTTGAATAACTACTAATAAATTTTTTGGTAGATACAGTTACACGATATTACTACGCTTAAAGTCAGTTAAGGTATGGTTAACCCTGTTTTAGTGCAGTAATTAGTCCAACATTAGAAATAAAATGCTTAGCTTGATTAAAAAAAGGGATTTTAGGTACTATATTTGACAATAATATCCGATGGAAATAATGGCACATGGTAGGAGTAAAAATTAGGTACTTTTGTCTCTAAGAAAGTTTGCTCCATCTTACATAGTTTTTTAGAGACGTCAATCCCCACCTTTTTTGACGATATCTCAAAATCGACTACTTGGAGTTAACCCTTTTTTAGCTAAAGTAGGGCAGTATTGTCCATAAAGTGTTAGGAAGCGATATAAAAAAAACGAACAAACATAGATACGTTATTTAACAAAAGTACATACACACGAAAACAAAAATGAAATGCCAGCATCTTAGGTACAATGCCGCAGGGGCCATTCTTAGATTTAATGTTTTAGTTAATTTATATATTTACAGTTAGTTTTATTTTTCAGTTATTGTGTTATGGTTGTTGTATTATTTTATGTCGTTTTTCATTAATTAAATATGGACAAATATGACAATATTATAAATCTTTAGCAGAGAGTTAAGAAAATGACAACAAACGGTTTCTTGAACATAAAATGTTAACAACTCTAAATGTAAATTGCCTTTTGAGCATTTGAACACACAAAGGCATTACAAAATAGGCTTAAAAAGAAGATAATATTTTAAGTGAACAATGGTAAAACGAACTGAAGGGGAGAATAATGGATAAAAATGTCCTTAAAATGTTGCATGAGGTCAGCAAGACGGGCACATGCTAAAAATGTAGGTCAAGTAAAATAATTGTGGAATTGAACGAGCGATAAAAACGACAAATAGGATCCCTAATGGAAAATTGTACTTACCATTACGTGTTCGTCTGCGATTTTTGAGTTTATCCTTATAAAGCTGGCGTTTACTTTTTAGCGTTTTTACTCACATTGTTTACTCGTATTACGCGATACAAGGAAGTGAATTTATATGATTTTTAATAGGGAATATTCAATTTTTTTACAGCTTCAATAAAATCTGATTCATGTAACAAATAGGTGAGAAAAAAAATTTTTTTGAACATTTAGCTATAAAAATAACCAAGATATAGGGTAGTAAATCGTCAGTAACTGGCCACTTTAGAAAGTGTCATTTAGTTACTAGCCACCAAATTTCTTACTGACGCTGTTAGTAAAGATACTTGGACAGTACTCCGGGTAATAACTCAAGATCTAGGTATTCTAGTTTAATCGCAAAAATGTGAGCAAATATCTTTCTTAACTCATTTTATTGCAAAGTGGCCAGTTACCGGGGGGTGGCCAGTTACTGACGGTTTACCTAAGCCAACAAAGATTTTTACCTATCTTCCTCTAGCAAAATAGATTTTTGTTACAATGACGTCACAGTGCACTTCAGATCTCAGTCTAATTAGCAGTTTAATCATCCGTATTTCTTAACCAATTTTAATTTTAATTTATCTTTTGATAATCTCTTTTTATACGTTGGGAAATCCGATTTGAGAAAGAAATCGAGAAAATGAGAAAAAGTCCATGCGTATTCCCTATTCACAACATGCAAATGCATTTTGGCTGTACAACAAGAACTTTTTTTAGGTGTTCTGAAAACATACTTCTTTTGCCATTATTTACTGAGACAATAATAAACCAATTTCTGCTAATAGCTAAAGAGCTTAAACGTCACATGGTCTTTTTCACAGGACTGTGACTTAAAAAACAAATGGCGTCCTTCCGACCACTTTAGTCCAAAGCGGGCATAGCAAACAATAATATTATGCATTCGAGACAAACCTTTACAAATATGATTTTTAACAGAAAACCTTTTCAAAGAATCTTGTTGTCAATGAAACTCAGTTAGGTTTTAGTTTGTTACTAACTGTTTCCGTGCTCACTTCGTTGGGCAACAATTATTTTTTTTATTCAATATATAGCTTATGACACTCACAAATCACGTGGCTTTCTATTGGTAAAAGAATTTTAAAAATCGATTATGTGTATCTAGAGATTACCCCTTACAACCTCATTAACTTTACCTCTTTATAATATTAGTATAGATAATATATCTAGATTACATAACAGTATTACACTAGCGAACCATGTTTTAGACCAAAAAGCTGCTTTTAATGTTTTCACATTACCAGTATCACCGTTAAAATAAGCAGCAATGCAAATATATGCTAATTAAACGACACCACGTATAAAAATTATTTCAGTTGCACATGTGATGAGCATTTTTATGCGCAATAATATCATTAAACCCTGCCATTTGACCAACAATACGAAAAATAAAGTAAATTGTTTGTTTTATAGTTTTTATTCCACGACGTCCTGCTCCACTGGTTTTATTTTCATACAGTACTTTAGTATATCTTTAGTATCTTTTTGACTGACTGGCAGGACGCACCGCTATTGTATTTAATTCTTAATAAGCTGGCTTAGCTTAACCCTTTATTGGGCAAAACAAAAAAATAGACCTGAATTATGTTCTTCTTAATAAAAAACACAAAAGTATAAAATTTTAAATGGTCATTTTTAGTACCAGGTTTTAAAATTGCCTTTTAAAGGGTTTTGGGCTGTCGGTTGCCTATGTTGTCATGATTTCGTCTTGGTATGATAATTTTAAAGGCCAAAGTGACGTCATATCAAAACACATTAGGCTCGGTATTTCATTTTTTATATTTCTATTAAACTACGGAGTCAATTATTAGATTTTGAGCAAAGCAAGAGGCAGGTATCAAATGCTAGCTGGAACAAATTGCAAATTATTGTATAACGAGGAACAAGATACAATGTATCACATCACAGTATTAGGTATTATTAATTAGTGAGTTTGTTCATAAATAAATTTGTTACCCCTTCACTGGATTTGGATGGGAATAGACAAGCTTATAACTATCCTGATGTAACACATAAGCTACCTTTTACATTGAAACAAATCACTACTCCCGTCGGAAAGCCAATGCAGTCGAATTCGCGGACGGAAGCTAATCACTACATAGTATAAAACGAAGTCGCTTCCCGCTGTCTGTCCCTATGTATGCTTAGATCTTTAAAACTACGCAACGGATTTTGATGCGGGTTTTTTTAATAGATAGAGTGATTCAAGAGAAAGGTTTATATGTATAATATTTTTTTATTTTATGTACTGGTGTTACAGAAAACTCATATAAACCGAAGCGAAGCGAGGGCGGGTCGCTAGTCCTTAATAAATCTAATCTTGAGAAAATGGAAACATTATGTTTTTACCCTATTAAGGTACAACCTTATAAAGTACAATGATAAACATTCAATATAACAAATAAGCAGTGTCACTTGCTAGTGATGAATGATACAAAAGGAATATTTTATCCATCAGGACCTGTCAAACGCGCGTATGAAAATATACTTCCAATCACATTACAACAGGCAAAAAGAAAACGAACGCCATTAATCATTGTCTTTACACGGAATGTTGTAACTGTATGAATACTTGTAAGTAGATGTTTATTGTATTTATGACACGTACCTAAAGAATGCTTTTCGGAATATTCATAATTAAGACCCGAATATTTTTTTTTGATTATTGTCGTTGATATAATGTACATATACATACAGGTTAAACACATAACCCTTTTGAGCTTCGCCGCAGTCAGGTAATAAATGTTATGTTTTCACCTTAAATCAGTATTTTTATGATAATAATTTATATTTATATTAAATTAAATACTGTAAACAATTCATATGCATCACCGTGTTCAATATCAATTAAGTGGAACCGACTACAGTTCATTAAAGTTTTTTTTCAATGTTTCAGTATTATTAACGAAAATGTATACTTGTACGGAATGCGGTTTAAATGACTTATTTTATTAAATTAATGGTAACTAGCCATTCGCTCCCGATATACCGGAGTTGTAAAATACCAGATTCTGAGTAATATACTGGAATACCAGAAGTAAATTTTTAAACAAAGCCATTGTTTATTATTTTCACTAACATTTCAAAACATCAAAGTTATGTGGTTTACAATTACTTAAATATGGGTTTTCAATGGATCAAACAAAAATAAGTATGAGTTCTATACTGAGTTATAACTACGGAAATTCAATATTGCCTGTCATTTAATTCTGCGTTATTGAAAGCGTTAACAGAATGTAGTCTGGTATCTTGAAACCCTGGTAAATCTGGAACGAGCGGACCAAGTGTTCAGTCGAGAATTACTGACAAATTGAGGGAGAATCACACACACGAGTAAACTGAACACAAGACAAACGTTTACGGTACGGTACCTACCTTGAAGCAGAATGTATTGGCGCGTCTTAAATTAATCTGTTACGGTTATACCATACAGGTACAGCAAGCGTGTTGTCTCAGCCTCTCCATTCAAGATTAACTCTGGGCTTGCAGCATCTCATGCGGCACACTGGCCTAAAGGCTTTGTATATTCCTTTAGTTTAAGCTCACACAAGTTTTTTATTTACATTTTATTTGTACAGTCACGAGATTTAATTTCGTACCCACCTTAGGTCCAAAGTCAATCTGACATTCTACAACAATAAGGTTGAGTTTCCTAAAAGTTACAAATGACTTGACATCTCTAATGACATTGACGACTTCAAGCATATTTTTCTTGAAATGGGTCCCAAATTAACGCTCGTGACCGTACAGTCGAATGTCTGCAACCAAGAGCTTGAGTGATATAACACTAATCTAATTATAATTGTTTATTTGTTTGACTAGTGCTATTTATGTGCACTAAAGATGAAATAAATAATCTAAGAGTACCTTAAACGTTTTTGTTTCTAATCAGTAATTCCTTGTCTTGCACTCTAAACTTACCAGTGAAGATAACGGAGTCATGTTGTACTAAAATTCTTTACAATGTGCAAGTTACATGTGGTTTCGCTACTAGGATAAAAGCTTTCATAAACTGATTGCCTCCAGAAAACTGACATAATTTACATTATACCTTAGAAGTTATACATAAAAACATGGAACCAAATAGTGAAATATGTATATTTACTTGTACTTATAAGATTGAACTCATTTCTCAGAAGAAAAATCAAACTACCTCATATAAAGCAGCAATCATTTCCCGGTATTTCAGGGCAGAATATTGACTCTTAGCAATATTGGGTACCTACTTATTTGATAAACGAACTTTAACATTGTAGATACGTTTATGTTATGTAGCCAACATTAATACACTCGGAATTATATTCGCACAATTTTGTGAAACGGAACGTTTTAAATAAGTACTTTATTTGATACGGCTCTTTATTACGAGATTTATTTGTAAAGGGTGGATACGAATCACTGGCCCGGTTAGGTATGAATACAATTTTATATAAGATGAATTGAATATACATGACTCGTTTAGGGTTGTTTAAATAAGAGTAATTATATGAAGAAAGTTTTTTGCCTATCATGGACTGATAATTTTAATGTGAGGCTGATTGCATGATCATATAAGTTTGGGTTGAACAATATGAACAATTACATCCATATTTTATAGGTATCCTTTAGAGTCTGTTTTGTTTTTGTATTTATTTTCAATGTCCCTAGGTGTATTTAATTGATATTGGAAAGTAGTACTTCGATGACTTATATTATAGAGTAAATTGCCATAAAATCCGCCAAAAGTAACACGATTAAAATAATCGAAAAGCAAAGTCCTCAAGTAGACTAGACATAATGGTTATTTACAAGCTTTATCCTGTTAGATCCAAGTGCGGATATAACGCCGCAAAACTAGCGAGGGCGTAGTTAAAGTCGGCGTGATGAAGAGATCGCGTCGTGCGGTCGGTTCATGTAATATTCATAGGCCAAGGATGCGGCAATTTGCCCAATATATGTATCTGTCCCATAAACAGGGTACATACTAACCCGATCTGCGCGTGAAACGGGATGTAATTCGGCGGGATTGCGGCCAGATTGCCTTAACACTGGACCAAATTGCAGCTTGCAGCTGAATGTAAATTAGCGCTGCGGTGTTATAATGATCTGGCAAGTGATTCTGAGTTATTGCTACTGTCGGATATGGTTCTCTTTCATAAGACTAAGATTGGGTTGAGTGGGATTTGTCACTTAAAATGTCTTTAAAAAATTAAAACTACTGTCAAAAACAGAAGTTAGACAAATCTTTTTAATATATAGAACAAGAAACTGACTGAGTGACTGACTGACATATCAACGCACAGCCCAAACCGCAGGGTAAAGAGATTCCAAATTTTCCACGTAGGTTCCTTACGAGATCTAGGGATGCAGTAAAGAAGTGATTTTCTGAAAAGCATCCCCTAAAGAGTTAAAAAATAAGGCGTTTAGCGGGAAACTAGTTCTTCGCGTACGAAGTCGCGGGCGTCCTCTAGTTTTCTCGTATAGTTTAACCATAAAATGTATTCGGTTGGAACGAGTCGTCAAAGTAAATGCCCATGTTTACGTAATACGTCACCCATAAAACTAGAGACATCCAGAAAAAATGGCAAGTTCCGCGCCGGATTCCCAGGGAATTCGTCTAACTTGGCTAATAAAGATTTATCGTCGTGATAAAAAATTTCATAGCGGTGAGTTGGCCGTAAATAATTCCGGGCATACCTGCGAATGCTGATTTGACATGGGTCAGGGCTCGAACTCGAGCCGTATATTTCATTTCTTCCAGAAGGATCAGAACCGCGGCGTAAATTGAGATTTACCCCAGACACCGCACCTTGCCTGCGTAATTATTAGCCGTTCTTTGTGAGCCAGGATACACTTTTTTAATTGGACGAAGTAAAGCAATTAACGGCCGTCTAAAAATTCTGAATAAATTATGATTCAAACGCAAAAAATCCTTACAAAATGAAATCTAAGTTTCAGATGCTCAAGAAAAATTCAGGCGTGCTTTTATTTTTTAAAATAATGAAGCGAACAAAACAACCAAAAACCAACTAGCAAAGAGTCCGACTGTCCTTCTCATTACTTACTAGCGCGGTTAACCCCGGAATATCTGTGCTATTAACTACCGGAAGAGGGTATCCAATAAATTTGGAGTTTTCATATATAAATCAGGGGTCAGGCGTGTCCCAGAAGGTCCAGAGATAAACCCTATGGTATAAAGAGTGCGAGGAGACATTATCCGGAGCAGCTGGGGCATCGCGAACTCTGTCGTATTACTACCAGGGTTACATAGCGCGCGCGAATCTCAACCTAATGCCGCTCAATTTCCTTTACTTAACTTGCACAAATTGAAACTTGATCCAGAAATTTTTGAATAAGGTCTCTATTGTTTTCGGCTAACTTCGACCTTTGCGTATTGAAAGCCGAAGTTGCGCATAATCAATCAATTTAGCCGAAATTATGGACGGTTTACTTAAGATGACGGACAATAAGTGATAAACGATGTGAAAATTTGAATTTATCCGCATTCTCTACTAATTGTCCCGTCCTTGTTATAAAGTGAATGGAATTTAACGAGAGAAATGATTTTGAATGAAAATGTACTTCGGATTCTTTAAGCATTTTTTACCTTAGATCATATTTCTTTTGCTCTTCGACGGTTCCGGCTTGACGGAATTATAAATTTATAGTGTTTGGCAACAAAAAAATGGAGCTACACAATTTTAACAAACAAACTTCTTTTATTTTTTGTGACACTTTGAGATTGAATAATTAAAGAATATGGATTTAATTAACAAAAGGCTTCCTCTTCTTATTAATGGTGTTGCGGAACACTATTACAAACTTATGTAGAATATGTTATTAATATTACTTGTTACAAAAAAGGACAATGATTAAAGTCAGTCAGTAAAAAATGGAAATCCGATTATTTAGGAACGTTAAGTGTAACCTCGAATACGAACGCCAAATGAAACAAGTGTAATTTGTATCTTCGGGATTAACGAATATAACGTGTTTCTGTGGGCATTGTCACTGCTCTTTATGTAGGTGTTTTCGGATCTCAAAAGAACATCAAGTACTCATTGGTTATTGAAGGTAAGCAGTCCCTCGACATTATACCCATTTCTCGCCAAATCGGACAATCTAGCGAATTACAAAACGATTTTTTTATTTATGTTTTAACATAAAAACATCAATTTCGCTGAACCTCTTAAATTTCGCATTTTTTCTACGTAATGGCGACACAATATTTCATTTTCGCCCTTCACGGTCTGTAATTTTATTACAGGGATCAATTTTACGACATTGGATACTTTTACGGCTGTTGAGTCTTAAACGTAAAAGGGTTACAGTTACGATGTCCATTACTCCCCCCTTTGTACTAGACGCGCATACCTATTGGGTACGGTTGAGGTTTGCAATTGATTCCCGATAACTTCGAAAAATAAAAGCGCACGTCTCAACCTCTTAAAACAAAGTCATACTGGGGTCCCAGTGAAAAAGGGTGTAAGTCTCCTGAAAATCAAGTGAAAAAAGGTGTAAGTCTAGTATACTCTGTTTATGTACCCTCTTGTAGAACATGTTAAGTCGACTTATTCCCTTCTTCACTAGGTTCCCAATTTTCACATTAGGACGCTGAGCAGTATCGTTATTGTCGGTAAATACTTACTCGTATGCAGCTTTCTCGTATTTAATGTTTACTTCTCTTTTGAAAGGAAATTTTAGACACAATAAAGGTAAAAATTCATAATAAATTAATAAGGTTACAAAATATTTAAAAATCCGGTCACAGTTGTGAATATATTTGTTGAAAACATTGCAAAATGAGAGCTCGTGCATATTCATACATTCTGCCTGGATGATTTTTCGCTTGTTTTCCGAAAGCTATCACATTCAGCTTCATATTCAGAACCTGATATTGTGATAGGCAATCGGGCCAACTTACAATTTGCATATTGCTTGTGAAAGTTATTTGCATGGTATTGATTTTCCCAAAAATATCAGGTGACAGACACGGTCAGTGGCACAGATAAAAAATAATTTGTGAACAATAGTCCTAACTCCACTAAATAAATGTTGACAAGTTCATGTAACATAACGCGGTTAACTTTAACGACCGTCAGCGTGCACTAGAGACTAGAACTAACATTTTAAATCAACAACGTTGTCTAGTAAAAAGTTTGCGGCGGGTTTGCGATACAAGTCACGTATTAGGGGAACAGCAGCCGGCAGGGGCCGAATTACCCACGGCCCTCGCGCCAAACACGTGACCTCCTCGCAGAGATGCCACCCTGGTACCCGGATCGGAAAAACATTCTTCCATGTTAAGATACACGGATATTGACACTATAAAGGGTCGCATGTGTGTCAGTACGAATAAATGAAGGAAGAAACGTTTGAACCGGGAAATGTTCGGTTTTTATTTCTATATTCATTTTTAGTATGCTCGCATCTTAAGATAGAAAGTAACAAAATGCCCAAAGAAAAAAAAAATAGCACTTCCATACGTATTTAATAACCCCTCCTGTCTGCGGAGTGCTACGAGTCATCCATACTTAATGGTAGGCATGCTACGGTGCTTTCGTCGCTACGTCTTTGTAGAGGCGAGCTTTCTATCTACTTATGTGGTTATGAGGAGAGGAAAAAGCATAGGAATCAAATTTGTTACATACTAATTTGGATTAGTTACTTAAAAATGTCGTCATTGAGATACTGCATAAATGTAATGCGTCGTTATATTACCTTCATACGTAAAGGTAACTTGAATTGTTTTCTTATAAAGAAAAAGTAGCACAAGGATCACATATAATTAATCTCATAAATTTGTTATACCTATAAATTTTGTAAACGAACAATCTAATTGTTTTTTTTTAAACACCCCAAAATAGTTGCTTCAGAGGTTTAAGGATAAAATGTTAGGTAACAAACCAGAGCATTCAGTCCTAAAATGTCGGCGACTTTCAATTATGTAAATAAAATCCTCTCATCTCAACAATTTAAGAAAATTAATGCAAAATATCCTGTTTATTCACAGGCCAATTTTATTTAGTAACTTGATAAAGAATTTAATTTCATTACAAAATGTTATAAATTAAGCCCTAGTCTGCGCGCCAAATGAAAAATCCGAGGAGAGCTAAATATTTTGGCAAATTTCCTGGTCGGTACCAGGAAAGCAGGTCGCGTGTGGAGACTCATTTCCTAGCATTCCCCTAGGAGAATGCGAATCACGTCTCGCTGGGCGAATGCCTGAGCCTCCGGCGATCTTAGAATCAGACGCAGAATGCACTTTGCGGGGATCAATGGATCGTGAGGAAAATAGAGGGCGAAGGATTTATGGTTAAGCCCTTTGTCCTACGGCACTCGGTCTTAAATGAATCATTAGAGACTTATTGGGTGTTAAACTCCTAAAAGGTATTCGAATTTGCTTTCAAAGGAGTGTACGAGCTTTTGTTCACTTAGAGCTGCTGATACGTAAGCCGAACATTCACTTGTAACTAACGTTTGGGCGAACATTAAATTTCAGAAGTAAAGTGCGATGTTTTTGTACAAGAGAATACTCCGTGTTATTAAATTATTATTAATATTAATGATTTATTCATGAAATACACATTTATATTTACATATGATAAATAAGTAAAGAAGAGTTAAGTGGAGACTCTTAGCTTATTAATCATACAGAACTAAAACTAGCCAGTTAGATTAAACAGAAACTTTGCCAATTTAAGAGGTCAGAAGTTAGGACGCATGTAGATGAGAGACGTAAAAAGAGAAGTGCATCAAAAAATTACAACAATTTGACGTATGTAGGTAAATATATTGTATGAAAACAGAACTGTACTTACTGTTTATTAATATTTTTAGTAAAAATATATTTTTCGACATAATTGATAGTTGTTATTCCGTTAAAAATTAAGATTTAACTTTAACCTGACATACCGTTTGAGTTCGCGTTTGATGGGAGCGTACTGGCGACTCTTATTAGGGGTAGTTTTAATTAAATCATGGTAAATTAAGTAAAATATATTTTATTAATTAACTGTAACTAGCAAAGCAAATCAGACTACAAATATAGCACAGTAAATATTCACGGGCCATATTAACCGGCTACTGCCTATTACGAGGAATATACTTTTAACGGACCAATAAAACGCGCAATTAACTCTGCCCGGTGTTATTGCCGCACTTTGTATTTTTTTAGGAGTTTTCAAAACAGCCGGAGCCTTCATTCCATTTGTTTGTGTTCATTGATTACGTAACGTTTAATAACTCTTGAGTTTAATTACGGGCATTTTTGTACAAAGTTAATTATGAAAATATTTGAAATATTGCGTTATCATACGCTGAGTTAATAATGACATGTGATCTATAAATATTGACCAAATATTGTGATATTTTTTGATGTATATTGAAAGGTTTCAATATTTATCGACGTATTGCCAGAATTCTGGATTCCGGTAAATATTAAACCTTTGGATCGTGATGATGAATATTGGACGTGTAGGCTTGTGTCAATATTTATCGAGACAGTGAGGCTAGACGAGTCGTTTCACGCTAACGTAAACGACTTTCGAAAACTGTCAAAATGTATGGAATTGACTTAGGCATTTCATCCTATACATTTTGGATAGTGATAACGAACGCCGAATGCATCTTGGCTACGGCCTCAGCCTATAAGTAGTATCTTAAATTCAATCACCAAAGCAGATTCAGTTTTATGCCGTTAATGATAAGGTTGATATTACTACAGGAGGTTTAGCTTAGTTACTGCGTTTTTGCTTAGGACGGCAGAGTTACAAATTCACAGGACACAGCATTGACAGGATCGAAATATTAACTGTGTGTAAAAAGATACAAAATTAATATGCTTGTTGATTTTCATCTTGCTATAGGTACCTAAGGCTAACATCATTATGACATTACAACCATGGTGCTTAATAATGAGTTTTGGCTTACTATCCTATTTATTTATTTATTTGTTTCAAAATATATTTACATAGCATAACAGTCATAATCATAACGTTACACCGTGACACTACATTAATAAAAATAATGATAGTGAAAAAGATGTACAAGTTGAATTATCCTATTCTATAATAATATACAATTAAACAAGTAGGTAAACATGACATGTACATGACTTTTCAATGAATAAATAAATAAGTAAATAAATATTTGTTTATCACGTCCACAAAAAGTTCGTTTAAAAATTAGTTTTGAATCCAGTTACTACAAAAACAGAATATATAAGAAGTCAAAATTAGCTAAATTACAAAAAACTTTAATGAAACTAAGTAAAAGTCACTGGAAATCAATGGATGCGAGCAGCACAAAACTTACCGAGAGAGGAAATTCTTGGGGAATGATATAATGATGTTGTAATAGCACAACTTTAGAATAAAAGAACCTCTAATTCCAATCTCCTCGTACATACATACTACTCTCACTATCAGTTTGGTAAATAGATTAGTTGAGGATTGTAAAGCGTCTTCCCATAAAAATATATGAGAAATAGGATTGAAATTGATCAAAACACTTGCAGCGCGGATTTCACGCTCGAGCAAATCCCGTGACGGTTGTGAATGCACGTTCATCCGGGAAGACGCGATTATCTGTTAAGCTCTGCCCAAACCAATACGTTGGCGAGGCGTCCCAATTTGTTGGTTCTGGAACGATTTGGTCCCAAGTAATATGAAAGAAACAGGATACAAATATTCTTAGAAGTTTTAGTATAGATAGAGTATAGAAAGAAAAAAAAGTACAATGGTCAAAACAATATTAAATTCGTAAGCAACATCATTACCATTAATTAAGCGAACAACTGCTGACTGAGTGAAGTGATGTTATTGACTACTATCTATGGTCATATTGGTCATGTTGCAGTGAGCAAGCATGATATGCCTGGGTAGAAGGGACTAGTATAGGTTAGGTTAGAAGGCTCGCTTTATCCTTCGATGCTAGGTTTTATTTAATATCCTAGAAAATATTTAAGCTTAAACGAGTAACGAAAATATTGAAATACATACATACATACATACATACATAAACTCACGCTCATTCCCAGAATGGGGTACGTAGAGCTACAGAATTACCAACAACCCTAAAAAAAACATGTTGATAATTATGTAACCATATTTCGCACAATTAGGCTAAGATCTTTACCAGTGTATTAGTGACAGGTTACAAGCCCATCGCCTCCTACAAAATCCACGGGAAGACATGTAGTGGCAATATTCTAACCCGGCAACCACTCGGAACCATGGATTATTGAAATATATATATATATACATACATACATTACATCACGCCTGTTTCCCAGAGGGGTAGGCAGAGGCTACTTCTTTCCATTTGCTACGATCTTGACAAATTTCTTCCGCTTCTTCCACATTCATACATCGAGTCATGCACGCACGTCGGTTTCGGGTACGGGTACCCCGATGTGAACTCCGATGGTAATAGTACAAATTTATGAACAAAAATACATAAAGTAAAAAATTTGGAAGAAGAATGAATCGAACTATAAATAGGTAGTAGGAGAAAATTGTAGGCAAACAATTTTATGGGACCCAATATGGACCCGGCCTGTGTGATTACCGGTCATTTAATAGCGCCATAAAAAAGTTCCCATTTTGAGACTAAATAGATCAATGTAAATTAAATTTTAAACATACTAAACCCAAACAGATGTCCGCCTTTGTACATTCCAGGACCATTCTGTAAAAATTGTACTTTAATTTCTGTTTTATACAATAAAGTGTTCACATACATACATACTTATCCATAACTTATTTGCCGTGACTACAACGCCGTCCAATCGATAACCAGCTGCGGAGGAATTAAATCAGAGGTCATTTAGTTTTACTGACCTCGATAATTGCTGCCACCGCCTGCCGAACCATTAAATACGTACATAAATGCAAAGAGCGGCCAAGCGCGAACCACCCCGGGGCAAACGGAGCACCGCCCATACATATGGATGGAATAATATAACGGCTGGGAAAATCAAAAGCCGGCGCATATTTTTTTAAAGTACAAGGTGCCATCCTATTGGCTAATGATCGTACAAGCAAACGAAGCGATTTACTCCCATAAAGGAAACAAATCTCGTTAGAGAGTCCTAATTTAAACTCGCTGATGATCCAACCTACAAACCTCTTTTGAATGTTTTAATTGATTCCGCGTCATCTGGTAAATATAGAAACGTGGGTAAAGCATTCGTCCCACCGCCCGCCGACGCTGAGCGGGAAGCGAATAGAGCCAGCAATCGACTATTAATGTATGCGTCTCTTTTTTGACACGGGATCTTTATATATTGTTCGTTTTTTGAGCGACTAGTGCCTAAAATGGGTCAGCGTAAGTGGTTTGCATTGCCTGTTAGGACACAAAATTGCGTCACGATAAAAACGAAGACTTAAAATAAATAACTAGAGGATTAGGAATTTAACTATTGTAAGGAAGTAAGTTTTTTTGGCGGTCATCCACAGAACCATCAACTACAATAATTATACTGTCTGTTGAAAGCAATATCATCTAATTGAATGTGTTTTTTACGAGATATGAACTGAGATATCCTATGAATTTTATGAGTTCTCGATATACCGTAAACCGGCTCTAGGGTAGGGGGTTACTCTTAGATTGGTTCAAGAATTTTAGAACTACATGAGTGGTTTAGTCCTGATGTAATATTTAATATAATTATAAAATTTAAAAGATGGTTTTTGGGGTGAGCGACGTTACCCCCTAGGCCTAAAGTACCTAACCCGAGGTTACGGTATAGGCGCAGTTGCATGCATCACGGTTACGGGTAGACGACAGACCTACCATTACCATACCATTTCAATTTCGTTAAAGTATGTAGTGATCCCTTGAACAGGGTACCTCATCATAATCATCATTTCAACCCAAATACATCCACTGCAACGTTTATCTTTGGGCAACTCCAGAATGTTATTAAGAGGCTTCACGATTTTGATAGAACCTAACTGGCCATTCTCAACTAAACATTAAACATTCAAACACTCAACTTACATTTTTTTTGTTCACAATGTATGCAAATGTATAATTATACATGATGATATGATATTACCATTACATTATGTAGGTACTTATTTCGGTACAAAGCGTTGTTCGAAGGTGCGTATGTAAATCTCTCGTTTTAAGTAAGGTATTATGCCGTATAATGTTCAGTGAAAGGTTGATTTACTGTAGTTCTAAAAGTATAATACACTACGTTTACATTGAAGGACGGAAGTTTATTTGTTTTGGTATAGTTAGTATGCTGCTAACAATAACGGTACGTAAACCTTTACGAGCGTCACAGTTATGAATACAATTGTTGAGTCGACAGAACAGGATCAATCTGGATCCTGGATAGAAACATCGTAAAATATTTTTTACCGTTATGTTGACGACGTATGTTTTTTAGAGGTGACTTTTTATTTACATACATACAAACTCACGCCTTCGTTCCCAAAGAGGGGTAGGCAGATCTACAGAATTACCAACAACTGTAAAAACTTGTTGATAATGATTACTTTGACTTTAATTCAACTTGTACTTTTTAAATCACGAAGACTAATTTCATCTGTATAAATACAATGTACGATCTTTATGTACTAGGTCACTGCCACCCACTTTCTTCTTTGCACCAACCAATACAGGTACTAAGGGTATTTTTTCATGAATTTTAAATAGTGTTCTAACTTGTAACCGCTCTAATAAGAGGGTTTACTTTTTTTTCATCGGAGCACAACGACTCATACAATAACCACTCTAAAAAAATAAGAAAGCATATATGTATCAAACTAAACTATCTAAAATAAAACTACAGTTTATCGCAGATCTTGATTTGCAAAACTATGTTTGTGCAAATATTAACATTCTCACTCCATAAGCTAATATTGGTTGACGCTAATCTAACTAATACGTCGACGACGAAATAACATTAAGTAGTATCTGCTTCAGTTTAAGTGCACAAACACGCTACAATAACAACTTACTGCTAATCGTACCTACTATGCAAATTCAATTGAGCACTTCTCTCCAAACAACTTCGGACTGTATTGGTCGTTACAGGGATTCTGCGGAGCCCTATGCGGGTCGGGACGCGGCCCGGGGCGCTAGTTTGGTGCAACGCAACAATTTTGTACGCATAACTACATCAACTGACTGCGCAAAAAGAGAATGTATTATGTAACATATCGGAGGTAAACAGTTAGGCTCCGTTACCACCAGAGCTGAGCGAGGTAGCTAAGCAGTACTGCGAGGAAGAAATCCACCGATAGGATTATTTTGTATTACTAGACTCACTATCGTATTGGTGAATATTTCCCCGCACACCGCTTAGCAGCTTTGCACAGTTGTGGTGGAAATTCAGCCTTAAGGATTTCTGTGAGTAAAATACTCCGTGTGTTGTTTTCAATATTTTGTAATATCAAACATTCAGGAAAAAGAAAAAAAATGAAACTCGTAGCTTTCTACGTTATTGCCCGTATGCGACAAGTACCGCCACCCTGTCAATAGCACGAGGGGAATATTAGTTGGAAAGGCCGCCGGCATCGCCCGTATATTTGCACTCCCAGGCAACTGTTATGGTCTGCGGTTAGAGCACAGTAATATGGAACTTTGCAGAACTCAGAAACTATCGGGGTGTCATAAAACGAGCTGTAGGTATATCGTCTGTTTGTACCATTGGTTTGATTTTATCTTCAGCATTATGGAGATTACGGTATCCTATAAAATGCATTCAGCAAGTTTTCACTTTCGCTGTCGTTGCCAGACCTCTACCGCTTTTCAAATCCAATCAAATCAAAATATTTTATTGTTTAACTGTTGGTTCCTACAGTGATGATTTTATTATATGTGACTTACTTCCGCTACAGCCCACCGTAAAATGATATACAATATTTTTCTTACATATTTAAAACAGCATAAAAAACATGTTTTTAATTGATTTTCTTATTCTACCTGATCTATGTGCTATGAACTCTAGTAGCACCATTAGTAGTAAATACACGTTTCACTTACTCCTTACTCTGTGCTTGAGAGCAGAGTAGGTGAGAACTCATGCCTCAATTATATTCGTACAACCTACGTCAGAATTAGAAGAAAACTAAAAAAAAAAAACTATTTTTTGAGATGTTTATATTTTAAACAAATTACCCTTGCCTTAAGAGTTAACATTGTCATAACATGCTTCGATGCCAATCCTGAACTCGACTACCCTAGCAACGAGTTTGCGACACTGGGTGAAACACAAAGTTTATAAATTGCTTGTTTGCAACTCGGCTTAAGTTGTCTTAGAGATGTGCCACTAGTGACTAGACTCGCGAATGTCGAGAGAGACTGTCCGCAAGTTTATCACACTAATCTCTACTTTTTTTAATTGCGTTTCACTTTCATTTAGGCTCTTTTAAGTTTTTAGTTAGTTACATACATACATAAACTCACGCCTTTATTCCCAGAGTGGGGTAGACAGAGCTACAGAATTTCCAACAACTATAAAAACTTTTTGATAATTCTGTAACCACATTTTGCACACTTAGTTAGTTATCCTGTTTAAAACGTAGATGAAACTCGTTTATTCTAGTCATAGTTAAATAAAAACAGTTATTGAAACGAATCTCTTACTAGAGATAATTATTGTTTAGGTTGACATTGTACAGACTACATGAGAAAATAAGTCATCATTATTATGCCACCGGTGTTGCGAAATCTATGATAGATTAAGCTCACGATATAGTAGCGAAAACGATAAGACAAGTCATCTCAACAAGGTTAAGATTTCTGATCGTTTGAAATCTCTGCCCATCACTAAATTTTCTAGTTGATTCTCAGAACTATTAGTTGGAAGATCTTCAGTTTCACAGCGCTTATTACCCGTAGCGAGTAATAATTAATTCGAGCGCGTGACTTCAATGAACAATTATTAAACGACAAAGATTTTATGAAGCGGGAGTAAAATGGATCAGTGAATTTAAAGTATTTTTTACTGGAATTTAGATAAAAATATGTTTATTATACATTCAATATCTAAACACTTTGGCCTTTTTTGTCACTAAAGCCAATTAGGTATATCAAGTAAACGCTTCATATTCTATTTTGTTCCCTTTAAAATAAAGTAGGTATTTATGCAGGCCCAAACAACTTATCTTTGAATCCGAAAGACACTTGTCATAATATAATACTTTATATACGGTCAAAGGTCTGGTGGTTTTTAAGGATGGTATAATAAAAATGAAGTATGTTCTTTAATCTGTAACTTACTACATTACGTCTTAACTTCAATATCTGTATCTCTAGTGAATAAGGATACAAGTCTATTACACTCTTTACATGTTGTACCTTTTTTAATTTGAGCTTAGTCAACTTGCATTCGTTTTTTTAGGGCTATTGGTATTTATATGGTTCGCCTTGAGTTAGCATACATTTTTAAGTAATTCTTTGTGGCATTATCTATATATAGCCATATTAGGCATTGCGCATAAACTGTTATGGCATAATCGCAATTGACATAGTTTGATTACGCAGAATTACGTAAGTCCGAATATTATTTGGTCATATTTTTCACGCTCCGAATCATGTCTACGCATAAATTAAATGAGTATAAAATTGTTTTGCCGAAAACTATCGTTGCAGAAATATTTTAATTTTATTAGAGATCACTCCTCCCATGTCAAGTAAGTTTCGGTCAATCGACAAACCTACCCTACTTTTCTGGTATCAGGGGGGTTATTATGACATAGTTATGCAATTCTGTTTACGCCGAGAGCAAAAGGCAGAGCTTTATAACTGCCATAGCTCTGTCCCTTACAATGAACTGCATGCAACCGTAAAATGAACTGCATAGTTATGTCATAATTACCCCCCAGGTCGTTTTTGTTGCTGTCGCAGTTCTAAGCTTAGCTACTTTTCTAGTAGCAGTTGAAGTAGATTTGCCAAGGTAGTTAGGTATGAACAATCGTTAAATGCCGAATAAAATATGCTAAACAGTATGAATATCATAAATTACTAACATAGTATAACCAGACCAAAACAAAGTTTAATTATACCGCATCCATTGATCCTCCAGGTTAGTGAATCTTGAACTGCACATTTGCTATCGCCTGCGCCTCTGTTAACGTTGCAAAGTAACTTCCTACCCTCCTCTTCTAATTCTCATAGTCTTAAATAAAAGATTACAAACGGTAGGATCCAAGTAATATTTGCCATGTTTAAAATGTAGTACACGAGGTAAATAGGTAATGCATCTTTATAGAAATAGTGATGAATAGTGTTGTGTTGCGATGTAATAATGTGAAAACTGTGAGTGTAGATTATTGTATTTTTTTTTTTCTTAATACCTAAGTACCTACAGCCTGTGCGCTTGCTCAAACAAATAGTACAATGTATCACCATTTCTCATGTAAGTGAATTTTGTTAATTCTTTATGAGAATAAAGTTCTTAAACCATAAACAGTATGTATGCGAACTTAATTTAGTACTAACTCATTTTCGGGATGTTACAAATTATGCCAAATAAGGTTTCTGCCACATTACCATTCGGCGGAAACCGATTATGCCTAGTCTGTTATGCTAAAACAGTGTCGGACAGTACACGTTATGCCAAATAGATTCCTCTATTTAACCACGAATCATATTTGACATAGACAAGGTCTGTACAGTTTTTTATGTCACAAAAGCGGCTTTGCCTTACTTGTGTAGTTGTAATACGTACCTATAGACACCCACACTAAAGCGTCACTCAGCGACGACAGCTACGCACTCAGGGACAACGTGCACATGCACGGTACACACACAAGTATGGAAAACCCGCTTTCGTAAGATAAAACTACTGTAACGTCATCATGAGATCTTTCTTTGTCATATTTAAGCCAAATGTTTCTGAAACTAGGCACAATAAAGTTCAATAATGTGTTTACGTAACACCTGGCCATAATGTGAGTTTTATCGCACGCTGCGCGCACGGTAAAACTCGCATTGTGGCCAGGTGAAGACGTAAAATTGTGTACTCATCACGGGCAGTAAAAAAGAAAGCCCTCTATCGCATATTTACAACCCTCGCCTACGGCTCGGGTCTCAAATACCTGCGATTTCGGGCTTTCTTTCTTTTACAGCCCTTGTTAAGTAATGTACTATTATATACTTACTACACTTGGCTAATTAAAACTAACTGATGAACTATTCACCCAGAATATAATTAAAACAGTATATTCTGGGTGATTACTCAAAAAGTTAAAAAACGATACTTACGCAAGCATGCAAATCCACCAATCAAAACAAGAAATGATGTTATAATGATACGTTTCATGAAACCACAGATATTTTTTCTTTGAAATTGGACCGGAATAATACAGTTTCTAACATTAATATTATCAGCATTGATATACCCTGCGGCATTGGAATCGTAGGTATATTCCAGTTAATATTGACGGGAGTGGAGTGCTTTTAGCAATATGGATGCCGTATTGCAGTTGACAACATTGTCGCCAAACGGCGTTATGACGTTTGTGAATCTGAGCATTCCACTGCTAAGTGCTTTTCATCTATGATATGCTTTTCCTATTGCATTAGTACTCGTAAATCTCGGATCATTCAAAGTTATTTTCAAATTTCAAACTGTTTTGTTTTGGAAATTCGTTGCAAATTCAATAGGTATTTATTCATTCGGACACGTGCTGTGTAATTTAAGAACTAATTACAGTAAAATTCCTTACCTTTTTGCTGCCAAGATTTTCCTTAGTGATTTCTTGTTGCTAACCTGGGGTGTTATTCTCTCGAAAACAACGGACGGGACTACCTAAACTCGCCGCTTGGACATTCACTCGTCCGTCCGTCCGACCGTCGTTGTTGAGAGAATCACTACTCTGTTTACATTAAACGTTTTTAATAAGAATTTAACCGCACCTTAATAATCGTTTTGCTAGTTATTGCTTTCTTGTTAATTTCCTCTTTTATGTCAAAAGCGGGTAAACGAGAAAACGCGTGACACGTAAGTAAAGTCCATCAAATGAACACTAGCAACACCAAAGGAATTGCAGTTGCTTACAGTAGGGCACCTAGAGTTGCAAGCAGATAGAGGAGCAACGCAACGCGTAGGTACTTTAACTTAAATTGCCAACCATACTCTGGGAAATAAGGCGTGAGTTTTAAAATAAATAAATTAATTAATATACGGGGACAATCTCACACCTTTTGACCTAGTCCCAAACTAAGCTCTAGGCTTGTACTATGAGTACTAGACAACGATATAAATACTTATATAGATAAATATATACTTAAATAAATACATTAGAAAACATCCATGACTCAGGAACAAATATTCGCGCTCATAACACAAATATCTGCCCTTACCGGGATTCGAACCCAGGACCGCTAGCTTCGTAGGCAGGGTCACTACCCACTAGGCCAGCGCGTCGTATGTTTGTTTGTATGTATGAATCGTTAATAATGCACTTATGAATAAGTGTTTTTTACATTCTTTGGACAATTTAACCCTGTTGCCTTAGAGCCCTGTTCCAGACTCGTAAGAATGATTATCGGGTGTGTTTGTAGGTATACATGTCTGTTTATTTGTACATGAGTACCTATATTTGATTTGGTATCTATCCAAGCTGTGTTTAAACCCTTTTTCCACTAATTCTTGTGTTGTGAAGGTAGCTACTGCTAACCTAAACCGCACTATACAGTTTGATAATTAAAATTTCGTGTTGAAAACTTTTCCAATAAAATTCATGTTTCACTATTTGCCTGCGCAGCGAGATTATAAAAGCTTGCTTTTTGTTTCACCCAAAGTTGAAGAAAACGCGTGAACACATGTTACCTACAACAAAAGGCGTTTTTTTTAATAATATACAGAGGACTTGGAATTGTTTTTACAACGTTATGGAGTCGTATAATAATTCCAGCGTGCGACTGTCCCTGGACGCGCGCCAGGCGCTACGGGGCGCCGGCTTATCCGCGCTTTGGGCGCAAACTTTTAAATAGCATCCTTTCTAAGCCCCCAGCTATGATAAAATGTTAGACCGGAGGCAATTGTAAAGTTTCCTATAGTAATATATTGCAGAATTGCATTTGAACATACCAAATACAAATAGGCACTCTTTGTGGCAAAATCCACGGTTTAATATTACGTACTGAATGCGATGGGAAGTTAAAAATGGTCGGGTGGATATCTACACTTATACAGCGGCGAACCATTTAATGACGTGCTTAAGACAACTAATGACGTCAAATAACGACCAATTGATGTCTTTATCATCGATATTTTTAAAGCTCCGCGTTAAAATGGGGACCCAAATTCAAACTGATAAGTAGGTAATTCAAATTAGTTAAAAAAGATGAGTATTTCACCTTCTTTACGGTCAGGGGAGCATAATTTTATTTTCCAAGTGATATAATTTTGTTATTATAATAACCTTTTATAATAATTGCGCCGTTAAATACATTTTAAGAGGAAACGTACCTTTAGTAGCTCTTGGCGTAGTATAGAGAAGGTAAATTCCTACGTCTGATGGCCGATTATAAGCCATCGACGGAACTCTACGCGTTCAAATACTCGCAAATTTTTATTACTATATGCTGACGTGCCACATTTCTGGGAAATTGCTTCTGGTAACGTTGCTAGCCCGCAGGTGTTTCTCTTTCCGCCTCTTCTATCTTTATGCTATTCGGTAGCTATCGGTTATGCAAGCACGGCTGGTCTATAAACATTTGCGATCTCCGGGTTTTTATACGGCACGTGGATATTATTGTGTAGTTCCACCACCGATCTATTTCAAGGGTGAATATTGTGATTCAAGTATGATTTGTAATTTATGATTTGTGAACCCAGGATGGGTTTTTAATATGTGAACTCGGACGGTTTCATGTTATTAAAATAGTTGATAATATTTGATATTTAATCAATAACTAGCTTCTGCCTGTGACTTCGTCCGCGTAGATTTCGATTATAGTTATTCCCTCGGGAACTTTAAAATTTTCCGCGAGGCAATTTCCGAATTTCATCCAAGTCCGTCTAGCCGTTGCAGCATGAAGGAGTAAGAAACTAACAAACAAACTTTCGCATTCATAATATTAGTAATATTCCAAATATGTCATTAAGTACTCTAATAATCTGCTTATTAATTTTACTTAAAATAGCTGTTGGACAAGAAAATGTCCGCATGGAAGTCATTAACGCTAATTCCTCAGGAAATTGTTTAATTTTCCGGAATGAAAGGTCTGATGGAAATGACCATGACCGTCTTTGGGTTTTAAACCATCTCCGTTAAACCGTGAAGAAGGAACAAACCAACTTTCGCATTTAAGTATAATATAAGGAATTACTTCTACATACGTATTAGGAAAAAAAAATCGCGAAATCCAGCACAAGGTGGTTGAGAATGTTGATGTAAACGATATCAAACGTTAAATATGTGTACTTGTATATCAATTGAATAACCTGGCCCGAGGCATCCTGAAATGTATTAATAAAACTAATCACATACAGACTAGAGCAATCTAACAGTTGGTTTACAATTGCATTGGTTGGCGATGCAGTTGTGTGCAATTAGACGTCGCCGAGATTGACAAAGGCAAGTTTGGCAACACGTAATAGCCAGCTACATTATATTACTATGCAGTCCAAATTTAGCATTGTACCGTTAAAACACTAGCTAAACGCAACGACCTAAAATATAGATACACATTATGAAATGAAATAAAAAATGAGAATCAGTATTGAACTGAACCTTTAAATATTTTACTGGATAAAATCAGATTGCCTTTGACATGTTGTCGTTTTGTTTTTAACTCGGCTGCTTACTGGCTAGTAAATAAGAGCTGATACACTAATAATACACAGTAATAATCTCAAAGGCAATATGATTTTACCTAGTTGAGTAGATGCCCTGCGTTTATGTACTATCAGCCCATTGTTGGAACCCTGACCCGGCATAGAATGGTCACAGTGATGTTATAAAACAATTGGTTTGACCTTCCTTACGACCTGAATCATAACGTCACTGTGACAGTTCTGTGGTGGGTCAGGGTTCCAAAGGGCTCATCTGGTTGAAATTGCAACAAATGTAAACAAATTCATACTGTTTGACACATAACCTCAAATATTCAACAAGCGTGTTTTCATTTAAAATAACGTATAATTAATAGTCATTTAATCTTAAACTTAATTTGAAAGCAAAGGTCAAGTGGTTCGTTTGGTTGTGTTTACATCTTTGCCAATTTAAATTGGCACAGCCTATACATATCAGTAGCGGTAAGGAATAACCTTTCCTATTTATATCAGAATAAGTCTATTTCAATTAAACTGGCAATAGTAATAAAAAAGATAACTCCGTTTTTAGCCTGTCATTGCTGTCAACGCTTTTTGAGATTAATGATATCGCATACAATAGGATGAGCGTGACAGTGTTTGACTATTTGTAATAACTAAAACCACGGAGTCGGTCTTTCAACTTTAATAGCATCTTCGATTCCTTTCCTTTTGTCCTGTTTTCAATCATCTAGATCTAAAAAGGAGGAGTGTTTTCCGCTTGTCTTTCTATTAAATCAATAACCTTAAAATCGAACTCGATTAAAAATATATTTCGAAGAACAGAAACGCAACAAAATATTAAAACAAAAAATGTGGTAGTGTAGAGTTATCTCTTATTACAGCTATTAAAAGAGCTCGAACTAGAGTATAATTACAAGGGTTCTTTTTAAGTTTACTTGTTAAACAAAAACACAGTAATGAATTTTAAACTTGCTTTAATTTTTTATACGGGGGACTAAGTCAATGCTCTCATAAGTGTATATTTTCAATATATCTTACACAAAATGGGTGAGATTTACCAAATCTTGGTTCAAATGTTGCGACATTAGTCCTGCCTGTGACGCTGCATTCAATCGCTCTCAGTGCCACATCCGGAGAGAGCCGGTGATAAATAGTTGCTCTCTAGAAAACTTGTAGTATCATCACGACTTGAACAGTTTATTCCACTTAACGCTTTAGTATCGAAGGGCAAAAACTAGTTTACAAGTGATATGCTGGTTGAAAATGTAAGAACGGAATCGTTAAAGATTTTATACATTTAGCGACCCGCGCTCGCTTTTGTTTTCTGTAACACCCGTATTTATTCTTTATAAAAACATTCCTCTTAACTCACTCTATCTATTGTTGAAAGTCGCATAAAAAAATCGTTGTAATTCTTATTATTTTTAACGACTAAGTTGGGATAAAGGGCTAGCATATCACAGTTTATTACATCACTTAAGTGGTATCCTGACTTTTGACCAAATCATCATTTGACAAAATACATCATTTTACAAACTTTCATTTCGCAAAAACGTTTTTGTGCTTAATCCATTACATATTACAAAGGTTACATGGGTTTATTAAATAAGAGTTTAGGTAAGACTTTTGACCACATGAAATTGTAGGATAATGCGGCGGGAAGTATCGGTTTGCGAAATAAAAGTTTGTAAAATGATACAGTTTGTCAAATGATGATTTGGTAAAACATTAATGAACCCACTTAAGTACCTATATGTATAACTGTTGATACATCATTTTGTAAGATATATTGATGATTTAGATAATAATACTCGTAGGCAGCTTAACTGTATTACTCGTAAGAGATAGCGACGGTAACAAAATCACGTATTCCTAAAGTTTATCGTAAAGACCCCTTTTCCAAAACAGTCATTTACTTCCCCCGCGACACTATATATGTTTAGATTAGATATACACTCGGAAATTCCCTTCAAAACAAGGCTTGCGACAATATTACCCGAACGCCTTTTACCGATCAATCAATTATAGCCCTCACTCTGGTGAGAGCCGTATTGTACCGTGCCAAGTGAATTTCCATAGGGAATAGGGGACACTCAGTTTGTTACGACCCTTTGTGCGGCTAAATTCATGATGGGTACGGTTGCGACAGGGCATAGCGTGAAGAAATTATTCGCCTCTGATTTTTGTAACATTTTTGGTATCCCTTATCCTGCAAAGGTTTTATTAAGAAGAAGTTAAAGAAAAAAATACCTTATATTCAAAATGCACTGTAACATTGAGAACAACGTTGTTGGCGATACTTATTTTTTGCAATTTTTAATCTCTTATAGATCCTTTTTTTACGTTCGGAAAAAGCGTTTTAGGTAATGTCGGTAGTTTTTCATTTATAGTAAAATAATATAAACTTCCCTATGGCGCTGTAAGAGTAACATCGAACAGCACTTTGTTCTTAACCTGCTAGATCTCTACGTACCTACTAGTATTAGAACAAAACCATCTAATTCGGGTTTTCACCTAACACGCTTCAAACTATTTACGACCAAATTTCTTGATACTAGAACATGGTGTTTAAAAATGATCCTCTTGTGTAACAGTGTGAGTTATTAACACATATAAGATGTTGCTCATGACAAAATACTTTTGTGCTAATATTAGTACAATGTTTTTTAATTAACAATTTGGGTCTCAGGCGGGGAGTTATTATGTAATGTATGACACTTTATTGTACAAGCAAAAGAGATAACAGTTTTAAAAAGTCAGAAATATAGCATGGTTGGATTCAAGAGGAGCACATCCAGCTCACCAGCTAGTAGCTACCATGTGTTACATCGCGCGACTCTTATCTGATTTTTCTAGCTAGTTGCAGCGAACTCATGTAAAATGCATGCGGGACCTGTACCTAATTGCTGTAGCAATTTTTGCGCCACTACGTAGAAAATGCAATCTTATTGTTACTGTTTTCACGTGGATACTTTGTCCGCAACAGCTAAATTGTAGCGAAGTGCGAAAAAACCATTTTAATTACAGTTTTAATTTAAAGTGCGAAGTAGGTCACCTCTGAGTTTTTTTGAGAGTGGAAAAAGAGCATGTGCAATATTTTATGCATGAACCGCTTAATGCAAATGCTTTCAAGCTTTAGGTTTGCGTAAATCCTTTCATCAAGATTCCACATTCCCATTCAACAAAGATCTCCACTTCATTTCTTACATTGCTTTAGTTTTCATTGCAAGAAGTAACTTTTTTATATAATATCATTTCGCATACAAATATTTTCCATGTCAAACTATAAGTACTGCTCGCTATGATTTATCACGTGTCATCTTCTCTGACGGCTGTGCCAGCAACTTTTAATGTTGCCAGCGTCATTTTCACACAATGAAGAAACGTCTTTATGTCTCCAGGAGAAAAAATGTAATGTGTGAGTAGATCAGGGATTTACATACTAATGGATACTTTCACAGATACTGAAGAGCAATTTTAGTCAAGTGCAATTCCTTCTTTATTTTAGCATTTAATTGGAAATTTTATCACTACTGACACATAATTATGATTTTGGGTATGTTTCTGTTTAGTTAACATGACACGTATCTTTATAATTAAGGTTGTTCGTTCTTTGTTTTTAATCGCTAATTTGCGAGAGGGTGTCTCGTATCGAGGGTTTCTTACCACCGCACAGCAGATATTATTATATTCAATTTCGAATCGAATCAGCGCAAGCCAAACGATTCATTATATTCATCTCTTTGAACTAACTTTAACAGGGTCCCGTAAGGCTCATTTAGGGTACGGAGCCCTAATAAAAATCCTTTTTTAGAATCGTTGTGACTTAAACTTCATCTTTAAAGTAATAAGAAGAATAAGACCCTAATGTTTGAAAAACTACTAACGTTTTACTGCAAATAACTTCTCACTCAAATTGTTTATTCCGTTCGTGCACCGGAATATTACCGTTAAATGAAATCGACAAAAAGCTTTACTTAACCTCTTGAGATCGTAATTGTAACAGGTGACAAATGTAAAAATAACCAATTGTACTAATATTAGCACAAACGTATGCCGTCATAATAGACCCACATTTTATGAGTCAATACAGCTACTCAAAAGGATCATTCTTAAACCTCGAGTTCTCTAATGGGTTTATCCTAGTACTAGTACACGGGAAACCAGGCCTCAAATCAACTTAAACAATTTAAAAATTACATATTACTTTTTGTCATTACATGCAAAGGTTATGAATGAAATGAATGAATTGCTTAGACAATGCAAGAAACAACAATGGTCCTTTGAGTTTCTGTATCTATATATCTTAGGATCCCCTTGAATCATTTCGTCGAATTTCATTTCATCGAAAGTCAATTTCTGCTGAAACCTTGGGTTGGGTTATATATGTATAGATTAGGTTAGGATAGACCTGTGATCAAATGCTGCCGGTCAATGAAATGAAAATTCGGCAAAGTAAGTGTCAGTGATTCAAGGGTAAATCATTGTACCTAAACAACATAGGTAATGTACCTATATATAACAGATCAAAGACAACTTCAATCGCACATATTGATTCTATTGTCGTAACGCCATAGCAAACGGGTTCATGTCAAAGGCCCGACAGCCATCAGATTCCTAGTCCTGTGGCTTTCACTTCCCTTTGTCTGTGTACTTGGAATTTGTACCTATAGGTACGAACTGTGAATGCCTCGGCTACTGCACATTTTGCAAAGCCACACCTGGTGCTAAAGTACTAGTACGTTATTTTCTTAAAATATGAGAATTGAAAAAATTATGTGTAGAAAATAATGATTTTGTCATACTAATATCTCAGTGTTTATTACTCGTGTAAAAAAAGGCACTCTTAGGTCCTCGCAATGTACTGAGATACCGTAAAATGTTCCTACTTTGCTCCATTATGGGTAACTATGCTCCATAGTGACTATTTCGTTTGTTACATTATAAGTCAAGTCGATGACAAATTTGCTAAAAAGAATTGATGTATATCCAGACATGAAGTGAATGAAAACAATAGAATGATTTACAATACAGATTACCGCCATATAACCATGGAGCATAATTACCCGTGGGGGAGCAAAGTAGGAACATTTTACGGTAGTCTGATAGATAACGCACTGAGGTTTTGTTGGTATTTACTTACATACATACATACATGAGCTCACGCCTTTATTCCCAGAGTGACAAGGCAGAGCTACAGAATTACTAACAACTCTAAAAACTTATTAATAATTCCGTAACCACATTTTGCACAATTAGGCTAAGAGGTTTACCAATGTATTCGTGACAGGTTGCAAGCCCATCGCCTAACAGTACTACACAGCCTTTATTCCCTTAGTCCGCGTGGTTGCCGGGTTAGACTAGTGCCACTCCATGTCCTCCCGTGGATGTCGTAAGAGACGACGAAGGGTATTTACTTATTTCACATAATATAATCAGACTGTCCCCTCAAAGATATCACAAAAGTCGTACTTCTTTTTTTGTAAAAAACACACACGAATCTTTAAAAATCTTAAGTATCGTCGATCACATCTCGTACTCGTAATATGGAAATAGAGTATGTGCCCTGAAACAGAAAACCGTACTTTCTCCCTTACAATGAAGTCGTTTTGTAAATATCGGAGACGTTAAAATGTAGACGGAAAACGTAACTGAACTTGAATTAATAAACATTATACAGGGTGCAATAAAAATCGTGTTTAGAGAAAAAAAGTTTGACGGGATCACTTAACACATGCAAAAAAAAGTTTTTTTTTGGCAAGCAAAGGATTTTTTTCGCAATAATTTGGGGGCAGCGCACCACTACTTTCTCTTCCAAACATCCCTGGGCTAGCCCATCATCTCGTGATTACTCCCTTGTTTTTTATATCACTCTCCAAACATTTCATCTCTTCTTGGGTCTTATTGTAACCCGTATACATTACATGTCGGTATAATTCAAATTTATTTTAAAGTACTTAAATGTATGTAAAAACAACGAGTACATATGTGTTAAATAAAGATGATAAATCTATTGCTTTCATCGTAGAATCTATTAATAACGTAGAGCCCTGCGGCTGACGTTTGAATCAAATTCTATTGAATTCAAGCACAACTAACCGAGCGCCGCCATTTTCAGCGCTTCATGAGATTCAGCTTTAAAATAATATCCCGCATTTATTTACATCTGCAATTAAAAAAGTTATCAAAAAAAAAGCAAACTTAAAAGTATTGTTTAGAAAAGTAGCAGAACGGTCTGAGTATTTGTTTTTATTGTAATTTTTTACATTTTTACCTTGGTCACGGTTTGTAAGGTAAAATGGTTTATTCATACAAAAACCATTTTGAATAAAAGGCATGTACTGTTTACTATCCCACATTAAACATCAGTAACAATGTTACCTTTATGAGAAAAAAACAAATCAAGCGAAGGATCTCTATTATGATCACATGAGACGTAGCGTAAGTAATTAAATAAAAAATATTGCTGCATACCTACACTTAATTTATATCCCACTTTATGTTTAAGGCTAGAATTTGAACTACGGAAAGGATCAATGTCACACAGATGCTTTTTATAATGTCTGTTATGCAGCGAAAAGAAGTATTTTGATATGATTGATCAACTCTCGACTTTAGGTGTGTATGTATTAGTAGCATTAAAGCTCCTAAACCGATAGACCAATTTTGACAGTTTAACTGGGGGTTTTTTGCTAGGTTTGATGAAAGTTACCTCTATATTGGGGGTTTTTACTCGTACCAATTTAACAGAGGTTAATAATCTTACAACGCTTGAAATAAATATTGCCCTGGGGTGTTATTATGACACGGATATGAAGTTCATTTTACGGTAAGCGTAAAGGACGGAGCTGTAGCAGTGACATAACTTAGGACTTTTCTCTCAGTGTAAAATGAATTGCACAGATACGTTATAATAACCCCACTGGTCCTCTTTCGACTATCTTTAATTATCTCCTCCCTGAGGTTGGTAATCACGATGGCTATCTTGACTTTATCTACAGGTCATCTAAATAACGGCCACTCAGCGATTTTTGAGCCAAGAAATTTAACGTCTGCCTGGTGGGCGAACTTGAATGTTTTCCCAGATGATAATTTGCAGAAGTCGATATTATCCATAACTCTTAGTTTATTTTATAGAAGCTTAAATTAATTTCCAAGTTCATGCGGTCATAACGTAAACAACATACTAACTATTAACATGGTTAACAAAATAGGCCCTTCTTGATGCACTTATAACCTTTTGTCCAGACTTCGACGTAATTTGAATATTTTAGTAGTCATCCGACGTCTGAGAACTAACTACCTACTACTAGAACATTCTCTCCATCCACAGCGCTATGGCCGGTTCGCATTAAACGGAATAATTGGAATTCCCGTCGTGTGTGAAATTGGCGTCTTCATTGCGGTGGCGAAATGACTTGAACATCTTCATGCAATATGTATTAACTAGGTGATTGTCTTGAAGAACTCGCTTTTCAATTCCTCAAGGAATTATTACTGAGACTGACTTTTCCCGCTAGTGCTATTACTTAATATTTTAGTGCGTTTCATTTTAATTAAGTTGCAGGTTGCGACGTCGAAGCAGCTTGGCTATTGCGGTAGATGCCTACGAACGCACAGAAATACGTTAATTTGCCAGTAAATACTTCATCCGTACATTTTTCACAAAAAGAGCTATGTATGACTAATTATAGTGACGTAATGGAAAAGTTACCGTTGTTAATTTTAGTCCTTAATTATGTGCATTTTTTTTTGAAAACGCCTATCAACGACTTAAAAAGTGATTTATTTTAAACTATTTATTCATGTCAAAGAAGTTACAAGCTTACCTTTACAATTTAGATACAGTTTGCTAGCTGATAACAGCGACTGGGAGATTTACACCACAGCTATTCAAAGTGCAGAAATTACATTATTATTGAAGACTGCAACTGCAAAGTTAACTCTTGGAGTCCCAGGGAATATTCCGTCCAATTTTCACATAAGTTCATAGGTTCACCTAAGCTCAACGATTTAGGCTGTTCGTTGTCTATCAGTCAGTCAGTCACGGAGAGTTTGTATAGATAAAAGATAAATATGATTATTAGCACGGAATAGAAAACCGTGGAAGTATCACTACAGTACCACTCTTACTTAGTTCTATGTGTATGATGTGTTTTTTGTTTCTTCTTTATTGGGAGTTAACAATTAAGTTACACACTGTAAATAGTAACACGCAATTAATTATTATGAAACCTGAGTTAGGAAGAAGGTAAATATTGAGCCATCGTAAATACTACGCAGCATTAACTTATTTTTAAAGTAAAATAATCAGACCAAAAGTTGAGCCGAACAGAGATTATCAAACAATCTAAATGACTCCAAAGCCCCGACTAATTTCAAAACCACTATTTCTATTTCGGGAAACAGCGCTGCTTGAACATTGAATTATTGACTATTGTTTCAGTTTATTAACTTTCTTCCATTATAGTATACCAATTATTTAAGCGAATGGTAAGTTTTGCTTCATAACAGATGGTCTTAATAGCTTTATTTGAGAGCTTACGGAATCAACAACGTACGTACTAGCATTAACTTTTTTAAGTTATAAGTTATAACTGTTATAAGCCTAAGCTACTATTTAAATATTGAAATATAGCAAGAATGCAGGTATCCTTATTTTTTCTTAAAACAAATCTCAATTTATTATTTAAAGTAAAACTCCTTGTTTTCCAGCCGTCTCAGTCCAAAATATCAGACTACCTAATTTTAGACAAATCAAGTCCTATCTTCTTCATAAATAATTCAAATAGGCATTAAAATACTCCGTTGAACCTATGTAACCTTGGTATTTCAACTTTATTCAAATGCTAATACCGTAACCAAATAACGAAAGTGCCTTTCTCTACATCTATAATACTTTATCAGGAACTGGAGCAGCATGATGTTTCCTCCTTGATGTTTTCCTTAAGTACGGAATTATATTTTCCTTTGACTTCTTATTTTTATTCGATGGATTTACTCGTACTCTTCGCATTCTACCGTTTGTCTCGTCATGCTTTCCTAATAACGTTAAGTGGCTTTACGTGGAAACCATGGATGTACATATAGTCGATCAAGAAAATCCTTTACCACTTTTGGACCTTGACAACATACAAATAAAGTCGTAACGTAGTAAACGAGTTCCTTGGTTGGCTGTATGTTCCCTTTAAATAAATAAAGTAATACTATGTGGAGTAACCAGCCTTTGATTTTCGGTGAATGTAGGTAGGTACATTATTAAATCTCCAAAAATAGGAGGCTTTAATTTTGATTTGGAGCACAGGATGATTTAACTTTAAAGTTGGGTTAGGTTAGGTTAGGTTAGGTCTTTTTTTTTGCTTATTTGACTAACAAATATATGGTCCCGTGAAAGAAGGTTTATTTAGAAACATGAATATAGTTTAGGCACTCATTTTTATGGACTCGTTTAGGAAATAATTAACCATATTATATCTATAGTCTATTCTTTTAGGAATTTAAAAAAATGTAAACATTCCAAACCACGTGACATTGTTAAACAGCCAATCAAAACTGTCCTATCGAACTTTGACGTACGACGACTTTGACGTTAGCCAATAGAAGCAGAACACTGTCTGCTTCTATTGGCTGACAAACTATATCACGTGGTTGTACTGTTTACATTTTTTTAAATGCCTAAAAGTATAGACTATAGAGACAATCTGACACAAATTGACCTAATCAACGAGAAATAAAACCTCAAGTACGTAGAAAACATCCTACATTCAGGAACCAATAGTCGCGCATTTGACAAATATTTGCCCTTACCGGGAATTAAAACCCCGGACCGCTAGCTTCGTAAGTTAAGGTACAAACAAAACACGACATCCAACGATTTTCTAGTTTCAATTACATTTTTGGATTGCTGGCATTTGGAAAATAAATAGAGTTGGCCGACGTTTGTGGGAAATCGGCACGGAGTCCTTAATCACTCCGCTTCACGAACTATTACGTTATTCTCTAAAATAACTCACTTCACAGCTCAACAATGAATTACTAACCGACGAGGTCATGTTGTCCAATCAAACCGTCTATTCGTCTGCAGTTGGCTAAAGCACTCCGTGTCCGTTTTTATTAATTTTAAGCAATTTGATGGGAAATTTACTTTGTCATTGACTTTCGTATCCTCGATGAGTATTAAAGATTATACGTAAAATAATGTGGGAAAACGTCTGTTTAAGACATACGGCTACAGATAGCTTTAGGGACACGTTTTTGAATACGTGACGTATGTCGGAATGTTTGTGTTCGAGCTAACTCAGCCAAAATCAGCCGTGCATACCTACAAAGTATCGCCAGTTAATTATTTGTCGATGAATCGACAAGTGAGTTGTTTAAGGGAATAACGCCCCAAGCCGTACGCGCCGCTGGCTGGTACAAGTTAATTTGTTGGTTTCTACAATTTTCGTCATAAATAAAAATGTCAAGGCAAGCGTCTCGGTTAGATTGCGTCCTTAATTCGGCACGAGTCGACAAAGCTTTGTGGGTCGTTAGGTTGTTGTAGTTGTAATACGTTTTTTATCCAAACCTTAAAGCATTTTTTTTATTACCTAGTGCGTTTTTAAGTCTAAGTACACTAGTGACGTGCCCTCGTGGTGCAAGTACTTAAGTTTTCTGAAACACCTGTACATATACCAGAATTTATTATACTTTAAAACCTTAATCTTGCATCACTCTATCCATTGAACAAAACGGCATTAAAATCCGATGCGTAGTTTGAAAGATTGAAGCGTAAATATAGAGGCACAGACGGGTACTATGTTGAGATATACATACATACCTTCAAATCTACCTCCTATTTAATGGGGTAGGCAGAGACTATGGAACGCCAGGCGGGCACCTGGCGTCGGCCCCGGTCTAAACACAACTTTCACTTCCTCTACATTCATCAACTTATCCATGCACGTACATGTATAGTTTCCATCAAAATACATAATTGGGCTCCTTCAGTTAACTGGTAATTACTTACTACTAAATTATTTGGTATAATTAACACATTTAGGTCAGCTTCGACCAAGTTCGAACCAAATACGAATTTATCTGAGTTTGCTCTAGTTCGACGAATCTGACCTAAATGTAACTAAGAAGTTACAATTATCCTAGATATAAGTCGTAGTTGCTTTTTATATTCTATCGCATCCAATATCTAATTAGTATTATCTCTTTCTAGATAAGAACGTGCTAGTAGTTTATATTTTATAATCGAATGTACAACAATTATGAAATATGTAACTATGTATGCAAATACTTAATTGTACTACAAACACTTATCTTATCTCTTACTTACCCCTTTACAGGATCTCTTCCAGCAACCCTTAATGAAAAATTTAAAAAGTTAACCATGGGATAGACGTGACTAAGTATACAGTTTATATTTTTGTAATTATAAGCAACCTATGAATATTGAGGAAAAAGCGTGAAGCTTGTAGGTATTACAAATTCCTTTATCACTACATAGTATAAAACAAAGTCGCTTCCCGCTGTCTGTCCCTATGTATGCTTAGATCTTTAAAACTACGCAACGGATTTTGATGCGGTTTTTTTTAGTAGATAGAGTGATTCAAGAGGAAGGTTTTTATGTATAATACATTTTGTTTTATGTACGTGTGTTATAGAAAACTCAAATAAACCGAAGCGAAGCGAGGGCGGGTCGCTAGTTAACTTAACTTCGCTGCTTAAAAAATACATTTGATTTATAAACGTCAAACACAATTTTAGTCTAACAAGAATAGAGCTGGACGTTTATACATTTAGGTTTACAGAGATTTCAATATAGAAAACACAACCTAAATTGGCCCCTTTACCTACGTGTAAAAGTGGTAAGCAAATTACGAATACTGTCATCAGCTTTGACGGGATATTATAAATCACAAATGAACTTAGTTAGGACATCGGCTTTGCGTAGTTTTAGGTAACAATCCCGTTATTCACTGCGTACGTTACTACGTACTCGGTTCTCCAAAACGGATATTACAATTCGCTACAATTTAAACGGTACATAAGCACATATTGTGCCTAATACGAGTACATAAACTGAACCTAACGCTGCTTGGAAGGAAAATCCAATTATTTCAAGCGAAGCATTTTGGAGGGAAGTCAAGCGGCGGACTGTGACTGGACATAAATAATGGAGCAATTCTTTTGAAATTATGATACGGAATCGTGGGAGGTGAAACATGTGGCTTTGACATTTACTTGGCCGCGTTTCCTGATAATATTGTAAATTGCATTTATTATTATCAAAACTAAGATGTTAAGTTAATTTAAAGGAAAATGTTGGCCAGTGTTATAAGTATGATAGATAAATTGAAAAGCTATTGTAAATGCCTATGGGTTTCAGATCCCTCTAACCATCAGATGTCCTGTCTGTTCGTTTGCCTTTTCTTTGCCACATAAAATGTACCTAAGTGGTATTTTCATATTTGAAAACCACATGGCCCAAAATTGTGTAAGTCAGTCGATTCAAACTTAAAGATAATCTGTGGCCTCATAGTATACTCGGACTCATTAAAAGGGTTTCATTAGTTAAAGGATGTTCTTGAAATCTGATACAACGGGCCGTTTCTCGACATTAAAAAGCGAGTAAGCTGTAGTTATTTTTATTTTGATCGTATAATTTTACTCATGCTTGTCTAAATTCAAAATGATAATTTTGGCAGTTAATAAATAGTATAAAAGATTAAAAAAGTTTCTATCAAAAATTCAATTTTTAGATTAAGCTTTTGTTGCTGACTACTTTTTTTGGCGCAGTCGTCATCTACTTGTCAAGACGGTTCTAACAGGCCCTAACACGACGGGCTTATCATGTGTAATTTAGGAGTTCCTATGGCCACCCTGAGTCTCCATCATTAGATCAGCTCGGTGGTACTATATTATTGTATTGTCATCAGAACTAAAGGCGTCTGTACATTTTCAGCTTATAAAAAACCGGGACATACATACATACATTGCAAGTTAAATAAAAGCTTGTAAAATGAACAAACACTACAATACCCAATAAAAAAAATGTGTAGGTACTAATATTTCCGTGTAGTCTTTAACTGATGTAATACCTATGATAACGTGATACTAGATAAATACATATTTTCTACGTTAAGTCTCCGTAATTTAGGCAAAGTGTCTTTCAACTCGACGATATGCCGCAACCTGCAAGTGACACTCAATCGTCAAAAGATCAACCGATCTGCCAATCAGCGCGCGGCGCTGTCTTTGTGTTGCTAAGTTCTATGTCGCCCTATTAAACCACAGGCCAAAAGAGCTTAATTAAACGAAATTCACTCAGAGAAAACTGTACAGGGAGACAAAAAGGGGGACAGTTTATTCTACTAACGTAGGCAATAGTAAATTTTACTAACTATTCTACCGGAAAACCTGAAATCAATCATTTTAAAGGGATGTCTTGTGATTGTCCGAATGCTGCGTGGCCTAATTTACATGACATAACTATTTGAACATGTTTGCATGTTCCTCATTTATGAACATGTCTGTACTTTTCCTTGTGTATGCCCTGTATTTCAAAAACATTCGCATGCCTTACGTTCATATGCATTTACGAAGATACAAAACGAATCAATTTTAAACACCATGTATATTTAATGGTAAACCAACCGCCTTATTACAACACTCATATGACTTGAAATGCGCAAATAATTTTCACCAACAATTTATTATAAAGTCTTGCGTCTGCGGGTCGGGATGGTAATCTTGCTTCGCGCGACTGCCTCCGGAATTGGTAACAACCCAGCGTTACGCGGTTACGCTTACTTCGCGCATTGTTTGAACATGGAACGGATGTAGATACAACTGAGAAACTTAACTTAAACTCAATATTGAAATGCCGCAGCGATAGATTATTCACAACTTTAAAACTTACCCAAAGTTGAACAAAAACAAGTGAAATTACAGGGCTGACTATATTTGAAAAAATAAACGACTACTTACAATATTAAACCAAAGCAGGCATACCAATATACATAAAATGTCGCACCCCGTATTGGCCAGTTACATTGAACATTGCCACTTTGAGAACGCTTTGGTGTAATTTATGTCTATGTCAAGTCTCTCCCCTCGGCATGGAAACAGCTAAGCGTGTCTCAGATGGAAGAAGAAATTGTCCGCCATTATGTTCGCTTTGCTGGACCATTTTATTGCAACTGATGGGGAATTGTTGTGAACGTGAGATGAAGGAAAAGCGAATCCCTCTTAATATTCCTGTCTCGAGTGAGCCTTACGACTTACACACGCCGTCCGAGTAAGGATTTTTTTCAAAGTTTTCTCGTTTCCACTTATTCGGTTAGCGTTGTTTGTCGTCAAAACAAATTGTGTTTACTTACAAAATAAGGGCAGTTACAAAGTCAACAATGTCAATAACGGAACTCGATTAACTTTAGAGCTCAATTCGCTCAGCGAGTGACATCACAGCGAAGAAACGGCCATGATTGATTAACAAGATGGAGACCGGTAACGGAAAACTCGTTTACATTTTTAAATTTTAATAATCGAACGACGAAATCCAGAAACCGATTTCAATTTGAAATCCGAATTCAATTGATCAATATCCTCTATTTACGGGATAAAAAACAATAACTCATTCGCGTGCGATTCTCGTGATTTATGTACGTGAAACCTTGCGCAAAACAGAACAAAGCCGAGTCAAATAAGGCTTTATGGCTACAGATTACAGCTTACATTTGAATTTACTTTTAGTCGGGTGCAAATAAACGAAGTTTGCGATATTGGAGTGCTGTGCATTCGCGACGTAATTACGACGTCACGAGGTTGCGTGTCGGTTGCGTTGCGAGGAAATACGTTAATTACGAAATTCAATACACCCTGTATCACGATTCTGCGGTTTTGTTGTAGACTCAATATCTTGTGCGTTTCTGAGAGCAATTTATTCTGATATAATTACATTTAAATACATATAATTACTTCTTACATATTATGCAATGCTACATGAAAAATAAGATTTATCAATTTACTTTAATAAATCAATAAGTTCCTGTCTATAAAAAAAATTGAGACAGCATTTTCTTCAGTTTTTTCATAATTTTTGCTTAAGCAGAGTAGTTTTTATTTAACTTTATAAAGTCAAATTAAGGCTATACATTTAAATAACTAATTAAAAAGCAAGCTTTAAAAACTCGACTGCATTTTTTGATTTTAAAAACATTAAAAACACATACAATTTAAATAAGTACCCAGTGACACTTGCGCCATCAAGATGAATCTATCATTAATCAAAATCGGTTCACCCATTGACTAATTACGAAGGAACATAGGAACGGGCAAACATATATTATGTATATATAAACACAAGTCAAACACATAACCCTCATTTTGGACGTAGCCACAGTCGGATAAAAGCTACTGTTTTATTTATGTTTTGTTGCAAATTGTCATATAAAATAGTTCTACTTTTATCAATTTGAAAATCAAATGAAATTACCGACTCTGTGACCTCCAGACGGCAGCATCTGAAAAAAGAGCGAAGTTGTGTTGAAAGAAATTGACCTTATCCGTCACGTATTACCTTAAGTAACCAACAAAATATAAATGTTCTTCTAAAAAATCAACTTGAAAGAACTTTTTTACTCTAAATGTATTTTTCTGAATACTTAAATAAGTAACAAGTAATTCAAACAACCTAATTGAAGGACTAGAAAACTTCTTTTATGTTTGAAATATTAATATTAAATAGCGTTCCAACTAACCTAAATATTTTGACAGTTAAAATTTGACACTATGTTTTATAGTTTTTCCGTTTTTAAGAAGGATACAAGAAAAAAAATACGTTTGTAAAAATCTCTTCAAAAAAAACAACATTAGTCAATTTACCGTACTAGGTAACGCATAAATACTCTGTAAAAAATATCTACCCGCTATCTATTAAGATGGTTCAAAAGACACAGCTCTTTATATTAGCACGGATGGACGGACAGTCAGTGTAGACCTGGTCCTATTAGGCTCTTTTCGGGTACGGAACCCCAAAAACATACACAAAAATCTTAATAACAATGATGTGATGGCACTTTAGTCTAGCCGGTAAATAATTCGTTAACACTACGAGTAAATTTACCTAACCTAACCTAACAGGCGTTAAAATGGTACATCAGTACATTCCACGTCTACTTTTTGCCGCAGAACTCGTAACAGGGCCCATAAATCTCATGCAAGTATTTACTTTCTATTACACTGGAGAAGAATCGCTCCTATCCATTGACTGTGAGTTGTAAAGCCAGTAGCAACCTAACCGTATATCACCGTACTCGTAATTCTATTCCAGTCAATTACACGATTCTCTGTTCTTGTCCTTCGAAGACCGGGTATAGAAATAGCGTAACGACTGTCTAAGATTGATTGAGACTATGTGACTACTTCTATCCCTAACTTGAACCAGCCAACCCAAGCAATTGCATAAACATTGATAGATATTGGCTAATTTGCTACCTTCTTAAAAACTTGGTCGATAAGCTATGGCAAGCGAACAGCGCAACAGACAACTTAAATTAAAAAAATAAAAACAAATGAATGTCGATTACAGAATTATCAACAAATTCTTACACTTGTTGGCAAATCTGTACCTCTGCCTACCCCACTCTGGGAATGAGGGCATGAATTTATGTTTATGTTTAAAAACAAATTAATTTTCATAACTTTAACAGCGTAACCTCATACCTTTGCAGGGCCAGTATTCTAGGCGGTAGAAACCATAATTATTATCATCTTTGACCTGCTATCGTATTATCAACGTTTTGATAGCTCCTATTACTTTACAGTATGGCGGCCCAGTTTAAAACAATTCCATAACAGAGGGCCCAGACCAGATGCACTACGCTAGCTAGTGTTTCTCTTCGTTAAGTGTCTATACCAATCGCGTCACTGGAAGATGACGTGATATGAAAAGTCACGTGATGTGCTATTGACGCGAGTGGTTAAAAACTAAACGAAGAGAAATGAAAGTTAGGGTTATGCATCTTGTCTAGGCCCTATGGACAAATACGATATCGTTTTACCGCCTAGAATAGAAACCTGAGTAAATATTACGATTAAAAGTTCTTATGAATGATTTGAAAGTAATGTAGCCGTCACTCACCCTGAATATATACAACTTTTGATATTCCATTTGATACAATTATGCTATTGAACATAAGACTCGTAGTTGAAGCTCTTTCATCCTCTTTCTATGTGTCAACTTAACTAACCTACGTGCCTTCGAATTCAAAGGAATGTACAAAAACAAAAAATCGACTATTTCTTGTAGTCGCTCTTTGCTGTACAAAAGGTCGATTGTCATACTAAGAAGCGTATTTCTTCTAAATTTTGTAACAAGAAAAGGCAGCAAAGCTGTCTTTTCGAATATGTATCGTTTCAAAGGAATTTAGATGAAATATAATACATTCGCGACAGACATACGTTTGCATCGGGAGCATACCGCCGTCGGACGACTTATGCATTCACAATCCACCCTATTCAGATATACCTTGCGACGTTGCATTTGGAATTGGCTTGAAGAATTGTGAAAGCTTGAAAATTACAAAAGGATGAGATGAAAAACTATAAATAAGAACATTTGAAATAATCAAAAGCGACAAAATATAGCGGGCTATTAGCTGACTCCGATTTTTACCTTCTACACGTAATATCTTAAAGAACATTATGTATTGCCAGGCATATTAAGTACTTACTTAGATGAAAAGTTTTGTATCAAATGAGTATTAAATTAAATGAAAATATGCGTCAGCCTATGTGTTAATCCTGGTTAAAAGCTATCACCATTTCAAATTTCATTTAAATCCGTCCAGCCGTTGCAGCGTGAAGGATTAACAAAGTAACACACGCGCACAAACTTTCATATTTATAATATTAGTAGGATAACCTACAGAGAAAATATCAAAAAATGCAACAACGTAACCATTCATCGCAGAACAATAAAATAAGTGGATTTGATCAAATCCTCAAGGGATACGATAAATCACCACAGGATTTTAAAATAAGATCTATACATATAGGTATGATCATTTTCCAAGAAAATCTAAGTGATTTGATCAAATCTGTAAATTGGTTGGTTATAATATTAATAACTTAAAATATGTGGTTGGAACTAGGTACTATCCAAAAACAGTATACTTTTTTATTTTGCACAATTTAATTTATTACAACGCTCCTTCAGTTAAAAGCGAACTAACAAATAACACGAAAATTAAAGCACAAGTGAGCATTACTAATACAATACGTACGGCACATTAAACACAGTTCTCGCGACACGACACATCGCAGATGTCTTCAGGCATTTCTATAGCGTTAATGCCGTTGCCATGTTCCTAATGGGTAATTTGTGAGCTCCCTTTGAAATCGCTCTGTGGTAGGTATAGCCACAATATTAAACATTTTCTGTTTGCCGATTTTCTCTAATGAGGACGACTGTGATAAACGGAGTGCCGGATTTAGATTTCATCTAAAGCTGCTTGAAATGCTGTCTAGTCAGGGCGTCAGTTACTGGGTAAATCCATATAGCCTTTGATATTATGTTATCGTATTTTCAACGTTACGATAGGACTCATTTACTTGACATTCATGGCAGCTGACTTAAAAACCATATCTTACCAAGTCAAAGGCAATGCGGTTTTACCTAGTAGATTAAAGGCCCAGACGTATGTGAATTTTCTAGTTAATTCTTCTTCGTGTTTAGGTTTCCGTACCTCAAAAGGAAAAAAACGGAACCCTCTTTGTTGTCCGCTAATCTGTCTGTCAAGACCCTTTATCTCGGGAAAGCGTGGAGGCATCGAGTTGATATTAAATCCATTCAGGTACAGTCCCTTGTAGCTGTGAAAAAATCAAACATCTGACATAACGTAAAAAAAGATACGGCCGTTTTCGTTGACCTAGAACTATGAAATATGGCAAGTAATATTGTCTTATACTACAAGCATAGGAAAAAAATTTAAAACTATACATCTTTAATTAAATTAAACAAAAAAGGGTCTTTAATTCTTTATGCAAGGAACGGCGGTCCAAATTCTGAATTCAGTTAACCGCGTCATGTGGGGTATCTTATGAGAGGGCGTCACTGGCACACGCTTAAAACAGATTTTTAATTATTTTATTATGTATAGTTTTCGATTTATGACGACGAATGAAAATAATACCTAAAAATTTGTACGGAACCGTCGGTGGGCGAGTCGGACTTGCACTTGTTCTGTTTTTATTAATGGCGGTCCACCGTGGTTCTGCACGACTGTTGAAAAAGTACACCGAATATACTAATATTATGTGATCATTTTACTAAAACTAACCTGTTTGGTATAATATATCATCAATTTTTTTTTTCATTTTAACTATAAGCGTTATAACAAATGTCTTTGACATAAAAAAAAGTTACATCCGACGGCCTCACTATGTTCAGTGCGCTTGGACCGTGCATATAAATAAAATATTGATCTCCTATTTTTTTGTGTTTGCCAAATAAACAATATAAATCGAAAAGTCGATTTTTAATCGACAAAAATTAATCGGGAACGGCCGACATCGATTAACCAGCCCGTGAATGCATAGTGTACGTAGTGGAAATGAATCTTTAAAGCAATTCAAACTCAATTACCAGGGTTTACTTTAGCCTAATGGGAAAAGGCTGTTCTTTGTTATAGGGATTGATTTAACTCAATCAATTTTGGACTTCGGGTGGCTATGGAACCAGATTCGATGCGATTTTGATCAAATTTTCAATGCGTAATCTCAATCTCTTTTTTGTATTATTAAGAGAGATTAAATACAGTGGAATTTGCATTTTTTCCATGCGTTGTTGGTTACAACTGTTATCTAGTTTTAGTGTTTATATTATACATGACGACGCCCGTGACTTCGTACGCGTAGAATTAGTTTTCCGCCACTCCCCCTATTTCTCCCGTTGGGGGTCGATTTTCGGATAATCCTTTCTTAGTGCTCACTAACATCATGAAAAGAACCCCTGTACCAAATTTCAAGTTTCTAGGTACAATAGTATCAGCTGTGCGTTGATATTTATAAGTCAGTGAGTCAGGTTTGCCTTTTATATACATGGTTATAATCTCGTCTGTTTTAAGCAGTAATTATATATTATTAACCCATTGCTCATAATTAATAAGATTATAAAAACTTTAACTATCTAAAGTAGGTACTTAAACAAAGCTACTTGAAAAGAAAATTCAATTAAAACATGGAAACATTATAATAATGAACACAATAATAAAAATAATACTCTCTCTGGGTGGTCCATGACGACCCAAACCTTGGAGGAGGTGTATGTCCAGCTGTAGAGGTTTTTCGGCTAAAATCATGAGTGTAAAATATGTCATATCAGCTGACCAGTGTTCCATAGTCTCAACTGCAAGCACCGCAAACTCATAATTATTGAATAAATATTTGCGGCACTTGAGGCTTTGGGTCTGATTTCGGGTTACCTGGATGTGGGACAGGACGAATGTATCGACACAGGTCCCGTCTCATACCAGTACCCTATTGTGCTTCCACGGCACTAAGACAAGCAAATGTCGGACGAAATCACTGATAATAGCATAATCACAAGCGGCCGGCACTTCTTAAACATGAAATACCATGTCAACCCAGTTAACGTACCTATTATACAGCCTGTGTCCATCTGGGATAATGTACCTCACCTACCTTTAAATAGTCAAATAATTAATCATATAGTGGCTCTGCAGGTTACCCTACACATGATCTCAGGTCGTTCGTACTCCCTATTTATATTATTATTGATTGATAATAAGATAGACTGGAGTGATCGTTGTTATTTCAAACGACTCGTACTCGCGTAGAATATGAGTCAACTCATATAACTAGAACTGTGGTGGACACGCGTACCACCCTATACATTGTTCGCCTTTTGTTTTGTAACGTTACAATGAAGAAGTTCAGACGTGGAATCAAATCACGTCCGCGTCACAAACAAGCGATAGAAACTGTCGAAAATTGCTCGGTTTTACTACCCGAGAATGCTACCCTTTCATACGACGGGCGAAGTTTCTTTTCATGAAAATGTCGCACCGCTTCGTCGATCGGAATAATAAATTGATTACTATAACTTTTATTATTGTAGTAAAATATTTATTTTATATCATAGAACTAGTAACTACAACTGTTGTAGTTTGACCAGTTCGAAAGATGTATTGGAGCGAGGTGATAGAGAAACATAATATCCATTACACGATTGTAAGTGATGAAGTTAATCTTCAATAACCGTAACAGCAATTACCTACCTACAATTAAAGTGGTGCCAAAGTAACATCATCGGTAATAGCACTTCTTTATTACTTCGCAACTCCGGCGATTTGTAAAAGGAATGGTTCTAGGATTTTCGTATTTTTGTTAGCAAAATAGTTTAGCCATAATGGCCTGGTTTTTTCGGTTTGTGTTAGTTAAGTATCTAATGAACTCTGAAGTAAAATATTTTCCTATTAGCAACCACCACAGCTCCATGCAATTTAACTTCAAAACGGATCCCACTAATTACGCCAACTCGTCTATAAACTGCCACTAATAATTAGAACCAGCTCCAAAGTTTTAATTGCAGTCATAAACGAGTATTTAAAATTAGCATATAAATTGGTTTTAGCCAAAAATACCTAACTTCAAACGCGTAGTTGGTATCTTTTAAAAATCTGTATAATAGGTCACTTCCAAGGGTCGTTTCGGGAAGTTCGTGGTTTATCTTTTATCACCTTAATTGAATTTGTCGGGAAAGGGTCCGTTTAACACCTTATTGTTTTTTTAAGAGGCCCATTATGAAACCAAAATGAGTTTTTCCTTACTTTAGTTGCCTTGTTTTATGACCTTGGGTACCTCTCTTGGTGATTTGTGGGGCGCTGAAAGAAGTTTAAGTCTTAAAGTTGTGTAATAGGTACAATAAAAAACCAACTGTACATACAGACAAGAACAGGGACAAAAAAACAAATACCTATGATTGTTTATATTACTACGTTGCATGGGATCAATGATTTCCTCAGGCTTTCTAAAAATCGATTTCCCCCCTGTCTGTGACTTTGTTCGCAATGAAACTATCTAGGTTATAAAGGAATACAGTCAGTAGGGAGTTACAATAAGAAATGCAAATGTAGGTACTGAATAATAACACGAGATTGTATTTCGTCAAAAAGTTAATTTTGAGGGTTCTGCACCTCGAAAGGAAAAAGTGGAACACTTATAGGATCACTTCGTTGTCCCTCCGTCCGTCCGTCTGTCAAGATCCTTTTTCTCAGGAATGCGTAGAGGTATCAAGCTGAAATTTATATCAAATACTCAAATCTACTGTCCCTTGAAGCTGTGAAAAAAATTAACTTCTAAGCTAACGTAATCAAAAGATACAGCCGTTTATGCCGCAAACTCGCAAGGGAATCAAAGCCTACAGGGTATTTCCAGTCAATCTAGAATCTTGGGATTTGGCATGGAGCAATGTTTTATAGCACATATAAAGGAAAAAATCCGAAACCCTTAAATTTTTAGTTACATCACATATTTTAACTCTATTGTCGTGATGTGTGATTTTTTACTTATTTACTTAAAGGTTTGTACGGAACCCTCGGTACACGAGTCCGACTTGCACTCGACCGGTTTTTTTTGTGCCTATACTAGACTATAATCTATGTCTTTCATTCTGAAGTAATTGAGTAAAAAAAAAAACCATCCATCCAAACTTTTGCATTTGTAATAGTCAATATATATCTATTGTTATAATATAATATAATTATAATAATAATAGTAAGAAGTGTATGTATGTATGTTAACACTATATTGTGCAAATCACTACATAGTATAAAACAAAGTCGCTTTCCGCTGTCTGTCCCTATGTATGCTTAGATCTTTAAAACTACGCAACGGATTTTAATGCGGTTTTTATTAATAGATAGAGTGTTTCAAGAGGAAGCTTTTTATGTATAATAAATCCTGTTTCATGTATGGGTGTTACAGAAAACTCACATAAACCGAAGCGAAGCGAAGGCGGGTCGCTATCAAAAATAAAACAATGAAGATAAAAAATAATTTAACAATCGAACTTTTCTTTCGATAAGATTGATAACTTTACATAGGAAGCAAGATAAAAAACTAACTAATCCACCAACACAATGACATTTGAATACTCACTACCTATACATTGTCACGTGTATTACCACAGTCCAGCCTTATGTTTTCTTCTCTACTAAGTTTTCAACCGAATATTTGTTTCGGATTGATGTATGTATTATTCAGTCATATTTTCATACTTCCGACAGCATCCGTTGTTGCATGAAACCCCTACTGAAGCAAAATAAGAAATCAGATCAGGAATCAGAATTTATTCCCGCGTCGAGGCGAAACTCCAATATTTGTATGCAGACCGCAGGAAATGTATGGTAATTTATTTCCACGCCCGATGTGAAACTTTCACGACCCCGAAATTATTTTAGAGGCAGCCGACACCGATCTTCCACGCAGGTGCCAATTTTGAACTTACTCAACGACGCGGCTATAGGGCATATGATATATTACATTCTATAAAGACGATGGAAAATGAAAAGAAACGACCAAAACTTTACAAGCGATGGGCTTGCAACCTGTCACTAAACATCTTAGACTAATTGTGCAAAATGTGGTTACAGAATTATCAACAAGTTTTTAGAGTTGTTGGTAATTCTGTAGCTCTATCTACCCCACTCTGGCAACAAAGGCGTGATTTAATATGTATGTACTCGTACCCTTACAAAAAATAATGATTTGTGGCACGAACTTAATTTGTCGTTTCGACATAACATGTCAAAACTTTTTTAATACTTCCTGACGTAATAAGACCAGTGTCCAAGAACAAGATGAAACTTTTTCAATAAACATTTTTATTTTCTTTCGCGATGTAATAAACAAACTAAACTTCATTAAACATAAAAGGGTCTTTCAAGTGAGGGTAAATAAGTTTAGCTAAAATAAAAATGAAGTACCCTTACCTACATTTTTAATAAAGATCACTCAATGTCTAAAGATAAAATTTCTTATTTTCGTACACTTTTATTCGAGTTATTTAAGTTCAAATATTAATCCCTTAGCGAATGACGATGCCACGCAAAATTGTCTACACATTCGTAACCACAGTCACACAAAAGGTACCTAATTCTTTAAGTCACATATTATCATACATGTAATTTGTATCGAACCTTTGCTCAAACCACTGCTAGGTACAGTATTAATTTTTTAACTGAAACCAGAAATACAGGAATTCTAACAGTCTAATTAATTACTGTCTATAATAATTCTTGGTGTTACCAACTAAACTACTAATAGATTTGGTGAGATTCAGTTCAATATTAATTAAATTTGAATTAACAATGAGAAGTAGGTAATAAATCATGCACGTAATCTCGTTGTGCTTTACGTCGTTATTTCAAGCAAGGACACGTTAAATACTCAGCCTATCTGCAAAGCATATTAATCGAGTATCTAATAATGAAGGATCCGAATTGAATAATTCTCATTACTTTTTTGTTCAATCTATCGCCGGATTCCATTACCTTTTTAGAACTTGGGGTTCTTTTTTGCGGAACGTGTGAGAATTAGTCAAGGCCATCAATACTCAATCAGCGGGGATTAGCGAATGGTCTCAATTCGTCTTTGTGTCAGAACCTTGAGCCAGCTTGCGTCGCGTTCAGATAAAAGACTTTTGGAAGCCAATAAATTGGTCATCAGTGTACGAGTAAAGATAAATTTGTCGAACACTTGGTGGCAATTTATTGCTTAAGATATGAAAATTGCGTGGTTGTATTTTTCATGAATTACTTTGGTTTGTTCACGGTTAACTGAGAATATCGATTAAAGAGGAGGGTCAACATTTTTGATAGGTTCATGTAGCTGTATAATTCATACAACACGTCTGATTGGTACAGCAAGTTGGTATGTATATTGTACGCTTACACTACGCTATTTATACAAATTTAATTTCCCAATGCATTTGCTACCACCCATTGAATCTATGCTATTTGTTATACTTACATATAATTATCATGAAATAAAAAGAATAACACATTATTTACCACGCTGTGGTCTTAACGAACCAAAGGAAAGGCGCAGATACTTACTCTAATTTGAGAAGTTGTAAAATTTTAATCAATTTCGCGCTCAGTTTGAAAATACTTTTTTACGTAAAAGGAAGGTTAATTTTATTAAGGTAGTCTTCCTCCTGTAAACCTTTGACCTGATTTCTTATAAGTGATTTATAAGAAGTATCTTAAATAGATTTCAGGGTTTGTAATGTTTGTATCCAGCACGTTATAGAGTTCCCTCGCCAAATAATAAACCGAATAAAATATTTATTATTCTATACTGTTCTTATTAAATATTCTTCCCGTGGTAAGAACATGTTTTACTATCGTTTGTGTCACACTAAGTGGTTTCAAGAATGGAGGCATTGTACTTTTAACTTCGTTTATCTCTAATTGGCCCTGGGGGGTTACCATGACGCCGTTGTTGAATTACAATGCTGTTATATTTAATCTACCTTTGTCTTTTATCACCCCAAACTTCAATGTATACAGCACCTATAAATACACCTATACATACATAAATTCAGGCCTTCTTTCCCGGAATACCCACTTCGAGCTATAGAATTACCTACTTCTCTAAAAACTTGTTGATAATTCTGTAACCACAGTTTGCACTATAAATACTGTACTGTTGCATTACTTATCCATGAATATTCGCTAAACTAGATTTTACGCATTAACAACAAACTGTAGGAACATTATTTCAGTACCCAAGGAATTTAATATAACAGGATACATTAGTTGGTAAATTTTAATCAGTGTTCAGTGTCTTTGAATTCTAAATTGTTGTGGTTGCGGTACGCCGATATATTACGTAATTTAATTCACATGGTGTTAAACATTAATGTAAGATAATTTAATTTTGGTTATTATACGTGTAAAATCCTTTTACAAATAGGTAATAATGAAGTAAATTTATCACCGTCGTATTTATTTTGAACTTTTATTATTTATTTATTTATTTATTAAATTGCCCTTGCAGGGCGTCACATGAATACATTGTTGTAATTCCATCTTTGAAACATTGTTATGTGATATGCAATAAACCATTTGAATTCGAATTTACTTTGTGCAGAATTCATCAGGACCGCGCACTAGGGTGTTTCATTTTCCACACTGCAATTTTTAATGAATCGAATTCTGGCTCCTATTTATCTCAAATACTATTGAAATTAGTTAGTATTTAAAAAAAATGGTGATGATGGTCGATATCATTAGTGTTTAACATAAGTTGACTAAAAAGTTAGGTATTGTTTTTTTTTTTGGAGTGGTCTATTTGTGCAACCCTAAATGTTGTGCTTACACCTTGAAACTAAACGTTTTAATTATTTACATTATAAAAAGACGTCAGGCGTAAGCACAGTCTGCAAAAAATATGCTATTTTTTCCATACAAATGTGAAACACCCTACCACACCCACACCCTTCTATCGGCCAGCGTAAGCACTGTTGCAGTCTATCTTTGTCTTTAAGGTTAGTATTTGCAATCTCAAAGGCCTAAGAGTCCATTTAACCTTTAAGTGGCTTAAGTTCTCGTTTGCCTTCTCCATAAAATAAAATGAAACCTCTAACACTTAAGAAGAGGGGAGTTACGACAGTCTGACTGGTACAAGACTTGATTACCAAAAAATGCGTCTTATAAACCAGCCATGATTTTTTCGAAACAAGAATAACTTTATAAAAGTAACTTCAAACTTTCATCTTTGTTTCTAAGTTGAAAATTCGCGAACTAACTCAGAACGTTCGCCCTTGTTTGTACTTCTGACAACAACAATTCCACCTCACTGGAAATGTTGCTTAATTTAAGTAGAGAACCATGGGAATAGTTGAAAACTCGTTTCTGCGATTCAAACGCAGTTCAGAAACTCGTAAAGCAAGTTTTTCTATTTGTTGGTGAAACTTGGTTTACGATTGATAGGTGAAAGTGGTGTACTTTATCGGAGAGTGGTACATAAAGACATCGGAATCTATTAGGTATACTTAACTTTACAATTACATACACATATATACAAACCTTCACGCCCCGTAATCCCAGAGTGGGGTAGGTAGAGCTACATAGAAATACCTACAACTCTAAAAAATTCTTAACTTGTCTGTGTCAGGTCTGTGTCATTGTAATAGGCAGACAGTTTAATTTTTCACAGAGTGTAGTTCTATCGTCAGTATAGCATTAAACAAAATTTAAACTTACGAAAATATTAAAAGGGGCCCCTATACAAGAATGACTCAGAACCCTTCTTGATAAATCGCTTGGACGGTGTTTTTAAATTACATTATTGATTTCAGAAATTAGTATCCATTATTTTTATGGGCATACGGATTTTATATTTCATACACCTTACTGTATTACTACAACTACTTACTAGTCAGAGGAGGTAAAACACAATACATAATATCAAAATAGACCAATTCATAACATGGAACATGGGTAACTTGTAACATCATACGCTTTTCAAAGCCCGTTTTGCGATGTGCCTTTGTATTCTTGGCATTAAATTTAAATTCGGCCCTTAAATTGCGTCCTAAGTCCACTAATTTCAACGGTGAACCGCTACAATTGCTCAAAAAGCGTTGTTAGCCCTTTTAACTGACTGCAACGGAAGTCATTAGACTGACAGTACCGAGGGCACAGTCATCGACGTAATTGTGGACGTAATTATACGGCTGCGCTTTGTTATAGGCATCAGCCACAAAACAGATGTTAGTTAACTTTAGCACTTTGTGTAATTAAATGGTCAACGGAGCGATTTAAAACATTGCTGGGACGTGTTCATTATCAAATGTTTGCAAGATTTCTTTTACGGTATGAATGGAGCTGCTTTTCTATTCTCTACTAGTGTCTATTAGGCTTAAGGGACTGTTTAAGCTAAACTTAAGTTGCATTATGGTATGGTGAATGTATTTTCAGCGTTTCTATGTTGAGACGTCCTCAAGAATTTGGCCCATATGCTAATTATAGCTACAGTATATGGAAGAACGAGTGTCGCTCAGGTAGAAAACGAATTTTTCCAAACATGACAGATCAATTTTTCTCCCCCGTAAATTACAAATTTCATCAAAATAGAGCCATTTTCAAAATCATGATTACAAATACGTATTTATATAAACACAAAAAATGCTCGTTTATAGGATTTTGCTCAACTACATTTTATGACACTGGAATATCTGTCACCAGATCTACCTAACCTATCACTTCAGTTATAGTTTTAAAACATTTAGTGTCAACTTAATTAAGTTATTTTGGAAACGCAGATCAATTTACGATTTATCAGCAAAGCTGAAAAACATTGTGTCAAACTCGCATGAAGTGTATTTTTTCAACATTTTAATTTCTAAAACACAATTAATTTAATTTAGAATTACCTACAACTCAAATTTTTTTTTTATGTTGGAACCACATTTTGCACAATAAGCCTAACAGTACTACAAGCCTTTATTCTCATCCTCGTAAGCCTCTTACACGGAAGACATGAAGTGGCACCATTCTACCGGTAATCAATGGGTAATCAATCACGAACGGTAAATTAACTTAAAATAATAAAATAGCAAGCGAGCAGGTATTAGAATTACATTCATAACCAGACCACGGAATTGGATAGCAAGGAACTAGCCAGATAACCCTCTAACTATCCCAGAGTTGGGTGCTTCAAAATTCAGATATGAGAACTAGCATAGTTAAACCGAGCTAAAACTATGCACCGCCCAGTTCAACAGTTCTCTGTCAGGTACTGTAATTCCTAAGGGAGTGCATTGAAACTGAAACTAAAAGACGAGGACTACGAGTACATTATGCATTATCTACAGTTAAACCTTCTTTGCTAGAATCAGCGCGATTTGGTTTTATGCTTACTGTGCGCGCAAGATGTAAAAATGTGGTACAAAAACCTATCAAATGCTTTTTTTTTTGTTTAAAGTTTTATCGCACAGTCAACCACCAGGCCAAAACAGATACTAGCTGAGGTGAGTGCATGCATTTCAGTAAGAGTCTGTGCTTGTTTTTTTAAGTTTCACAAGTTAATAATACATTTATAAACAATAACATTTTGTAAATAGAAAGAAAAGCTTATAACTAGGTATTTACAAAATAAGTTTGTAGCACCTAATGGTTATATACAGTGTGTTACCGGCATGCGGGCATTTATTAAAACTGCCGATAATATGTTGCTTTAGCAATTGTTTGCAAGTATTATCAATTAAAAAATAATTAAAATAACTTCACAATTAATTTTCTTAGATACTGTCCATTTTTAATGTAGTGCATGTGCTGCGTGTTCATCGTTATCAGTATCGCTGTTGCTTGGTACAAGGCATGTCGTGGTACGGGGGCAAATCATAATAATCAAAGTAGCCGTCGACTGTCATTTACACTTGTCTAATTGCTGTGGTTTACATTGCTGGCAATTAACATTTTGTTAGAAAGTTAACAAAGCCCGAAAAGTTGTTTATTAATTTAAATTAATGTCATAGTTACGTTACAGATATACTTACGTTATTTTAACCTACTTTTAAAAAAGCCAGGGTGCTGATAACACACTGTATAGAGAGTTAACCAACATACAAAAAATTGAGCTTTCCTGTAATAAAGCGTCGACTTTAAGGATAAACCACTTATTGCAAACAAAAGTTGAAGACAACTTTGACCCGTGTTAAAATAAATAATAACAGGTTTAACCCTTTATAGGGCAAAACTAAAAATAGACCTGAATTCTAGCCTCATTAGATTTCTCCTATTCGCACAAAATTCTTTAAATATTAAATACAAAAATAATCAGTTGCAAGTGGTCATTTTTAGTACCAGGTTTTAAAATTGACCTTGTAAGGGTTAAATTTAAATTCACATCCTTTGTTACATTTACAACAAAGAAAATTTCTGTAGAAAGTAAATAAACACAATGCATTTTCAATTCTTAGGAACAGTGGACTACTCTAACAATATTCGCTTACCGCATAGCAATAGCAAATATTCAGTATAACTTCAATCACAAAAATGCAAACCGTCTTCAGAGTTCCTTACTGGATTCTACTTCCCATAAACAGTACCTCGGCCCATTCAATAACACGGGGGACCAACTAAACAAAACGGTTGCGAGTTAATCTAGAAAATGGGCACCCGGTGTATAATATGCACCTGCTCGTTCAAGGGCTACAAACAAGCAACAAATACTTCAAGAGTACCTGGCTTTGTGAAGCACCGTTAGTTTCCTCAAGTGCGAAATGCTTTCCGTCTAGTAGTATGCAAAGGGTATCCAATTTCACTAAACAGGCGCGAGTCTCGAAGATCCTTAAGCCAGCGGAATTCCACATATAAATGGCTGCACGATGTGCCAATTTACAGCTTTCCTCTAATATCGCCAGTCAGTCATTTATATTTTTGCACTTCGGAAAAAATATCAAAATGTCTCTGCAAATTTACTGATGGAATAAAATACTCGTTGCTACTGTTAAAGGAAGTTTGTTTTTAATTTTAGCTCGTCGAAATTGTAACAGACTGTACTAAAAGCGACTAGAACTAAGCAAACACAATTTTTGTTTGCTCTTTCAGTATGCGTTGCACCATGTTGCCAGTTCAACATTCCGTTACTCATGTTTCCTTTGTGAAAAGCGTAACTTAAAACCTGACTGAAACTAAAATCATTTTACATCGTTGGTTACTTTACTGAAAGAGTGCACTATATGAATAACGTGAGTGATCTCCCACAAAACATCCAACGTCAGAGCTATTTTGCAGCGAGCAATCAAGTAAACTTTGTTCGCCTTGTAATGTATTTAAGATGTAGTACCCCGACACACCTTTTAGCAGGCTGCTGCTCCAAGGCAGCCTGTATATAAAAGTTAAACGACATTTATTACTCTGAAGAAAGTTAAATGGATCCAAAGTGAATTTGGGGGTATTTTGTTCAATGTGACTTTAATGAAAGTCTGCCTGTGAGCGGGCGGTAAATTAGAAAATATGGTGTTTTTGTTCGGCATTTCGCTTTCAGCTTTTCTTATCTACTTTCATCATGTAAGGCTCGTATGCTCTTGAAATTACTACGATGCGTGGACGTGCGTGCATGACTCGATGTATGAATGTGGAAGAAGCGAAATAAATTTAACAAGATCGTAGCAAATGGAAAGAAGTGGTATCTGCCTACCCCTCTGGGAAACAGGCGTGATTTAATGTATGTATGTATGTATGTATGTATTTATGTATGAATGTATGTGCGGCGGTACGGAACCCTCAGTGCGTGAGTCCAATTTGATTTGATTTAACATAGGTAATATTAACTATAAATCAAAATGATGATACAGGCCAAACTAGATTATGAATTGATGACTCTTAACGCGCAGAGTATAATTATAGTCACGACCCAAAATAACGGGGAAACCTCGCTATCGCACTGGAATCATTTATAAATCTCCACTAACCAAAGCACCTGTTTAAACCAAAAACATATGGATCAGGGCCTTTATTCTACTCGGTGGAACAATATTGCCTTTGACATTGTTATCGTATTGTTTTTAACTCAGCCGCCATACTCTTAAGTTAATAAGAAAGTAATGAATACAAATGACATGTCAAAGGTAACTTGATTTTATCTAGTAGAACAGAGACCCAGATTTCCTTAATTTCGGAAAAAAGAGGCAACTACTATTTATGTGACATGACAAACTGTTATATTTCCTTTTTGTCCCCATGTCCACGAATCTTTTTCCATTCCCAAAACGAGACGAGCACTAATTTTTTATTGTTTCTCCAAATTCGGTGGTAAAATTGGTAAAGGAATGAACATTAAGAAAGCGAACAGCGGCGTAGCAGTGAAAAGTGGCATCCCTCCAATCAATTCCTGAGAATAAAGTCGTTATTCGAACAGCAGACAACGCTCAGTGGTAAAATCTCTCCAGAGACTTAATGATTTATGAATTTTATGATCAAGGATTCCCCTTAAGTATGCGAACATTACCAAAAACTACATGCACAAAACATCTCGAAGCATTTCCACGTAATTTCTACAAGCAATTAGCATTTAAAATCTCAATTTTGCCAGATCCAACTAGTTAAATCAGCGGAGTGACGTCACTGGAGCGGGTACCTGCCGAGTCGCGGACCGCATTATATCAACTTTATATGACAGTTATTTCAGCCGGGAGAGCTGAATGGCCCTCGAGTGAATATCCTGAAACAGAAATATGATATTTGGAGCGATGAGCTCCGAAATTCCACTGACAATTTTATATTCTTTTAACTTATTGCGTGGATTAAATGCGGTCGGCGTGCGGAATAAGCGAATGGATTACTGAATTATATGCCGTTGTTGGAGGTTTTGTACGTACTCAAAATATTTATATCATATATACGTACTCAAAGTATATAATATATATTAAATTGCCAATAACGTATTTGGACTTCATTGCCGTTTTTTCATACTCTTTCATTCTTTTTGAGATATAGCGTTTCATAGTTAAGGTTTACGTCCGAATGCTCATCGCTGTACTAATACAAGTACGTGTACAGTAAGATAAGATTAAAATTTATTTTATCACTACCTCATGTTAGCGACGAGAAATGCTAGTATTTTAAATAAAAAACTTACTTGCCAACAATAGCACCTGACATTTACTCATACAATCCGACTGACTAACGTTTCCTTTTTATTATAAGAATATTTCGATATGGTCACAAATTCCATACTTATAACAGTTATAACAAAAGTAAATGTCACGTCCCAAAACACGTTTTTTTTTGTGTAGATGTATTGTAACGTAACCGTTTCAGCGTTCCCTGAGTAAACGATTTTATTGTATAATTTGACTATTTACAAACTTAAAATATCTAATACCAATTAACCTAGTATGCTAAATACAAAATAAAACACTATGTACAAACCCTAAAACTAATTGCCTAACTTCTGTAGCTATAATCAACGCAAGTCGTTTTACTATTTTAAAGCAGCAGGCGTTTTACACGTAGATAATGCGATGTCATAGCCTACGTCAGAGCATGATCTCGCGCGACGGTGGGGTACAAGAACTCGTTCACTTTACCGGAGCAGCGACATGTGAAGACACCTAAAATTTTATCACTTGTGGTCGCTCATTCTATCTACGCTCCTAAACTATTTTACTTATTTGAAATTAATTTAATCTACATATATTTAAAAGTGAATTGTGTTTACCCCGATTGGGTGAGTGTTGCAATTTATTATTTATAACCAATACTAATGTGAATCAGTAGATTGTTCTTTCGTGCTTAACATTACTTTTCAGATTATGTAATATACTTGCATCATGTCATTAATATTAAGTCATTATAGTAGCTGACTATTTAAAGTAGCTAAGTTTCTTTGTTCTTATTAACTTCAGAATTATCTACCCTCTTGTCAAAAAAATATAATCTAGATTTGGCTATAAAATGTAACTACGTAATTGTAACCTAAGTAATATTAAACCCCAGCTGCTTTCATTGCTTCGCATTATCATTTTGTAATTTCCAATCTGCGGAAATTATTTGCATACACACTTTCATTGTGACAAGGTACTTTAAACCGTTATTGAGCTGATTTTGAATGCTGCTGCAACATCATTGATCACTATTTAATGCTTTTGGTAGCCATCCTGCTAGTAGTGCTTCCATCTTCACTTTCCGCCGGATGTTGCAGTCAGTACCGCTAAGTTGGACTTTCCGCTAAATGGCTAACTCGGAAATTTCCAGGGTCCTTGCTACCAGCTGACACGGCCTAAGCTGTGAAACCCTTCCTGCGGATCTAAAGAGACATCCGGACCTACCCGTGACGTCATCGGGCGCTCGCAACCACTCTCTGCGCGCCGCACTACAGGGAAGTGGCTGTCCAGTAAGACGGTGTTAAGTGTTCACGGTTTTCTTCTAAACAGTGTAATTCTAGTGTTTTTTTCTTTTTCTTAAAAAAGGAAGCGTTACAATGGCGCCCATTTTATAGGTATATCACTGAGCCGTGTTCACTTACACTTGTTTTTAGTATTTTGTAGTTATCATTGGTGTTGGTTGCTTTAGTTTAAGTCAATCAGTTGATCATCAAAAATCGTGGGTAGTCATCTTTTGACTGTATCTACCTTTAATATTTATTTTATTGTGCTTATCCTCGATTGCTGTTACTACACCGGTTTGAAAAAATCTACCCACATTTTAGGTGATCTTTGTTAATTAATCTTAAGTTGATTACTGCGCTGGTGGATTATTTTCTGCTTTTGTTGATTATTGTTTAGAATATTTTGTTTAATTGCAACACACATCTACTACAAGGTAAAATGTCGTATCAAATCAAATATCTTTTGCTCCAAGAAGCGGAGCTAGAATACGAGGTTGCTGTTAGAGGAGGTTTGACAGGAGAATCAGTTCAAGAACTACGGAAACAAATAGTCAAATTAGCATCACTTCTACCACCAGAGGATGTTTTAGAGTCTCATTTGGAGGCAAGTGTTGATTTAGCACAAATTAAGGACACTTTACTAAAAACTAAAGAAAATTTAGACAGTTTAAAAGCAAAATAATAACTAAAGTATTTATAACTACCAACATCTAAAAAACTAACATGATATAAAGCAAGATCTAAAGTATTTTTAAGTGTCTATTCTAAAATATTACCTAATTAAATAAAATCTATCAATAACTAAATAACTAATGTCTCATATTTATAAGTAAAAATCTAATAATAATCTATGTACACTGTGGAAATTCCCTACCGGATTTACTACAGCAATTGTTCTAGTGATATGGACTAATTAAAGTACTACCTACTGTAGTTAGTTGAATTCATTAATATCTCCAACTAATCGAGATAAATCACTTAAATGTGAGACATTACGCAAATCAACAACCATCTTAAGCTATTGGTGAGTATTTAGTAAAACTAAACGAAATACTCAGTATAAAAGAGGCAGTAACACACAGTTAAATGTGTTAGGCTAGAAAAATAGATGATGAGTGAACGGCTAGTATAAGTGAGTGAAGTATGATGTTGAAGACTGTATGATAAACTAAGTAGCTTCTGAGTTAGTGTAGCGATAGAGAATTTTACCTAGGAAAAATTCTACCCAAAAAAAGGGGGTATGTAACGTAACCGTTTCAGCGTTCCCTGAGTAAACGATTTTATTGTATAATTTGACTATTTACAAACTTAAAATATCTAATACCAATTAACCTAGTATGCTAAATACAAAATAAAACACTATGTACAAACCCTAAAACTAATTGCCTAACTTCTGTAGCTATAATCAACGCAAGTCGTTTTACTATTTTAAAGCAGCAGGCGTTTTACACGTAGATAATGCGATGTCATAGCCTACGTCAGAGCATGATCTCGCGCGACGGTGGGGTACAAGAACTCGTTCACTTTACCGGAGCAGCGACATGTGAAGACACCTAAAATTTTATCACTTGTGGTCGCTCATTCTATCTACGCTCCTAAACTATTTTACTTATTTGAAATTAATTTAATCTACATATATTTAAAAGTGAATTGTGTTTACCCCGATTGGGTGAGTGTTGCAATTTATTATTTATAACCAATACTAATGTGAATCAGTAGATTGTTCTTTCGTGCTTAACATTACTTTTCAGATTATGTAATATACTTGCATCATGTCATTAATATTAAGTCATTATAGTAGCTGACTATTTAAAGTAGCTAAGTTTCTTTGTTCTTATTAACTTCAGAATTATCTACCCTCTTGTCAAAAAAATATAATCTAGATTTGGCTATAAAATGTAACTACGTAATTGTAACCTAAGTAATATTAAACCCCAGCTGCTTTCATTGCTTCGCATTATCATTTTGTAATTTCCAATCTGCGGAAATTATTTGCATACACACTTTCATTGTGACAAGGTACTTTAAACCGTTATTGAGCTGATTTTGAATGCTGCTGCAACATCATTGATCACTATTTAATGCTTTTGGTAGCCATCCTGCTAGTAGTGCTTCCATCTTCACTTTCCGCCGGATGTTGCAGTCAGTACCGCTAAGTTGGACTTTCCGCTAAATGGCTAACTCGGAAATTTCCAGGGTCCTTGCTACCAGCTGACACGGCCTAAGCTGTGAAACCCTTCCTGCGGATCTAAAGAGACATCCGGACCTACCCGTGACGTCATCGGGCGCTCGCAACCACTCTCTGCGCGCCGCACTACAGGGAAGTGGCTGTCCAGTAAGACGGTGTTAAGTGTTCACGGCTTAATTCTATACAGTGTTATTCTAGGATTCACACCCTGAGACACTATTGTAGTTAACGCTCGTTATACTTCCGAAATTAAAATTGTAATTTATTTATATTGTTTCTTTTATTCTAAATAGTGTAATTCTGCTAAGCGTTACAGTATAAATAAGCATAATATCACGACGTAATAAATATTTTGTTTTGACATGTCGAGCACTCGCACGTCTACCTTACATTATTTGCTAGTAAAGAAAAACGAGAACATCTCAGCAAACAATGTCATTATTGCTCTCAATGTTAATATTATGAAAGTCTGCAAATTCCTTGCCGTCTTTTCTTATAGCTTTGTTTTAAAAAAACTCGTTATCTATTCCGAGTAAAAGGATATGTCGCAAGTTCCAGACAGTGTCGTTTTGCAAAGAAATAAAAGTGCAGCGGTCCAAGTCATTTAGTTTTATTGTAGGGCATTATTACAGAAGTTTGGTTTCTATTCAAAACAGCTGATCGAGAGAGAGCGTTAGCAAAAGCTTGCTGAACTGCAGTACCTAAGGTCTCAATTTCACATTGTTGGGAAACATCTTGCTATATGGATATCATATTTCGATAACGTTATAGTAGTTCTAATTAACTTGATAATTAAGAGCCGCTTTCTTAACAAAATGATCACGAGACTGAAGCAAGATGGAGTAAAATAAACTAGAATAGAGCCCCAGGGCCTAATAATGCGCATGCTGAAGTAAAATATCACGCTTGAACGCCGTCACTTTGGCTATATCAAATGAAATATCGGTTGAGATCGGTCTTCCTTCCCTAGAAAGGATTAAGCAAATTATTTATTAAATGCATTGACAATTCAGTATTCGATGTTGAAAGTGTACACTTAGATGCAACACTCATATTTAAATGCAAATAAAGATTTCTAGCGATAGCGAATATAATTTAGAAACGCATTACCTATGCATTTTAACTATGTTCAAAATAGTTTAAATTTGTATTTATACAGATTCGCCAGTTACGTATCTTTATGGCAACTTTATTTCTGTACAATCTAAAACTACAATGAAGTAAATAAAGTTGTAGTCAAGGAAAAATATTCACACACCACGGTAAAACCACCGTCACCGTTGGTTTAGGTAACAAGATAACTTTTTTTTTACTTTGATATTTCAAAATAAATCGAGTTTAGTGAAACTAGCATATTCTCTTCCCTATATACATTAAGGTTGACTCGAATAGCCAGAATAACTTTTGTTAATTAGTAGTAAGCCCATAATATATTAAACACACATACGTACTTAATTATATTTGACAGAATTAATTAAAATTGAGCTATTTAATAATGTTTCATTCCAAAATGCAACGCGAAGTATTAAATTCAGTCAAGTTTACTGGACTACCGCAGTGCCGAGTTAACTAACTTATTACTAACAAAACCTATTTTCGGCCAACCGAGTTAATCCATTAATTAGTTTAAAATTACAAGTTTCATTCGCAGGAAGCCAGAAATGGTTTGATTTTGTTACAAGTTAGAATCAAAACGTTTAAAACGATACTTAAACCATTTCAAAAGTCAGTGCCGGTGTAAAATAATTAAAGTATAATTAAAGTAATTTTAAATAATAGGCTGTAGCTAAAGAGTGATTTAAAATAACTATTTTTATTTTTATGATAAACCCAGTCAGTTAAAACAATGTTGAAAAAGATACGTACACATACATATATAACATTTAACTTAAAAGTTCAGTGATGAAATGTGTCGGACAATAGGTGCAATTCAAAACTGCAAACACGTAAGAATCTTAACTTAGTTCTCTTGATGAAAACTTTTTTTTTGGTGTAACTAGCAGGAAGAAAGATATAATTTAATGATAGATAACAGTACATTTTAATGGTTTATTATAATAGCAGCCAAACAGCAGTGTTCGCATTGTTATGTTCCGGTTTGGGGATAAGACAACCGGTGAAGTGACTAGCATAGAGGCATTCCATCTTAGTCCTCAGGGTTGGCAACGCATTTGCAGTCTTAGGATTGCATTGCAGTCTTGTGAATGCGAATATCTATGGGTCACAGTTTCCACTTACCTGTGTGCTCGTTTGTCTTCTCCATGCCATAAAAAAAAGTGATCTTGAGCTCTAAAATGTGGTTACAGAATTATTAACAATAGAGTTGTTTGTTCGGTCTATAGCTATGAAGAGTTTATTTGTCAGATAATAGAATGTATTTGGATATTTATAAGTATTCGTTGTACCTATGCCTAATTGTTGCGCTTGGTTAGTGATAGATTGACTTGTAGTTTACGGGAATAATAATATTTTTTTGCATTAACGATGACACATACATACATACATACCTTCACGCCTGCCACCCAATGGGGTAGGCAGAGATTGTGGAACGCCAGGTGCACCGATCTAAACACACAATTTTCGCTTCCTCTACATTCATCAATCTCTTCATGCACGTACGTCGGTTACGGGTGCTTTTGATTTCGCCCTTATTCAGTACATCACGAATCTGATCACCGTAGGTCCGTCTAGGACGTCCCCTACTGACATCTCCGCTCATTCTCGCTCGCCATATCTGTTTTGTAAGTCTTTTTCATCCATCTTTTCTAAATGACCGAACCACCTTAGCATACCCTTTTCGATTTTCTTTCAATCCACAACGTTCTCGGATCTCGCTACGATGACATGTAATGAATATTATCAATGAATAATGACTATGATTATTATTTTAGTCAAAGTTAAGTTGACTTTCATATACGATCAGCGCCGCAGCGTTTTAATAATCAGAATCAAATTTTGTTGTGTCGGGACAATGTAAACATTGGTTCAACCCGATATAACGGGGGAAGTGGACTTGTCTGAATTAGTTAATCTGCGGTTTTAATCCCGCTGCCGATAATGGCTAAATGAATCCGGGCCACGCCGGTAAAATGTTGCGCATTTCAGACTCGTTTTATTTAGGTTTAAGCCTACTTTGTATAGCATAATCTGTCAGTAAATATACGCGCCTGGAAAAAATAAACAGACGATTAATTTACAGCTAAAAGCAATGGTTTATCGCTTAATACGTTTCTTCAATTGTTTGTGAATTATTAAGGTTTCAAAAATTTTAGTTGTGAAAATGTACGTAAACTCTTTTGCACAACAAAAAAATTAAAAAAAAAACACTTATGTGAAAACCTAATCTAATCTAATATAAAGAGGTACTAATATTATAAAGAGGTAACGTTTGTGGTAAGCGGTAATCTCTGGATTTACAGAACTGATTTTGAATATTCTTTTACCAATAGAAAGCCACGTTATTTATTAGTGTCATAGGGTATATACTCGTATAAACCAAATAAAAAAGTTTATTGCCCAACCAAGTGGGCACGGGAAACGCTAGTTACCTATAATTAGTACAATTAATTTTAAAAACACATTGATTACAAACTGGTTACAACTTTTTTATTATTATGATTTATTTATTTACGGATAGTAAGTTATTGGTTTCTTAAAAGTTTTATAGCAAGTAGAAGACGCACAGACATTTAATTTCTAACGACTAGATTTCTATGACTCAAATAATGCGTTGGCAACACTACATATAATGCATCTAAGCAAGTAATTTCACTGGTTCTCTTTGCCTCACACCAGAACACAAAAATCAAATACTGCTGCCTACCTAATAGTTATCAGCTATCTTATTGTATCTATAAAATAAAAGCAACCTGAGGCCCTTGCCAAAATGCATTACGCTAACTAGCGTTTCTGTTCGTTTCGTTGTTAAACCAATCGCGTCACTGGTATATCACGTGACTTTTCGTATCACGTGATATACCAGTGACGCAATTGGTTTAAAAAAGAAACGAATAGAAACGCTAGTTAGCGTAATGCACCTTGGCAAGGGCCTCTGCTGTTAGCTGCGAGCGTAATTGTGATGTAGTATACAATCAAGAAGCACGGATTAAGTACTTTACGTACATTTTGTCTTTTGTCTTCGGCACAAAGTTAGTGACTGTGTTATACTCGTATATTTAACACGCGCACCATAATATTAAACACAACAATACTAAAGTATATTTAGTACATTGTGTATTAAGGGTGGTAAAGAAAGAATTACAAACGACAGTCTGTTAGAAGCCCGAAGCCGAAGGCTGAGGGCTTTAATGACTCGAGCTTTGTATTTCCTTTACCACCCGTGTAACATGACTGTACACGATAAAATCTGGCCATGCATGATCTGGTGTATCTTTGCGATGAATGCATATTTTCAAGCAGTTTTTTTTTAATATGTTGTATAATTATAATACTATATAATGAAATAAAATCGTATCATAATGTATGGGTATGTGTTAGTTTTCGCCAAATATATTCTATCATACCTTTCATCTCTTGTACAGCGTTTTTTGACAATATTCAATCACTTCCTCCTTCTACGCCACAACTGTATTTATATTGTTACAAGCAGTTTTACCCACAATAGATTGTCGTCTTACGAAAAAAATACTTTTTGAAACTCATTTCTATTTGTAGTAGTCAGGAAGACTTTTTACTCCAAGCACTGAAAGTTGTTTTTGTATGGGAGGCATTTATTTGTCAAAAAGTCAAATTCGCCAAAGTTAAAAAACCTCAGAACTATCTTAATCTGAATATAATTAGGAAAGTTTTAACTATTGTGGTAAGATAATTTAATAACGTATAATTTGGCTTGTATAATTAAAAATAATAAAATGTTTTAAAACGGAGAATTTGGTAAAGACTGTCAGAAGATCGTGGACAAAAAAATAAAGGTACTGTGGATTATATAAGGGTCTAAGATACAGACGCTCTTACATTTTATTATGATTGTATTTTTATTATGTAGTTTCATAACCACTAACTATTACAAAAAAGTGCTGCTTGAAAATTAGCATTCATTAAAAAAATACACCAGATCATGCATGGCCAGATTTTATCGTGTACAGTCTTTACAATGTTTTTCATCACAATTGCGAGGAAATGAAATAAAATCAGACAAAAGATCATATTTTTAACTTATTAGCGGCAGACTACATAATTGTCTGTGACTTACCACAGATAATGTCAAACGTGTTCGGAGTCCGATTCTAGTGACATATGAGATCAATAGTTTATTATGCGAGATTGTTAGGAAATAGTATTCAACTGACATTTCATCTCGAATGAAACTTCATATCGAATGGCACAAGAATTGGGGTCCTAGGACGTATTGTGATAGTTTGAGTCCACGTATAATATAAAAAAAAAAGCTATTACGCACTTTAGTTACGTAATGGTAAAAAAAGGCCCGCGGGTATTATTTTGAATTTACGGTTGATTTTTCTAGCATGTTAGGACACTATTTACGAGCAAGTGTGATGAAAAATAAATACTCTGCTGGTCAATTAGAAGCAATTTCAAACAACATTATACATTTAATTCTCAAGAAGCCTTCCATTTCTAACTTACCCAGTAGTTTATAGCTTGACATCGTAAGTGGTGTGCTGATTGATTTGATGTTATGAATAAGTTACGTAATATCAATCATTAGGTAAGGTTAAATTGTTGGTACCAACAGTAAGAAAACTTAAAAAATGTTTCTTGTGGTCTTTATAATTATGTAAGCGCTTAATAAATCTTTTGACTACAACTATATCTCTTTATTTAGTCGGTTAAAGTTCAGAGATATCATTTTAATTTTTATTTATTTGTGCTGTTTTTCATCTACACTCGCGGTCAAATAATTCGGGTCAGAGTGCGTTTTTCACACAAACGAGGCTATTTCGAAGCTTTGGTTCCTCGCCAGGGGATGCTTGTAGTGAAATCTGATGATGGATACCCCGAGCATCGATACAGGACTTCCAGAGTGCCTAGGACACCCAACTGATTGAATCTGCGGCTAACGCCGGAATTGTGCATCTTCAGAAAAACATCTAAAATGACAATAAAATGTAAGGAAATCCAAATGCTGACCCAAACTCTCTCGCTGTGGTGTCAACTGATTGTGCTATCAGTTAGGTATCTTAACAATATATATAACAATGGATATTGTCAAGTGACGTCGTAAACCAAATCATAGGAACTCATACGGTTTGGTTGACAACGTCAGTTTAGCATAGTCTAAGGTGGCCTAGAAATCAAATTGACTGACCGTCCAACGAAAGCATCCACTGTCATTTACTTATTTGTTCCACCTTCACCCAGTTAGCCGAGGCCGGCGTTGTTTGGGCATGTATTCGATCCGCCGCAGGAAGGACCGGTCCCTTAATTTCCGGCTACAATAGACTGACTTGTTTATTTTCATCTTTTCGTTTCAACAACCCTCGGGGCTTAGTGTTTTGTTTGGAAATATTGATGCCGTGGTCTGGGCGAAGTTGTAAGGTTTTGAGTTTACCAACCTATTAATTAAAACTGACTTAATAAATGCCACTGTACTACTTTTTTAGATAATACATACATTAAATCACGCCTGTTTCCCAGAGGGGTAGGCAGAGACCACTTCTTTCCATTTGTCAAATTTCTTTCGGTTCTTCCACATTCATACATCGAGTCATGCACGCACGTCGGTTTCGGGTAAGTACTTAAGATTCGGACCTTTTCCAGTATTTCTCCGTTCTGACTCGAAAAGTATGCCTAGTACATATCTTCTTTTTATATAACTTACCCCAATCTAAGCATTTGTAATTACTAGATAAACTATGTTTATGATCACAAGCAAATCAAAGAAAGGAAACAAAGTAGTCTGTTTATCGTTTCTTATTACTGAAATCTACCAACATTGCAACCTCCGTTACGATAAAGACTCTCACGGAAATAAATTCGCGTTCTTTAATTTACGGCTCAGCGAGATACCTTTTTTCTTTTCCTCGTAAGCAGCTAACTTATAAAGAAGTTTAAAAAAATATCGATATTCAATCAATGATTACATTACAACATTAAAATAAAAATAAAACCCGTGCCATTACAGTTTCTGAAAACTTATCAAATTAGTACAAATGATTGTAAATAGCTTCCCATTAAAAAAAATACTTTGATCGTAGTTCTCAAAGAAGAACAAATAAGGTATATACGTTCCCAATTTAATTACTCCCAAACAACACCTACCGGTGTCACAGACAAATTTAATTAAATCTGCTCACCCGTGTATTATTTACTGTAGATCACAGGACTGATTGACGGAGCCTGTATCAGGCCAACAAAGGCAAATCCCAGCGATGGTTTAGGGACTAATTAGTGACTCTTTGATCTACCGTGACTATTTAGGGGTGGGGGGGGGGTATAATCGGATTTCTGTTTAGTGCGTATTTATAGCTAGTAACGAAACCCAATCTGTTTCGGAAAGATGATTACTGTTGCGTGTTGATAAGCAAATGCGTTTTTGGCAAAACAATTGTGGTTCGAATATTCTTCGTGTTTTGTTAAGGTATCGTTGTCAGCCTATTTTTGAAATAATTTAAGACTTTAGATTAGGTGCGTTATTTTGTATTCTGACTTCATTACTGGATATAAACAAAAACAATTGTGTTTGTTTAACACTTTAATGATAAATTCACAAAATAAGCATTAATGGTCAGTTAACAAATAAGCCAAGTAGAAAAAAACAATTTAATAATTATAAATTAACGTTGTTATTGTTAGTTATTTAAATCCATGATTCATTCATGCGTGTGAAATCGTGTAGGCACACTACAAAAGAATACGCAATTTTAAATAAAGCGCACTTTCATAATAGAATATAATTTAAACATATTTTAACTACAAAGGTAGTGTACCTTTTTTGTCAGGTATCGACATATAAATAACACAAGCTGCCACTATGCAGCCATCACACAGAATAACTGAAACAATGTAGTGGAAATGTGATCTTGGGTGCTATTTCAAGTTACCGATAATTGGATTACCAGCAATTACGACGGGAGGCAACTGCAGCCGCTGACTGACACCTGCTACCCACCCGGGAGTGGATTCTGGTTCAAAGGCGCATCAATGTTCAATGAGATCACTAAACTTGTTTCAACTACTAAACATTTCATTGACAAGATTTATGATTCAAAAACCTGTAGAATCATGAAAGTTTTTGTGTTTTTGCAACCTTTGCAAAATGTGACAAGTAAATTTTGTGATGCTTTTATTTATACGTGAAGGTCCGTTTAAGTGGAAGAGATCCCTTAAAGGGATATGAGTTCACCATTGTAAATGTTAATCTTAAGTTTATGTACAAATTATGTACAAATTTAATTGTTACTGGTTTTTTGTGCAATTAAGAGTTGATGTGGAAGAAGCGAAAACCATATTATTTGTCAAGATCGTACCAAGTGTAAAGAAGTGGTCTCTGCCTACCCCTCTGGGAATCAGGCGTGATTTAATGTATGTATGTATGTGTAAGAGTTGAGATACATTCACACATACAAAGGAAGGGGGGGAAGCCTTTGTGCAGCAGTGAGACATTATAAGCTTTATATCCTCGGTTTATATCGTTGCAGTCTTTTTTGAACCCGTATGTACTTTTACTCGTAATGTGTGTATCTATGTATGTGTATGTTTATGTATCTGAGTGTGGCATTACAGCTCCGAAACGGATAAACCCATTTTTTTTCGCTGCGGAAGTAAACTAATTTAATTGGAATACCGACTTTTGGTTCATAACTAGGGTTCATGAAAATCTATAGGGTAATTTAAGGTGTATCAGCTCTGAAAGAAAGGGTTACCATTATTTCGGGGTTTTCTATTAGTTAATTATTGTACATAAACAAACGCTTACATTTTGAAATCAAGTCTACAAATGCGAATATGTTTTTACCAACGTAACTTGGTCAGAATTACATTGCAGTTCATGTGTAGCTTAAAACCTAGAATTGGTTCATCCAATGCAGTCATTGTGTGCCATGGCCTGGATTCCTCTTCTAATTGACAACTGGCTTTTAAGGCTCGCTAGGTTGAACCAATATTTACTATGAGACCTTTACCTGCGATAAAAGTCTTGATTGTACAAAGTGAAATGAATTGTGCACATGGGAAGCATCATTAACTACGTAAAGCTCGTTACATAAAGAGCAAATGCTGTGTTTTTCACAGGTTAAAATACAGGAATGAAAATGAAATAAAATTTAATACAATTTGCTAAATTAAATGAACTCATTCTAGATAATTATACTTTAATTGCATCAAGCCCAAAAGACCACTCAACTTTTTATGCCACGGTATATGTATAAATATTCCGTGACGCAGGTTTTCAGTGAAACCTGGAGAGGTGGCGCACCGTGGTAAGTAAACTATTTAAAATTAACCAAAACCAAAACACTAAATACATTTGCATACAACTAACCAAGCATGAGAGTGAACGTACATATGGGAGTGTGTCTGTTTGTGTGTGAGTACACACTCGTGTGTGTATGTGTACATGTGTGTCAGTATGACTGCTTATGTACCGGACATTTGGATTGACTAGACAAATTTCTTAAGATGTTTGAAAGATGCAACCGACTGAAAGTTTAACGCTTAACTGAATCGTGTTATGCACTTTAGTCAAATTAAACACGCCTTACTTCGTAATTAACGACAGTTACGTGAGCGTGTAATATTTAAGCACTTAACATAACGATAAAGTATACAACTGGCTAATAACGATTTGGCTCGACACCAAGTTACAAAGCGGTCGCAGGCTCTCTGGGTCCAAAGCCACCGCTCTAGTTTGTCGTCTCGAAGTCATAAGACAACTTAAGACATTTAGAGACATTGGTGTCCGGGCGAGCTGAGCTGCACTGTATTAATGTTAACTCAACACGGTCCGAATTCGAGAGCGATACCGTAAATAATAATTTATTACGGATCGCTGGAGTACGTTTCAAATTCGAGTGAGCAAAGGAAAATTATTTATCATTTATGTTACATGTCCTGACTACTATTGATATTTCAAAGTTAACTTTTTTACTTTGACTCTGTTTACTATACCGACATTTTGAAACTCAGTGTACGGGTAGATTAATTCACTATTGACAGTTAAATGATAAAAAAGTTAATTCAGGCTTCAACGGCGCTTTGACATTTTAAAACGCTGAGGTGGATGTTAATACTTGGACATTTTATAACTGCGTGGGTATCCATATGATTTCGCAGGTAGTCATGAAACTTTTTCCATCCAATCATATTATTATTTATTAATGCTTTACTGTATTATTTTCTATTAAAAGTTTCTAATAAAGTAAAACACCGTCAAGCAACATTAAAAATAATTAATCTACTCAATAACTTTGCCATGGTAAGCTATAGTTAATTAAATCAAATTTTTCACAAATAAACATACCATTTTCTTTTATTAAAATGATTGTTCTATCTGCAGAGGCCATACATTTGAGTTTGCGCACACTTACTGCCGCTACTGAAGGCAACTTTAATATTAGTCAAAATTGGCTTCTTCACTTATACACACACACTCACGCCTTTATTCCCAGAGTGGGGTAGGCAGAGCTACAGAATTACTAACAACTCTAAAAACTTGTTAATAATTCTCTAACCACATTTTCCAAAATTAGGCTAAGATACCAGTGTATTATTCAATCCAATCCATGTCATTGGTATTAATCAAGTTACGATTATTTCGGTATATCAATAAAATCAAAAAATACTTGAACGTTCTGGAACACTGCAGCTCGGGTCGTCATACGTTAATTACAGACGTTTTATTGTGCACTCATCGTGAGTGCATCGGGTAAAAATATCGGTTTGCACAATGCACCGACCCGCGCGCCGCACTCATAAAATAACTAGAAGAATCCCCACTTCGCTAGAAAACACACACTTCGAAGATTTCTCGTCCTTATTTCACAAATGTTAAGGAACAATTTTGGTTGTTACGAGCAAAGTTTGCGGTTGCTTCATTGCTCAGATGTGGTGTCTTTATCAAGTTAATAATAAATTTTGTGTAACTTAATATCTTATATCGAACCTCCAATGCACGCTTGCGGATGTTTGACGTCGTGTTCATTTATTTTGTTTATGATTTCTAGGTCATTTTTGTTAGATTTAGTAAATAGTCCATGTTTCTCACCTCTTGTTTGTTTGAGTCATGAAAAATATATTTTCAAGACAAAAACTACGCCGATGAAATCGAGACTGTGCTTTGAAACGATACAATCCACATTACCTACAAAGATGACAAAACAATAAATTTGTAAAAACGCAGTTTCTCTATTAGATTGTTGTTTATTTTACAATTGTTTGTTTTTATATTTAGGTAAGGTACTAATAAAACTGAATAAAACTGAGGATGCGTTGGTGACTCAGCATGCAAAATGTAGCTTCCATAGCGTGAATATTTTCTCCAATAAAGGGCCACTTTGCATTTTAACCTGAAAATTTTGCAAAGTTTAGCACTTTGCGGACTACGTCAGAGCAGCTAGCTCGTGGCATACATCCAAAATACCCACTAAGACTACACTGAGATGATCGCCAAGTAATAACTAGGTATAGTATATAAGATCTCAATTGGAAACACCGCAGTATTACAGAATTTCGGCGTCCTATTATAAGATTCATATGGCTTATTTAGAGTCCATGGATGTAATTTGTTAAGTGAGAAAACTTTGATATTCCAAATTTATAATTTTGTCCGCGTCTTTTCTAGCCGCTCCTCGACGTGGCAGGGGCAGCGGCGTGCCCATTAGGAGATTAAAACTGTGTACCTGGTAACTTGCTGCAACTAACCGCAGACTTGGCTTTGCAGCTGGAATCCTGGGCGCCGGCCGTTGCATTACTTGTGCTAAAATATACGCGATAATTTAAAAGCAACACGAATAATTTTTTTTTTTTTTATGGCATAGAGAAGACAAACGAGCACACAGGCCACCTGATGGTAAGTGGAAACTGTGACCTAAGACTGCAAATGCGTTGCCAACTCTGAGGACTAAGAAGGAATGCCTCTATGCTAGTCATTTCACCGGCTGTCTTATCCCCAAACCGGAACACAACAATGCGAACACTGCTGTTTGGCGGTAGGCTAATGGATAAAATTGTTAAGAACATTTCCTTTCATATAAATAATGTAGCAACTTTGTGTCACTAAATCTCCAATATTACGATCATGCTGTGAGCTTTGCTCCGTGAACCGTAACTGGTTTTCACGCTCGAGAAAACACCGATACACAAGCGTGAAAAATACGCTTCACCGAAATGAGACAACGTATAATCTTTTTACGCTCTAACTAAGTAAATCCTTGACGGACAGACACGGTTTTATATAAATATAAACCATAAACACCGCTAATCAGCTTTCAGACCGCAGCTTCGTCGTTCCACAGAATAAATCGCAGTTCTGTTGTGTAAGGTAAAACGTAGCTCTCGAGAGGTGATTAACCTCGGCTAGGTGGCACAACTAGTGGGTTTACTAGAGTTCATGTTTACTTTTCTCCTCAAGTTTATAGAGAGAAAGGTTTAAAAGGATATCTAGTGTTTGTAAATAATTTAAAATACCAGGTGGAATTTACATGAATATTTAGAATGTCTCGTTTGAAACGAAACCTTTTCTAGTTTTAAGCGCAAAAAGAATTCTGCTGAGGTTTTAGAGGGTTTGGATGCTTAAAAATATAATTATATTTTCCATAGATTTTTACGGAACGGTTATTTTGTTGTGTTGCTATTTTGGGTTACAAGTGTCGCGTGTGCCTCTGTAACCCTCTATCTAACTAATCTCCTGCTGCATTTAATTTGAAATAAGGATTAACAAACACTCATTTACTCATGATTAAGGTCCAGACAGTAATTCTCGATCGCTTGTTTCACCTAAACTCTTTCAACCGCTCTTTCGGCTCTTTAGATGGACGTAAAATCAAACAAAAGCTTACAAAAAAACCTCCCAATTACTATTAAATTTTGTTCACTAAGTTTGCGGAAACATAAATATTGAGGTGATTTGATGACCAAAAATAAATAAACACAACTGGAACCAAAGAAACACAAACAACTCAACACAGCCAAATATTTAAATAACATGAATACTGACCAGACTGATTAATCAAACTTACAGTACAAAATATAAACACGCTAGAGGAATGCTTTTCGTATCAACAATTTGATCCCCATCCCGTCGTTGCGCTGTTTATTTTCATTCACTAAATAAATAGCAAATAAAGCCAGAACAAAAACTTGTTGAAGATATTTCGTCGATAACCTGCTGCGAGCATCATTCACTTTACAACGTTGTTTTTGACAATGAACCTAGGTTTTGTGCACATTTAAAAACAAAAAAGCTCACGAAGGCGCGTCCCGTCACTAAAATTGACATTGCACATTTGCGTCAATGTACGTCAAATTAAGTAGTGGGGCGAGACTTTGTGGAATTTATTTAGTTTTTATGTGCGGCGGTAACGACCTAAATCTTACACTGTTTTACGGTTTAATACACAGAGATTCTGCTTTACCTAATCTGCATAGATTAGGATTATATTGTGATCGATGTGGCTTTGATTACTCTTAGTCATTCTTCATTTATCAAAAATGCTCTAACTCATAAACAAAGATACACATCGTCGAGTTTAGTTTAGTTTATTTATTCATCAATGTAATATTGCATTATAAAGACTAGACTGAAATTCTAAACACTGAAATTACGGGTGAACCCTTTTCATAAACATAACCCTACTTCAGTTCATGTAGGTATGCGTTGTTACTTTCTGACGAATCTAAATGTCACCGTGACAGATAAAGCCGTTGCATATGTTAAATAGACTTTAAATATTCTGCGTTGAAAATTCTATAATTAGAAAAAAAAACGGACAAGGGCCAAAACTACGTTTTTAAAATTCAACTCACGTACTCACTTCCGTCACCACCACCGCCTAGATTAATAGGTACCAACGTCGACATTTTTTCCCTTGTTTTTGCTGCCTGCAAAAACCGGTGACACTATCTTGAAACATATTTCACTTTGAAACCACCATGCAGAGGTGGCTAGTGAAATAGTCACAAAGTAACCTTCTTTTGGTTTCTATGAACAGAAGAGAAAGTTCTTTGTAAACAGTTAAGTAATGAAGAAAATATCACATCAATCACAATCGGATGCGTCTTAAAAGTAATCCCTGCCTTAAAATTTCAGTAAATTGTTTTGGTATAGTCGATAAAATAGGTGCTTCGCTTAACACTTACCTCCTTATTCATAGACGCACTATTAAACTATTTTAGTTAAACTATGTTATGTCACTTTCCGTCAGATCTTCTTACCGTGTAATGGTGATTCAAGTACCTATGCTATTTTCCCTGTGTTGTTAAGGATAGGTCATTACTAGTCATTAGCGAATAAGAAATGAATATATTTTTCAAACTGTCACTAATACAGGTACATTTTAGAATTATTAACAAGTTTTTAGTCATTCTGTAGCTCTGCCTCACTCACTCGTCATCTCACTCTGGGAATAAAGGCGTGAGCATATGTGTGTGTGTATATTTTTCAAAAACGTTCGTTCGTTCGTGTATAAGTACGTTGAATAGGATCGGGGCCAAAACAATTCCTTGGGGAAGATCTTTTTATATTTGCTATCTACTTTTATGTCCTTGAAACGTGTACTTGAAAACTAGCGGTTCAAATAAAGCCCAAACACTATATCTGACAACCAGTAGTCTATTGATGGAAGGTTGAATTTGATTTAAATAATTTTGTAAGTTTGTTACGATCCGGTGATCGTAAGTTTCTGTGAAGTTGACGAAAACCGCTCCTGTGACCTGACCCTTCTCGTATCCATCCTATATGTGTCGGTTTAAGTTGAGGACTTGTGCACATGACTTTTATAAATGTCACAATGACAGGTAAGGACAAAGCATATTTTAAGCATTTCGCTATTGTGTATTTATGAATAAGAGGGTAATTATTATAAATGTGAAAGTTTGTAAGAATGTTTCAATGTTTGCCCTCAATCACGATACTCGTATAAGAGCTGAATGAAATTAAGCACCCAGAACTTCCTTTCACTAATACCGCGTATTTTAAAATGTTATGTGTCTTCTTAAAAACTATCAAACGAATAATAATCCGTGTACGAGCAAAATATAATTATAGTTATTTGCAATATTAATTATATATTTAGTAAGAAATCTCTACAAAGGAAGCTTTCTTACCACACGTACTTTGAACATACTGATCATCTTTTACTAAATGCCCGCAACGTGAAGATTTGTATGTTTTTAGCACAAATAGGCACTAAAAAACCCTACTACCTACACAAAGTAGAATTTTATAGTGCTTTGTCAACTTCATACAGCACATCACTGGACGGTGTTGGGTAACGCTTGGCACATATTTAAAGCTGCCATTCACGCCTGGACCGTCGGGATGCCTGTGCTTTAGCTATTCCAGCGGCATCGGCTGCATTAGCCGAAATCCTCCCAGGCTATTGGATCTCTCTCGAACGCCGACAGCGATAAGGGACGCTAGATCCGGCCGACCAAAAAAAATATAATAGTAGTATGCTATTAGTGTATTAAATCAAATGATATTCGCCGTCAACATCCCATAATATTGTCTAATGTTGTTATTTATCTAACGTTGAATCGTGAAAGGCATATAGCTATAAATAACGCTGACTGTACTTACAGTAACGCTAAAGTCACATTTAATAGTAATTTTATTACGGAGCTCTAAACTTCTAATAAAACGCATCATGAAACAACTTTCATAACGTTTAAAATCGAAATTATTACTACCTATTTAATTCCTCCATAATTTGCAGTAGGTGCTATGAAGGCGTCTTCTTTGTTCTTAACGCTTAGTTAGTAAACTCCAACTCCTCAATGAAATATAACTTTCTTCGTATTTTAACCACGAGGTAAAGATGAAAAGCTTTTTTACCTCTATACCTTGTCTATTTAACAGAGTTAATACTAGAAAACAGAGAATGCACCTAATTGGTCAGCGATAAGGACGATGCACAGGCACAAGGTAGGTTTACATGCCTGTCAAAGTTTAGTCAACATCTGTCGCTTGTACGGTGCGGACGCTTTCAAGTGCTTATCTTTGGTTACAAATTTTACCTGGCTCGTTTATTGGACTGTTTCTGAATATATATTTATAAAAAGAACGGATAAGTAGTTTTATTTCTATGTATATATATATATATATACCTACTACTTCTCTTTCTCATCATCACCCATACTTGTACTTTTATGGCCTGTACTATACGTTAAATAGACAGGGTATAGTAACTACGTTTTTAATTTACACAGTTCTGTACAATTCTACTTTGTATTACACAGCTAAACAAATAAAACAAGATTTACTTCCATATTACGTCTAAATACTTACTTTTATATAATAAGTGGACCTAAAGCACGTAACTCTCTTTCCTAACTGCCCCTTCCATTGTGGCCGACTCATCGCCGCCACAAATACTGAACGCTTTTGTCGCGCCGAGGGACGCCGGCGTCTATTCTCTCTTAATCTGAGCACAATGCGTGGTGCGCGCGCGATTTATTCGCTTTGTTACCGCCAGCGAAAACACTTGGACCGTTTACCTTCTATTTTCAAAAAGGTTTATTTTTTAATGTAATAGGATTAAAAAGTTTAATTATGTACGTTGGACTAGGCAAATTTGCTTTCGGCCCAACATTTTATTTGTTTACAATTAGTAAGCATCTAATTAATATGGGAATTGGTCTATCTAGTAATGTGCAAGTTGCAGAAAATCTCAAGAACTTTGGAAGTCCGAAACTAAACTACTACCACTACTATAAAGACAAGAAAAACCTATACCTACTTCGTTTGCTTATTTGTTTTGTATAATATTATAAATAATTTATTATATGATAAAAATAATTTTCATAACTTCAAATTTTTACAAAACCGAAAAAATACTAGGCCGAATTATCAAAATCTCGAATTTTATATTACCGAGTATTACCTACTATCACGTAAACGTTTTTCCGAATATTATATTTACGAATGTTAAAGTTCCGTTCTTTTTTACGAAAATTATAATTCCAAACATTTGAATTCCGAAAAATCAAAAACCAGATCGGTAATGTAAAATTCGGAATTATGAAACTAACCACTTGAATTGCATTGAAGTAGTCTACGTGAAACAAGAGTTAGGTGAGATGAAAAGTACATTACTAAATGTAATAAGCTTTTATTGAAAAACGTCATAAATTAATACATTAAGTATAAAACAATAACTGAAAATTAAAACTAATATTAAATAAGAATAAATCTAACACTAAAGATATAAAAATAAACTAAAACATTAAATCTAAGAAGGGACCCTGCGGCATTGTACCTAAGATGCTGGCAGCACTGCCTCGTTGAATGACTAAACTTATTCGTCAATCTCACCTTGATAGGTCAGGCCAGGCTAGAGCTGCATTATGGCGCGAAGCGCCTTAACTACGCGGAACTGGAGTTCCGTGAAGTGGAGCTCCATCGAATTTGTCGGAAATTTCTTGCAGTTTTTGGGCATTATGCATGTTAAACATTATACAAGGTTTCATCATATCCTTCCCGGCTGGCCTACTAAAATTTCAGAATTATGAATATTTGGTATTCGGAATAGGAATATTTCGAATGACAAAATTCATTTTTCCATTTTGTCGGAATTGTGATTTTCGGAAAGATATTTTCCGGGATTTCAATAAGTCGGAAATGTGATTATTATACGGAATAAAAAAAAACGTGATTATGATGCCTCGTGAAACTAAATTTCGGAATAGTAATGATTCGGACATTTCAAAATCGGAATTCTCTATTAAAACGATCTCTTAAATATGGCGATCGTAAGAAGATTGTACTAAGTATGTTGACGTCTTTAGCATTGATAGTTTGTACCCAAGTAGGCACAATTTGTGTATTACTCGTACCTATTTAATCGAGCCAGTATCACCCCAAAACCAATGAACCCATTCGTAACACAGATACGATAATGATTCAAGATTATTATCCTTTTATAGTTGTGATAAAACCCTATGGCCAACATCTTTTTCGCAATGTCTGCCAATTTACAGTAAAACCAAATCGTTATAAGTGAGTATGTACATTTGAATACCAGATGATCATAGATTCATAGGACTATGCGCCGGTTTACTCACGTCTTACTGTCAGGAAACGGCCCGACATGTTTCGGTCTCGTTAGGAGTCCTTCATCAGGTAGTGAAATAAAATGAAATAGGCCCTTTTCTACGACGGTATTATAGAGTGAATATACTCTCTTTGAAATAGCAAGACCTACTATTACTATTGGGGGGGTTGAGATGGGCCTTGTGTGCCACTTCGACCCTTGCTGATCTGTTGTGGCAGCCCTTTGTTTAGAGCTCACCGCAAAAGCCCGTAGCGTCCAGGAATTTCCAGATGCTTTGGGCAGTGAGTAGTATCTCCTGTGGGTCCATGATGTGTCGCCTTAGGTAGATACTTCTGTTGCGCGTCAGTGGTCCGCAAGTACAGAGGATGTGCACTGCTGTCTCCTCTGTCTCCTGATAGGACCTGCATGCCGCGTTCATACCCATTAGAAACAGATATCTGTTCAGTTTGCAGTGGCCAGTTAGAAACCTACTCACTGCGCATGTTTTTCTCTTTTAAGTTGTAGAACCTCTTTGAAGAGCTTGCTAGCTAAAATAAAATTATGTCTCTTTCGCCTATAATACATTTATTTATGACATAAATTGCCAGATTTCAGACAGCTTTAAAACAGCGCCTGCAGTCACGATCGAGAGAACAACCGAAGAAAACGTTCCGACATCAAACTTACATTTGAAAAGCAAACATGGGCTACGTCTGTAAACCAAACACTGAGGCATGTTTATTTGAATTTGCTTGAATTTAGCGAACACTTCTATATTTGTGTTACGTATCACTGTGGGCCCTGATATATTTGCTTTATGGAGCGTGAACTACGATACATTCGCACTTGCCATCGTTTTACATAGTTTAAATGAAACATTGTGTTTAATGGGGGTTTGCATCAACGTAAATTGTACTCTAACTGATAATATTATATTACACAATGGGAAAGCGTTTGTATAAAAGCTTGCTTGTCATGTCACAATGTAGGACACTAATAATAATCAACGCATCTTTAAAACAAACAGGAACATCGCTCTGTGGTTTATTTACTATCAGCCCAATGGAACCCTGACCCACCATAGTACGAGTACGTTGACACAGTGACATTATCAAACCATTCGTTAGAAACTTCTTACGACTTGTAATACTATATTTTTCCCCCAGGGGGTATAAAGAAGGAAGAAAACAAAAGGTTATTATTTATACAAATTTATTTAAGTTAATTAATTTAGGGTATTGTTGTGGTTTGGTCGATGACGCTTTAGGTAGGTATTATAAATTTTTGTTATGGATAAAATTGAGAGATGGATCGCTTAGCTGCGGATGTGGTCGAGCCGTGTGGCGCAGGGGCGCCACTACGCTGACACGTGGGCACCTCGCCGGATGTACTGGCGTGGCCTAGCTCTAGGCCCGTACAAAGCACCTCCTGGAATGGTCCGGGAGTAGGGGTAAGCGACCAATGCGCAGGCAATGCAAAAGAAGTTAATTAGATAGGTTGAAAGGGTTAATTTAGAATGCGGCATGATGCTTCTGGAGGTGACTCAGCAGTTCGCTAGGCATAAGAGACAGCCTCATGGTTTATAGCCGGTGCAAGAAGGCATTAAGTGTTCAAACGCAGGTTAAATTTAGTAAAACACCATTAGATCCTTGCAGGATAATTCAAATAGTTCACCGTGCGCGGCGTGCGTGTTCCAAGCAGGTTTTGCTGGATATGTTTAGCAAGGGAATAGAAGTACGAGACAGACATGACGTGGCACAGAAGTTATAACCTCAAAACCTTGCAAAATAAGTAAAGGGACTGACCTGTTGGAGGATTATGGCCTTGCTTACGGTTTGTGTTAACCAATGTCAACTCCGGAACGCCGTAAGATCCGTTGTAGGACGTGGCACAAGTGCTCTTTGGCGTACTCCGCCGGTATTCAGTAAAAGCTGAAATATGAACATCACTTTAGGTAAACACTTGACACACAACACGGCTTCGAAGATAGAAAGAACGCTAAGCACTTACCTTCGTTGTAATAATAGCCACGTAGGTAATAGGTTATGTAGTAATACTACGTGGACTGCCGGTAACTGGAATATAAGAATGCGTGGTCAAAACCGACACGATACACCATAATAATTCAAGACACTTCAAGCCAACGTCGAAACACCTACAAGGGAAGGAGATATGGTAGGTAATTCTCCAGTATTAAATAAATAGATGTAGTTAGCTCGCCGGCTTATTAGAAAAAGAAAGGGACCGATCCTGACTTGCCCAAATCGATATCTAGATCAATACCACTTTCCAAATGTTGTAAACCTCCACACATCGGGGTAAAAACCAAACGTCAACACGGGTACAGATAATAGTGGATATTTACTTAAAGGTAGCAAACTCGGGTTTTCGTCTGTCATTAAATATGCTGGAACCCTGAAACGACTGAGGAATTAAAAGGAAGACTAAAGTTGGACTACATAAACAATTTTGGAAATAAATATTTAAAACAATACTAATACAGTGCCCTGGGTTTACTTACTAACGAGGAGATCAAAACATGACCCTTGCAACACCGGGTGCATGTGCCACAGATTCAGTAGTTTTTTGACACAGGTCCACTAGTAGTTGAATTGACCATAGATTATAAGATAAATTGAAGATACCAACTTAACAAGTTGACAAGAAATGGAATAAATTGTGCATCGGTGAGGCGTTAATTCACGCCTAAAAATTATACATTACATACCCCCTCAACCAGGAGAATTTTACGAAGAAAGAGACTGAAAGAGGAAAATTCCAGCTCGCCCTCGAGCTGAGTACACTCATAACTACAACAATAAAATCAGGTAAATCCCCTGACATTTTGACGAGGACTCCCGGCCCAGAATCACACGTCCTGCAGTACCTTGGCATCAATTGAGTCCGCGCGGCCGACGCTGGAAACAACTGCGTCGAGGCCTACGGTAACTGCAGTAGAGTAGTAACTAGAACTAGCAGTTACAGGTTACTAGACGAAATCAAAATAAAAGGAATTTAAAAAAAATGCGCTAGATCAACCGTTATGGCAAGAACGGCAAGAATCCACAAAGTATTGTAAGGTGTAAAACGACGAAGCAACCATCCAGGTATCTGAGTCACTACCCGCTCAGTAACGGTACGTGTAGGCTTTATTAGATGTCACGAACCGCATCAGTGAAAAGGCTTATTTAGGCCTAAGATGGTGCTGGTACGCAAAAACCAAAACATTGTGTGAAGAAGAGAAAGAGAGAAAAAAAAACGTGTATGAAAAGGAAAAGAGTTAGTAAGAAAAGCAGAAGAGAGAAGATGCGTCCCATATCGCAGTTATTGTCGAGTCACCACCCGCTCTGAAAAGAAACTGTATAGGCTTCCTTAAGGTGTCACAATCCGCACCGGTGTAGGCTTATTCCTGCTGGATGGGGTCCAGGAAGAATCGCTTAAGCTACTAAGAAGTAGTATCAATCATAACGTTACTGTGACATAGTTATATGGTGAGTCAGGGTACCATTGTGCGGATAGTACATCCAATTTTAAGATTTTAAATGTGTGGCTAACTATGAGGAATAGGAGGAATGTTTCTATTCTAGTTAAATCGTACAAGGGCATCTATTCTACAGGGTAAAAATCATAAAATATTGCTTCTGACATGTTATTATATTGTTTTTACTCGGCGGCCATTACTGTCAAGTAAATAAGAGCTATAATAACGTTAGTAATACGATAGCAGATCAAAAACAATATGGTTTTACCGAGCAGAATAGAAGCCCAGCAGTCTTACCACACCGAACGCAACAATGCTTGGCGGCAGGTTTGATGCTAAGATAGAGTTATCCGAACGGACCCTGGACCTTTGAAATGTACCTATATTTTGCATCTATTGAGATTAATGAACTTCATAAAAAGAACAGTGAAAAACAAAATCTGAGCGCAATGCAATGACAAGCTTGACACTATTAAAATTGATCAAAAAACGAAATTGCCTCAGGTTACATATCGATAAAACATATCTACCTTAGTTCCGTATGGTTTGCCCTGCAGGCTCAGGTGGAGTGTTCCGAAACACAGAGTTCAATAATTCATAGACTTAGTCCTCTCACTGTTAAGTTCTGACAGGAGGGGTTTTGAGTAGAGGTCTAGTCGATAGGTTACTTACGTAAATTGGCAAACCAAAACTCACACTAATATTCAACTTAACTGTAAAAGTGACATTAATTTTAGGAAACGTTAAGCATCAGAAGAAAATTTCTAATCTAAAAATAACAAATTTGTTTACATAAATTCTTTGAGCGTAATTAAAAAGAGAAGAATAAAACCGGCTCGAATAACTTCGTTTTTTTAAAGTGTTGCGCCACTGCTATCTAGAGCGATGCAGTTTCCCCGTCCATCGCAAAAAAAACTTTGGGGCTTTGCACCGTCACAGGCTTCATATTTATTACCCAGATACGGTTAGCGCTTTCCGATGCAAAATATTCGGGCTTTTTTAAGCGTCTCAAAATCCACGAAAGTGTCACTTTTTTGGTACACAAAGTTACAGTCTTAATCAGCAGTCTGTGATAATCAGAGCCTTTATTCTACTGGATAAAACGATGATGCCTTTGACATGTTAACGTATTTTGTCAACGTCACAATAGCTCTTATTTACTTGACAGTAATGGCGGCCGAGTTAAAAACAATACGTCAAAGGCAATAATTTTTTTTTACATCATGACATCGAGTGAGGTGTTTGAATTTTTATATTTAAGGGATCGTTAAACTCATAAAGTGACATTTTCCTAGAGCTGCGTTTATTAGCATACACATTCATACCATAGCGCTTGAGGATGGTTCCGAGATAGGTAAATCTAGAAAGTCTTAGAATTTTATTCCTACGTTTTTATGTAGCGTAGGTCGTTCAAAGTGAATTTGTAGATCTTAATTCAAATTCAAATTCAAAACATTTATTTGACAAAAACACACTACGACACAACAGACATGGTAAAAAAAGAAGAAACTAGATAGAGCAAAAATACAATCGTTGCACTTTAGTACAAGTCAAATAGGACTCAGCTTAGCGTGCAATTCATTTAGCCGCAGAGATAATGTGCATGATTGGTTTACGTAAACGCGACTCATAAATGTACGACACAAATAGATACCTATAAATTAACTTTTGTTATAAATTAACGTTGCCTTCACTGGAAATAATAACGTTCGAGAAAGTAGGAAATTCAGTCGGATAAAAAATCTTTTGCAAAGTGGGTGACTAAAGGAAAAAAAATATCCTTATTACGTTTATCTTTGATGGCAACCTTCATTTACCTTTGACCACAAGAATGTTTTGCTTATATAAGCAAAACATTCTTGTGGTCAAAGGTATATATAGGTATAGGTAGGTATAGGTAGGTAGGTAGATATCTATTAAAGCATAAAACATTTTTGCATAGTAATGTTATCATTATTTAATTGGATTGAGATGAAGCAAGTATTTGCACTCATAACTCTTGGTATGATCAGCAGTGAAGTTGGTTTTATGGAACACTAGCGACTCGCCCTACCTTTGCATCGGTTTATGTGAGTTTTTTGTAAAACCCCGTACGTAAAACAGAATTTATAATACATAAAAAACCTTCCTCTTTAATCACTCTATGCTCTATACTCTATTGCGTAGTTTTAAAGATCAAAGCATACATGGGGACAGTCAGACAGCGGAAAGCGACTTGTTTTGTTTTGAAAGTGATGCTGAAACGTTATGTTATGAAATGTACATTAGTTATCTATGTATAAAATATTTTAGCGCGCGTTTAGGATAGGTACATAAAAGTGCTCCATCACCTATAATAACGGCGATAAAGTTTCCGCACTACAGATAAACAAATTAGAGTGAGTGTTTGTGAATCAATCCGGCTAGTAAAGCGACTATTAGCCAGCCCGAAACACAATGGTGTTATTACACAGCAAAGTCCAATTCCCCGCCAATCCTGCAGGCTCGAGAGAACCTTCCAAACTAAAGTGAGACATGATTTGGTACAGTAAAAATAATATGAAAATTACAATGGTTAATCGTGAGTTCCATGTAGATAAAAAACATGGTCGTACTTTGACGCAGGACAATCAAGGTCTCAGACGGTAACGTGTCATAGTACCTATCTACAAGCTAGGCTCTTGAGGCTCCAGTTATGGTGGTCATATCAAAATCATAGTGTTAGTAACTTAGCGGGCAAGTTCGACTTAGAACCGTTTGTGATTGAGAATACCACCGCTGAGCTCAGGCCGTTGTAAATTGCTCGAACTCAGCTAGTTTTTGACACTTGATATGCGAATTGGAGCTATTGCTCTGAAACTACCATTGGTGTGCATATCCGAAGCTACGGTTGCAAGTGCATATTTGCTGGCAAGTGATTGGAAGAAGTGGGTTTTCATGTTAATTGTGAAGCTAAGAATTAAGAAATCTTGTGCGTGTTATGCTGATTTTTAAGCTTGAAGACAGCATTATTATTTGTATTGGTGATCTCACACAAAGTGAAAGTTTCTAAATTACAGCTTTTTATAATTCACGTGGGCAATGTCTAGGGATACCTACTTGTGTTATAATTGATATATTTATCTGCGTTATCCTTATCCTACATCGACAAGATAGACCAGTAGGTAGTAAATAAGGACGAAATATAACGATTTGCCTGATCAAAGCCAAGCAAAGAATATACGGGTTTCATTTGAAGTTTATAATAACGTAAGTCCTAACGCATCGTGAGTCTGAATTATCGTTTGTACTAAATTTATAAATTTTCAAAAAATATCATCGATTAGGTACTTAATAATTATAACGAAATTAAAACGTTTTATAATTCAGAAGGAAATGTCTAGGACAAACGAAAATTTGGACCAATGATGTATTAGGATAAATAACGATTAGGAATTCTAAAATAGACCTCGAGTATAAATGTAGACCTTGTTGAACCATACTATATCTTGTACATTATGGTTTCAGAAGCTATAGAGTTCACATTCTATCTTATAGTACGAGTAGGTACCCTTATATTTCGACGCAGTCAATTACGACTAACTAAAAAAATAAGGAAACAATTTAACTCCATGTTGCAGCTAGGTAATTTATTTAAAAACTCATTTTTCTTTCATTAGCTAATAACGCAAAATAAAAAGTAAAATGGAACGTGAAACGGGAACACGGAGAAACCGCTTAACAATTAATGTTGCTAAGTAGTAAGTAATAGAACAACCGGGAGGAAATAATGAAAAAGTTCCCTAGTAGTGAAACTTATCTCACAAGGCGACGGGAAGTTATAGCATTTTTCTTACTTAATCGTTCGACTTCTGAAGTAATAAGAAACCTGATGGCGAAGTTTGTTACAAGTGGAATTGTACCATTACCCCCAGATGTTTTAGGGCAGGCTTTTTACTCTAAATTGGTGGCATTAAGACGGCAATAAAACGGACTCCTAAAAAACGCTTGAATACAAATGCTTTGAAGACTATACTGTGGATTATCTAACAATTTTTATATTCCATTGTAGACCGCCAATCTTTATAAATACAATATACAATTATTTTAAGCAACTGCTAACGATAGTTTGTCGAAAAGATCCATGATGAGTTTGAGGTTAGTGTTTAAAAAACCGACAAGATCATGTCGGATCACGTTCAGTATAGAAATCCGTCGCTCTATCTACAAACACAAAGACCTATCCCTAAAAAACACAGGTATAATTGAACTTTATATTTACAGTTATTTGGTGCTACGTTTCATGGTATGGGGCGACATTTCCTTGGTACGAAGGCTAAAGGCAAATGGAGGATTGGATCGCCTACATTGAAAATTACATTTAACTTGTAGGTATGAAAAAAAAAATTTTTTTTAATAATTTACAGAACAAAAGAAGTTTAGTTTCAGAAGTAGAAACGATCCATGCATTTAAAGCCCCACGGTCGGAGGTACACACACACCGGCACACAGACGCACACATAGACCGGTACACATAGACTGGCAGACAGGCGAACAGCAAAACTATATTATGTAGGGATTCCTAGTTTGAATACGGAACTCCAAAAAAGGCACTTCATTTTATACACCGGTACTTACATTGTGGAAAGTTAAACCAGAAGTAGTTTCTTTATTTGTTTCACTTACTTTTCGATTTAACGTGTTTCTACTTATTTGTACCTACATCTTGAGTCATAAATAAAGTTTGATTTAATTTGAATACTGACAATTCATAGAGCTTGCAGATTAATAACAAGAACTATCTAAAAAATGTCGCAGTGTTGCTTTATGAATATACAATTAAAAAGTTCGTTCGTTTGTTTTTATTGTTTCTTTTCCACTAAACTTGTACCTAGATGATTTGTTAATGTAAATATTTAAATGCAATTTTAAAATATTTCAAATTAACACAGACACGAAAAACGGGTACCGTCGTCGGCGAAATATATTTCGTCTAATATCATTTCCCAACTAACTTATCGCAATAAAAATGTGCTAAAGATGAATTTGCCAAATTAACGTTTTGGCATACCAATCTTTAGCACATTTTTGTTTTGCTAGTTACTTTGCATTTGGTCAAATTATAATTTAGCAAAATATTACATACTCGTACCAAGTTTTTTATAGGCAAACAGTTGTTCAGCAAAAAAAATGCCCAAATTGCCAAAACATATTCTCTGAAATTAATACTTTGCATACTTTATTAATTCAAGGTTAGGTTATAATATAACGGTGACCACAACAGAAACAAGTTACTAAGTTAGGTTATTTTTTTGTCTAGCACTAGCACTCACCTAGGTACATACTCGTAGAATACGAGTAGGACCTCCGTCGGGCTTGTCTCAAATTAAGTTAATTAGGATAGAAACTATATACTTTGTTTTGGGTAAAGTAGCTAGGTATGTCATGCCAATTGATCAGATACATTCGAAGAAATAATAAACGGCATTTAAAAAAAATACAAGTTAATATTTGTTATAAAACAGTTTGCCAAAACATTCACTTAAAAAAATGAAGTGCAAGTGGTTTTGCCAAACGATCATTGGCCAAAATGAAAATATGGTATGAAATTAAATCAAATTGTTTTCGGAAGTGATACCTTGCGATATAATTTTAAACCCGAGAAAAGTTATTTCGAAATGAAATTGTAGAATTAATTGAATTTGCTCACGAGCAACAGTCACGGTCTTCAAAAAATACCCATAACTTTTGCTCGATACAAAAATACTTGTCTATAAGTATTTATTCATCAGAGATTTTGTAAACTCATCAACAATAATGCTGCGTTTAAATTCTGATTAAGCATTTCAGGCTCATTAAAATAAAAAAGAACAGTTATAAATAAAGTAATGTACATGTAGCTCGGGATCCTAAAACCGGACTTCCGCCGTCGGCCGCATCCGCCGTCTCTATCTGCCTTTGAAAGCCTTTTAGTTCAATTTAGCGTAAAAACGAGACCAACCACTCCATTTCTGTGTTTTATGCCACTCGGAAAACGGCCATCACGAGCCTATATTTTTCAATAAGCGTTCTGTGGTTTGTGTAAGTATTGAGTGCTAGAACGGATATGTAGGATATAAGTAAGTAGAATTTTTAATTGTCAAAGCTAATTGATGATTTTGATGTTCAGAGTTGCGATTACAACGTCACGATAATCAGCTTTTTCCTCTGCTTTATTGTTGTAGATGCAAGAATGGAAAATTGACAGTGACAATATTATGGTCATTACAAAGTTATTTTTTAAGAAGCCAAATTATGGGGTAAATTTTTACTTATTATCTACCATATGTATTTTACAATAATATGTCAAACTCGATCTAAGGACAAAACAATTTCTAATTGTTTTAACCAAATATTTTGACAGATTTAATATTAACCCCATGTTATAAACTGATCAGATTGGACTGAAATAAACATTAATTAATTTTTTTTTGTCTGCGTTTTAACTTTGATAATCACTTCTGGTAACTGGCAGAGAAACCAGTTTGAACGAAAATACCTTTTGATTTTCTATGTCTTTGAGAAATTTCATTAACTGAAAGGAAGGAATTCGTGTACTGCCGTCCATTATCTAAAAGGCGGCTAAATACAAGAGGGTCATTTTGAGTTATGGCCAAAAAACATGGGAAACCATGTCTCTTAAAACTGGTGAGCGATATCCCTGTACTTTTTTTTGTATACTAATATTCGAGACTTGCTCTATTTTATACATATAAATTTGATACGGTTTTCCTTGTTTTTATAGCTGAAATCTTCGATTTTCCTTTTTAGCCATGACACCGTAGAATTTTATGAATTACGTTACATAGCTTAATGGCGGTTAAAGTATGTTTAGCCGCCTTCTAGTTCAGTAATTTAGGTTATCCACCATAGATTGTACAAATACAAAAAAGTTATATGAAAAACATAACTAAAAGGCGGTTACATGATTTAGCCGCTTTTTAGCTATGTATGCCTAGTTAATCCTGTGCAAACAGACATGACTATAAGACGGCCATACGACTTTAACTGCCTTCTAGTTTAAAATGACTGCATATGGCAGAATCTAATATAAGTTTTGTATCATCAATGCTAGAGAAAAAGGCAGTTAATTGAAGAACAAATAAAAATAACTGCTTTTTTGTTATGGATTGCAATCGAAGTATGTTACTACATCCAATGACTTCGGGTAGTTGCTAAAAACGCAGCGAAATTGAACTTAATAAAAACACCATTTACTATGTTTAAATCAAATTCATTCATACAAAATATAAAAATCTTTATATTAAAGGAACAAATTGCAAAGGTATACTGATAAAATCACAGTTTAAACGCGTAACTTTCTATTGCTTAGCTACTAAATAATACCATTCTTTAAACTTATAAAAACAAAAAGAGATCAATTGCTCATTCTTAAAATAGAAGGCTGTCATCAGTTAAAACACTTGGAACTTTAACAAGTAGAATATCAAACCTAATCTCAAAATAAAACCGAAACCTTCTGCGGTTAACAGACATCCAATAACTAATAAATAAAAAGAGGGGTGTTCGTTTATAACGTGTATCTCTATGTCTATGTATTTGAGTGTTTGTTTGTGGCATCGTAGCTCCCAAACACATGAACCGATTTGGATGCGTTCTTTTTTTTTGAAAGCTGGTTTTTTTAGCTAGGTTTTATGAAAACCGCCAAAAAACCTGCTTTCAAATAAAAATAACCGCATCCGAATCGGTTCACCCCTTTACGGGGTACAGTGCCACAGACAGACACACACACACTCACAGACTTACACGTCACACTTATAACACCCCTCTATTTTGCGTCAGGGTTTAAAAAAACGTCTTTGTGACACGATTTATTTTTACCAACTGTACTTGTATCACTTATAACAGACTCGTTATTAAAATTAAAATAGTCATACGAGTCTAAATTTGATGAACCTACCATTAGGTATTGAAGAGTTCCTACGTATAACCACCTCCAGTATTCCTCATAATACCAACTCGATGATACCATAATATTGTTTTGTCATCGGAATAACCTGTATGCAACATGTCAAGTCAATCCGCCAATTAGAAGTAGAAGTAAGTAGGTTAAAATCGACTTCGCATACAAAATTGAAATGCCGAATACAGCTGCGCGGAGGGCAACCTTCAATTGCTGCAGCAACCTCTTTCTCCTTCAGTGTTTGGAAAATGCTGCATTGATGCTCTTTGAGATGAGCATTGGTTTTTTGAGAAGATAGATCGTGCTGCCACTGATAAGAACAATGATGGGGGCTGGCAGCACTGCATTATCGCATAGTCAAACGAAATTTGGGAGTCTTATCGTAAAATAGAAAACCGTTGTTTTTTTTCTTTTTTAATACCGTTGCCAGGTTTTTTGCATAGCAGCATCGCCATTTCATGTACTCTCATTAACAACGCGTCTAAATATATATTAGGTCCATACCTATGAAATTGGCGTTTTTTTTCGTACGGAATTTAGTCATTTCAATTTTAACTTTCAAGATCTTTTTTAATTTCACGAATACACTATGTTACAAAGGTTATAGATACAAATAATATGATTAAATTTCTAACTTAATGTTTAAAATTTAAGTGTGAACTCAATTCTTTTCATGTGCTGCGAGTTCAAGTGATTCAATTACGCAGAGTTTTATGAAGCCAAATATTTTTAAGTAATTAAGATAATGTATAATCTAAGTTAGAAGTTCAATATTCCTGACAGAATTTTGTTTGGTTTGTATTTGACGTTACAAAATAATCCGTAAAATTAAATGTATGAAAACCACAGTTTTCATAAAATTCTCCATATAAAACGCCAATTTGATAGGTAAGGCCCTAATATATCTCATCCGGTAGTCTGATCGAATACAGCTGCGCCAAGGATGACCTTCAATCGCTGCAGCAACCTGTTTCTCCAGTTTTTGGAAAATGCAGCAGTGGTTTTCCTGACACAGAAATTGATGCTCTTTCTGATGAGCATTGGTTTTTTGAGGAGGTCAATCGTACTAGATTTCTAAGTACGAAGCGTCTTTGTCATGCTCCTGGCACTGAGAAGGCCAATTATGAGGGCTTGCAGCATTGCATTATCGTATAGTCCTACACCTCCCCTGATTCGAGGAACAAACGAAACTTGGGAGTCTTATCATGTCAAAAACCCGATTTTAAAAATTTCTTTGATTTTTTTTTTAATACCGCGGCCAGGGTTTTGTTCGGTTTGATTTGTTTCAGGAGCGCCAAAGTTCATATAAAATTGCGAGTTAGATTATTGGAACTCCGAAATTGTATCTCAAAGAATTTTACAACCTAAAGATCACTCTTCATACTCTTCATATTTTTTTAGTAGAAATGATCGGAACTTATAATCATCTGAACTTATAACCCCAATATTTATGGAACCGTACACTTTTCACAATTTCTTAAGTACCTTACGTGTAGATAAAATTCCGTTAGGTTGGTTAGATTAATAAAAATTTGAATTTGTTTTTTGAAAAACTGCTTTTTGAGTTGCGATAATTATGACTTAAAAAAGTATGAACAAAAAAGTATGAGCAAATTTTTTGGGAGTTATGATGAGTATAGTCACAAATCGTTATTTGTATAGAAAATTAAAAGACCAATTTTATATTAGCCAATATGGACCCGCCATTTCGTGTTCTCCCATTAACGACGCGTCTAAATATATAGTAATATATTTCATCCGGTAGTCATATTGGACTAGATTTAGTTTCATGGGCTCCCCGACTATAAAGCGAGCGGGGGACCAAGCTACAGTAACGAAAGTTTACTTAATAGTAGGTACTAGCTAGACCTAACTGCCATTTGAGAAATTTATTTTTACGTAGACGTTTTTCTTGGAGGCAGCGTGGTGGAATTGGCGGAAATCGACGCCCGCGCCGCTTGCGAAGCGACCAGAGGGCCCAGACAAGATGCATTGCGCTAACTATCGTTTCTATTCGTTTAGTTTTTAAACGAATCGCGTCACTGGCACATCACGTGACTTTTCGTATCACGTCATCTACCAGTGACGCGATTGGTTTAAAAACTAAACTAAGAGAAATGCTAGCTAGCGTAGTGCATCTTGTCTGGGCCCTCAGCTCTTTAGATAAGCACTCCGGCGACTGACTTCGGCCGACGCCGTCATCCCGACAGGCGAGACAGGGGATAGGGCGACTGCTGTGCGGGGAATGAGTTGCCGCCTTTTAGTTAGGCAATGTCGTATAGCCGCCATTTAATGAAGCAAGAATTGATTTTTATTACTTTGGTTTCTAGATTATAAAACCGTGACGGCCTTTAAGGTATGTATTTTGATAAAAAATAATAAAATTTACATACAAAAAGGCGGCTATTGGATTTTAACCGCTTATTTCTTATGTAAACACGCATAGACCGCTTTTTAATCTAGGACCTCTTTTGCAGTTGAATATTACGTTCTTAAGTTATAAGATGGCTAAAGTCCAATAGCCGCTTTTAAGTTGTGGAAAATAAAATAACTGCTTTTAAGCCTTGTACCGTAACACGTGTTACGTTTAAAAATTGGCAGTTATCGACTTTTAATCGCCTTTAAGATAGGTAAGTGTTAAATAACCGCCTTTTTGGTAGTAATATCCCAAAAAATCTGCATTTAGCCGCTTTTCTGAAGGCTGTATCTCGGTTGTTTTTAAAGATATTGAAACCAAACCTAGATAGATCGATAGCTAATAAGTAGCTGAATCGCCCTGTATATATAACTCAAAAAGGTCGTAAGAGCCTTTAGCCGCCTTTTAGTTAATAGACGGCAGTGTAATTTAAATTGAGAATTCCATAGAATCTCTGTTAATTTCGTTCAAGTGTATATTGTGGAAATATTCTCATAGGCCCAGCTCTAACTTCTGTCTTAGAATAGATAAAATTAAATTTTATTTTACATAGATTCTCACTATAAAATACTTGCATCAATTCGTAGTAGTAGCACTATCCGCCTACCTATATACTTATCGTTTACGATTCAAACGTATTTCAATGTTGATGATGCCTGCAAGGGCGAACGAAATTGACTGCCGATATTTTTACGCTTATTACCATGATACACAAAAAAGTAATATTAACTGACAAAGTCTCGCAGTAAATTGGACCTAATTTAAATTGTAACCTTACGTGCAATGTAATTAGTTAGTAAGTACAATGTAAGATTATTAAGCTAAAGCCCTGTCCTAATGTTCCTGTGTCCAACAGGATCAATTGGGAGTAATTGAATTTACCTATATTCATTACCGTATTTGTTTTGGAATGCAATGAAAACGTTTGAGTATTTGAGTAATATCTGAAAATGTTAGGATATATTCATAGCGGCTCCCTATTAACTATTATGAAATTACTTCCTTTGATGCTAATGCTTTTAATAAAATTAGCAAACTTGGTATTTTTTCTATTTATAACGATGAATTTGTTTCTTTAAAGGTTTATTTTCGTCAGTGCTATTTATTATACAGAAATAATCTAAACCCAGCATTGGTTAGTATGTTACTTCTGTTAGTTTAATCAAATTGCTTATGCTTTCATGGAAAATGTATATAAAGTCTGAATTAATTGAAACGTTCAGTTCAAACACTTCAAACTAGATTTAGACAATCTGAAAATTACAAAATTCAGCGGAGTCCAGCGCACAAATCTGAGATGAAACTAGTTTCTGAGTTGTTTATTTGTATTCTATAAACTCAGCTAGCCTAGATCTGCTTCTAACAGCATCTTTTTTATTTCGTTCTACAGAGACCGATAAGAAACGCTTCGGAAGGAACTTCCTAACGAAGATATTTCTTTCCCACAAGTCATTAAGTTACTCGGTTCTATACGTACCTGGGGATTAGCACAAGTTGCCCGCAACTTGTTTTCTCGGCAGTCCTTTTTGTGTGTTTAATGCAATAATGCTTTAAAGGTTCATACACGGTTTACCGAAACCCGATACAGATGTTTAACGAGTGAAACCTATATTCAAACTGCGGACACATAAGGCTTACTTAATGTGTCAAAGTTTAATCCCAAGTAAGCCTATTTATCCGCGGTGTGATAATTGGGTTCAGCCATAAGACAATTATTATGTGAAAAAGAGTGGATCATTCCCAAGGAAAAGTCCATTTTACAGATTTTTTCCATGATTCACAATTATAACATTCGATCATTATGTTAAAAAACAAACTGAAAGTAGCGCTTTAGTGAAATCAAGCAATAGCGTCGCGGAGGCTCTTAGGTTAATTTCTTGGAAAGAGACACTGAAATTCAGTTCTCTAGAATGATTTGAAACCAATTTTATTAGCTCTCGGCCGACAATAGTATACGCTCTGCATGTAATTGTAACGTTACATTAGTAAAATAATAAATAAACAATACATCAGAAGAACAAAAATCAAATGCCTGCCATTTTTTGCCCGTTTTAAATTGTTTTTGTCGCTTGTCTTTAAATAGTGCCTTAATTATAATCAACAACTTACCAAGCACATCATTATTTTGCTGGCTGTTTAATTGGTGTATATATGTAAAAATAATAGGGCCTTATATTTTATTATTTTACTGCGACATTAACACTCGATAAAACAAATGAAATGGCCGACGGTTAGGTCGCAAAGAACTAAATTAACGCCAATGTTGACTTCTTATAACCTCAAGGCATTAGGTACAAAACGTCAGTTTGCTCGCGTGCCCGTCGTGTAATGTAATAATATCGGTGGGAGGATATTACAAAGCCATTAGGTTACTTTAAAAAGTGCATGCTATTGCATGCAGTGCAAGAAAACGCCCGGTAATTGCGCCAGGAAAAAAGTAAATGAAACAGCCTTTTGTTTTTCGAAAAGGTATAGTGCCTACGAGAGGTAAACTAGCTCCATTTAGGTTTTGTGACTTTTTACGCTGCAGCAAAACGAGAAAGAGGGCTTTTGTATATGAGGAAGAGTTACGGTAACGAGTATGCTTAATGTCTCTACCTAAAGTTATATTTCTGGTCCAATACCTTATTTCTCTTGTAAGGCAGTTAGTTATTTTATTATCAGCTAAAATTACTCAGAAGGTAATTAATAAAGTAGCAATTAAGTCCTTCATTATCTGAAACAAAATAAAATCCAGATAACAAAAGCTGCACCCTTTTATTACAAGTTTTAGAGTTTTAACCAGCAGACTTACATTCACCTGACTCTTCTACCGTCTTTAAAGTCGCCGTTAGATAAGCCAAGAAACTACGTACATAAATACTCCCAACTATACCCTAGCCTTTCCGTTTTCAGAGATTAAAAAGATATGTTACGTTCAGCTTATTTCCCCTAACGGCGGGGTATCGGTAAAACGCGCTCACGGCAGATCGCATTAAGTGTCAGCTACATGCTCGGAATCGGCTGCCAAGAGCACATCACGTGAGCAAATATTCACCAAGTATTGAATATTTGGCTTGAGATTGCGCTGATACGCGGATACATCAAAATAAAATGCAAAGGCGCTTGCCTCGTTCCACATATCATATACGAGTATATGCACTTACTAGATGATACTTTGTACGCGTACAATTGGGCTCCTGTTAACACGACTTGGCTTGGTTAGAGGTTCAAATTCGAAAAGCCTCTTCTAGTGCACCCCTAGTACTAACAAGGATTAGTTTTTTCAAAATTCAAGTTCCCATGTCCGGCGGTTGCGGCTACGCGTAACGTATCAATCAGTTAGATAGTCACAGAAGTTTATTTTTTTATTATGAGTAGGTATAGTAACTTGTGTAGTCAATAAGCTGGCAAAATAAAATGAAGAATAACGTTTCAAGACGTCAGAGTGCTTACAAAAGCTAGAAATCGAAATTATTTCATGATGCGGAGAACTCGTAAATGCCTACAAAACTAGCGGTCTCAGGTTCTATCCCTGGAAAAGATAGATAGTTAAGCAACAACGATAGAATAGGACCTGCTTTTCTACAAAAATGATCCTAATTTGTTTCTGTCACTTTCCCTGTGTCTCCCATGCGATTTTCCCTACACTGGTCCCTGTATATTTATTTTATTGTCATATGCAGCATTTTTTTTAAGGCATTTCGCTTTTGGTGCTATGCACCGTTACGTACAGCTTCACAGGGCGGTGTATGTAGAGCTATTTGTCGAAAAAGATATATGCGAGTACATGATTGTAAGATTAACGTGTAATATTCCACACAGGTGCTGCTCGCCAGTTCTCTTGAACTTGGCTTGACTCGCTCCCGTGTGTCGTCTAGATATTCATTTATTTTAACAAATGTGTACTTAACTAACTGATTCTCACTATTAAAAGTTAGTTAAAAGTAATTTGAAAATAATTTTAGAATAATGATATTTTTTTGTGTGGAAGCGAGTTATGTATGCAGAATCTGTTTTCACTGAGGTAGAAATATTATTTCTGTTTGGTTAATCTTACTAACGCGGACTTGCGCGGACCAGAGTTAGCCCTTAACCCAGAGTTAAGCGTCTACTTTTGTACGTGGTTTGCCGCCTAACCTCGGGTTAAGACGCTAACTCTGGTCCACGCAAGTGGGCGTAAGTATCACAATTTTAATGAAAATGTAATTGAAAGTGTGATACTTAAATAGTTTTGCGGGCCAGTGTATGTTGAAAAAAAATTCATGATATAACATTTTACAACGACAATAAATAGCCCTAGTTTTGGAAACACTCACAGACTTTTATTTCAACCACAATTGACTTATTTGAGAGTTTCGTTTTTCAGCTATTCACTTGGCAATACAAATCCCAAACGCAGTTTTGATAGAGCTTTGTAAATGCAGTATTGAAATATTACTTTGCGGAATTCTAATACAAAGCAGTACATTTACATGATCAAATCGAATTGCAGTCTTGTATTCTTGCATCGAAAACCAATTTTCCGCTTGGCAGTTTTATTTATAGGTATTGTCAGAGAACAGAATTCGAAATCAAACATAGAAGAGTATTCAATTTGGATCGGGGAAGTTATAACTATGGATGCCGAGTAAAAATGCATTCCTCAAATTTTATCCGAATATTGTACGAAATGAAATATTACAACTATTTTTAAATACAAATAGAGAGACAAACGTAGTATTTCTTTTGTTGCCTTTGATCAGGTTTATGTGATTCCGATACAACATAATCCTGCTCTACCCAACTTTAACATGCCTGTTCTAGTTAGAAGTTCCTACAAATTTGCAGACTTGGTCTTGCAGAGCCGTAACAGAATACTCAATTTACCTGAAACAAAGTGCCTGAGCGATTTTGGGTCAGCGTATAGGCTTTCGCTAAGTCCATCCAATTAGGGCGGAATTCTAATTCTACTCATTGGAGCAGGGCTATTACGATCTGGCCGCGTAATAAGGGAGTTCGAGTTCTTTGTCCAACTTGATCAAACAACTTTGTGGTTGTAGTAAAAGAAACAAGGAATGGTTTCTGTAATTTGTACCTGTTATCTTGATAAGGTTACTTATATGAAGAAAACTTTATGGTATCAATAAGTAATGGCATGTTTTTTTATTTATTTATGCAGACATAATAATGAATCGACAAACATTGTCACTAAATGTCAGCACAAACATATAGAATTAAAGTGCCATAGTCAATAGGAACCCGACCTGGGTTTGATTTCCGTAAACATTTGTGTGATAGGTGTGTGCTCTTTTTGCTGGGTCTTGGGTACTTTTTATGCACTTAATTACCTATTTTCTGTATATTTTTAAATTTTGTTTAGTGTCCAAAGTACCTACAAGCTTAGTGCTTAGTTTGGAACCATCATCGTACGAGATAGCTCCTGTCCACTGTTGTTTAATATTATTCTTTTTTAATACCGTGTTAGATATTAGTAACACACACTCATACTTAATCTTACAATAAAATGGGTATTTTGAAGCTTCTAGCCCATAAATATGAATTAACTGATTTACTGATCGAATCAAGCATACTTAATATTAAATTCAATGTCATTTAATACTCCCAGATCCCTAATAGACGTTAATTTACTCTGGGCTGTCAAATCAAAATGAGCACACTATTGAAAATATCAATAGGTACGAAGCGTATAAGCTTAAAGCACCGGATAAAATCTCAAACAGTTATTTATAGAATGCAGAAGCAAGAATACAAAGAGTGGGCTTAAGGAAAGCAAAAAGATACACAGCGTTACCTGGCGTCTTACCGAGCAAACCCTCGGCGAGAGTGGAGAGTCAACACGGTACCGCGGAAGCTTTTAAACTCCAGAGCTTTTGCTGGTTAAATAACGCTTCATAAAATAAGGACTAAGGGCTAAACGATAATTAAAGGTATTATACTGGTGCCGGAATAATTTTTAGGGTTCCGTACCTCAAAACGAAAAAATGGAACCCTTATAAGATTACTTTGTTGTCCTTCTGTCTGTCGAGACCCTTTATCTCGGGAATGCGTGGAGGTTTCGAGTTGAAATTAAAAGCATATAGGTCTACATCCCTTGAAGCTGTGAAAAAATGAAATTGGTTAACGTAAAAAAAGATACGGCCATTTTTGCCGCAAAATACCTACGTATATTTCGACAATCTCAAGGGAATCAAAATTTATAGGGTATTTTCCGTTGAATCTATGAAATTTGGCAAGTATTACCGTCTTATACTACAAGTACAGGAAAAAACCTGAAAACTATACCTACAGCTTTAATTAAATCACTACAAAAAGCGGAGAAACCAAATCCGTCTCGGTACATTTTGTCAGATTGTGGAATCGGCTACCGACTGGCATTAGGTAATCACAAACGGTAGATTCCCTAAAAGGCAAATTAAAGAAGTTCTAGTTTGACTCTATCTCCTAAATATCAATTATCCTCTTGATACGTAAAATGTAGTTTATGTATGTATATTTAACTATGAATACATATATTTCTGTATCTATTTATGTAAGTATTAGAATGTCGTTTTATTTTTATTTTAGTTATATGTATAAGTTTTATTGGTTACTTAATGTGTTATATTCTTCTTCTTGTACACACTTTCACTCTTCTCCATCTCTCAAGGGTTAGCTGGAAGAGATCCCTTAAAGAGATAAGTTCGCCTTTGTACATATTTTTATATTAATGGTATTGTTCTGGTTTTTATTTTGTACAATAAAGTGTTTACATACATACATACATACATAAGTGCAACCATAAAGCTATCTAATAATGCGAAAACCTTACTTCTAATGACAATGTGGAATAGATAAATACTCTAATGTGATTATTTATATAAATTTCACGCGACTGAATTACGGGAAAATAAATCAACAGGGAATATACTTGTAATGAATATAACACGCAAATAAATGCGAGTTCAATATTGTGTCACTCCTAAAAAGCCCAGTCGTGACATATGTGTATTTTACCACACAGTAAATGTTGGTTTTTCCCGCGATCAGGCTGTAACCAGCAGAAATCAGTTTAATGAGCGGTATTGTTTCAAACGACGACTGTTCAAACAATGCGACAACATTTCCCTAGCACATCTTCTTCTTCTTCAAATTCCTCTCCACTACTGGAGGTTGGCAGTCAGCTCTGCATTCAACTTCCTATCTCTCGCCAAACGGAACAGCTCTTCAACCGTGGCGACACCTGTCCAGGTCTTTATGTTCCCGAGCCATGACATCTTGGGTCTGCCAACGCTTCTCTTCCCCTCTACCTTACCTAGCACATGAGCCCAGTGAATTTATACTAAATTGAAACGTGACCCCAAACGATCAATATTTCCACTCAATTAAATGATTCAATGAAACAGAAATGCGGGTTAAGGCAGATTTAATCACGAGACATTTTGGTCTTACTCCGCGCGGTTTTCATGTGTAATTTCCCAAGGGTCGGTGATCGGACAGTTCTTACTCTTTCTTTGATAGGTAGAATGGTTTGTTTTAAAATATCAAGTCATTCAGTTGGCTAAATACACATTACAAAGGCTACGTCAACAATGTCCAGGATATTTTTCGTTTTAAGTAATTAAAAATGGCACTGTGGTCTTAATTTTGCTCAAATATTTATTTTGACTTCTTCATATCTGAAAAAGACAAGATTTAAAAAAAGATGTTTTGGCAGCGGTGACAGTACTTACTACTACTTTTTTGATGCCCCAATTGGGATCGACCAAAAAAAATTACTAAAGGTCTTTACTTTCTAATTCGAAATGACATGATTATTTTAAATTTGGTTTGGCATTTTCTAATAAATTACAACAATTAAATGATATCTAATAAAAAAAAGTGATTGTAATAGTGTATTAAAACTTAATATTTCAAGCGGTGTTCGCCTAACCCGTTAGATACACCTAGGAGGGCTTCAAGCCGAAAACGAAAGTCAAACAAAGTTAAATATACTTTTGCCGAAATATCCAAAATAGATAAATATTTCAAAAATTCAACAATGCAGAACGGCTTTAAAACCCTATTCCTTGAAATGGTTTTCGAATTGGAGTAATTGTAAAAATATGAACAATCCCAATAGCATAGCATATCATTATGGAAACAATCAACTACAAACCTAATTCAAAACAACTATCCTTGTACAAGATAGTAGTTCCGTAACGTCGATTAATGTCTCTGTTGACATAACTAAACAACGCGGTCACTCAGAAGGCAGATAGTATCGTTTATAACCAACGTTCCGGGTGCTTCCGGACGTCCGAGTACATTCTCAAAGAAACAAAATGGATCCAGAGGCGGATACGGCTTGATAAGGAAACCGGATGCCGATCCCCAGGTAACGAACAACCAGTGGAAGATAACCAGTATTACCTGAGCCCTCCCAGGCTATTCTATGGCTACGTGAGTGATAAAAGAGAAAGGTTTGACAGATCATTAGAAACTAGACGACCTGTAGTGTATGTTAACACAGGCATAAAAGCAAAGTGAAGAGAAGTAAAACTTCCTTTGAAACTCCATTCAAAGTACGTTGAACTGTACATGTGATTAATTAGGCGTAATGGAATATTTTGGATGATATGAAAAATAAATAACCTGAGAAACAGAACAGTGTAACGAAAATGCTCTTTCACGGTTCCCTGGAGCCTAGGCTAAGTAATTGAATTTTATTTTTATTTGTCAAGATAAAATGTTTGTTACTTGTTTCGTAAAAATGCTTTTAAATAATATTTGGAAGATCTTTGATGAAAGTAAACGAAACAAAATGTTTTTTTGGCGATTTTTTTGGTTTACTTACCTAATTGAAAAGGGATTTCAAGGGAACCATATTGAAAATATGTTATAAAAGTTTTGAGATTGCGTGCATGGCGTTAAAGGTATAGGTACTCGTAAATAAAAAAACTCAGTGACCTTTTTAGGTATGATATTTTTAGCTAGAAATTGCAGTAAGTGGTGTCACATCGTCTATATTGCTTTATTTGGATGAAGTAGGACTGACCGATGTTTGCAATAATAGGAATCATTAGTACAGACCACATCCTACCAACGGAAGACCAGCGCTGACTTTAATGCCAGCATTACGCTGAGTTGGGACCATTTCGTGGCTACTTTTTTCTTGTATTTGTTAATCTGTTCTTTGTTATGCATGTCACGAATAAATGATTTTCTTTCTTTCTTTTTCTTTATCCTTATTTCCACATTTTGATTTAAAATCGTCAATCACTATTTTTGCTAGTTTGAGGTTTACAAAAAAAAACCTACGTAGAAATCAAAATTTACTTATTCCAATTTCAAATTGAACCTTTTACTGAACATGGTTCAGGTGGACTTACTAAAGTTGCATTTTGCTAGCGTCTGCGCCTTCAGAAATCAAGAATTATAATATTTATAATATAGGATTCGCGGATATTTTGTGCGGCGCCATTGTAAGTTGTATTTTGACTGATATTTGCAGACGTTGGCTTCCTTAGAATACAATTTGACTAACCTCAGTTCAGTTCTAACTACCCTGTTTAGAAGAAGATTATTTCATGTTATACTTCTTGTTTGTAAGATACTAAGTAAAATATAATGAGATTCTATTTATTTCATAACCCGTTCCCTTTCCAACACCCGAACGCAGCCCTTTACTAAACTTGAACCCTATCTCCAAGGGTTAAAGTGTGAGTTCGCGTGTTTGGCAACTTCGTAGATTTTCTTGGGGTTGTTTCTCAAGGGGAATATCGTTCATTTGGGCTCTCTAGCTGTTCCCAGGACTGGGGCTGTGCTTAACGGACTGTCTTCTTGCTAAATCCTCTCGTTTCACTTACGACTGTACAAGAATGTAACATGGTTTTTTAATTCAATATATGTTTAGATTATTTAAGTATATACACATACATACATACATTAAATCACGCCTGTTTCCTAGAGGGATAGGCAGAGACCACTTCTTTCCACTTGCTACGATCTTGACAAAATTCTTTCGATTCTTCCACATTCATACATCTAGTCATGCACGCACGTCGGTTTCGAATACTTAAGTATGTATTACTCTACATATATATATGTGTATGTATCATTGGCTAGAGCTTATTTTGGGACTAGGCCAAATTGTGTGCGATTGTCAACCGTTTTTTTTATTACTTAAAAGAAACTAAGCTATTCCAGTTAATCTACATAATTTCCCAAAATGTTTTTTATCAGATGTTAATTCTCTAGAGCCTATTTTTATTTCATGTACCATTACAAAAGCTTAGTAACAAATCGAACTGTCTGAGAAACAGATGTAACTACTGGCTTTCAAAGATAAGGATTTTTAAAGAGAAATTTAAAACCCAATCCAACTATCTCATTCCAAGAAATAAATAAAACAAGTTTCTAGCAGACTATGTACTTACTTTACTTAATAAAATCCTGTTGCAAAAAGCACCTCCGCTAACGATATAAATCCAAGTTACGTCAATCAACTGTCTCATAAGACGAAGGTAGTATTAATGTAGGCAGATGTACATAATTAAACACCGAGAGGATCCGGGCGGCGCCTGAGGTCTCGCCGTTGTCAGCCTAATGGAGACGAGCGTTGGTACGGTTTATCTTTGCTGCCTACAGGTTCGTGGCATAAGTAACGTGATAACACGTCGGACGGGACTGGGGCGGGACGGACACGTGACGGTGACGAGGGATTGATCGTAAGTTATATTAAACTCAAAGATCAATATAGGTAGAGGGCCTTGAAATCTATTTTAATAGCTAAACCTGAGAGAAAAACAATGGAACAACCAGCTGGTGGTTTTTTTTTTACACTGTTGTCGCAACTATTTATTACAGTGTAGGTATAAACTAAACTATTTTCGGTATAATAATATTGTTTCAAAATTGTGTCATTATACCAAATGCCCTATTCCACTTGGTAAAACCTTATTGCATTTGACATGTTATCGAATCAACGTAATGGTAGCTCTTATACTATTAAAGTAAACTCCTACTCGTCATCGTATGCTACTACAATATTTATTTCTATCTGGGTACTATTCATGTAAGTAGGTACGCAGTTTTCACCTTTTTGTACAACTGTCCCATCAAAAGTAATATAAAATACCACCATATAAAGAAGACGCTTTTAAACAATAAAAAAGGTAAACTTAGAAAAGAATAGAAGTTAAGTGAATACAATAATCCAAGAACAAAGCTTGAAATAAATTCATCTTTGAATCTAACTTTCGGTCTAAAATCTAGTGACAAACAAAAGAACGGCGTCGAATCCGTTTATCTCTCAATTTTACTCCAGCCTTGTAAGTTGAGCGTGTAAAGACGATTAACTCTGAAAACAGGTTTTTCCTGTTACCCGCCAGCTTTGGAGTAAATCTGCGCCGCCTTGATAAAAACCTCTAGAATGTTCGCAATTTTCCAGGTTCTGCGAAATCCAAACTACTTATGTACTTACGAGTATCTTATCAGTTCTCAGAAGAAAACATTTGAAATTACAATTACAAACACATAGGTACTAGGTACTTACTAGAGAAATGAACATATCACGCACATAATACGTTTCTGTTAAATTTGAACCCTATGCTCATTCTAAGAGTTTCCCTAGTAGGTACACTACAATTTTTTTAAGTTTAAATTGATTATTCAGGGAAGGAATATTTAAAGCTAAGTTAAATATCAAATGGAAGCTTCAAATCCTTAATGCTTAATGCAAAAGCTTCATCAACGACCTGTAGAAACTCCACTCAAGATGAAATCCCTGAAGAGCAAACCGTCTCAGATTGTCAATAAGAGAATCCGAATCGAAAGCATTTACCACGAGCGCGAGAAAATGGCTTCCGAAGGTATTATACACTGAAATCCGTGTTCGCGACAATTCGTACATTCTCATAATGTCTAAACAAAAGCCATCGGGTTCGACGCAGCTTGAATCATAGCTCGGTTCAACTTGGTACCGTTATAGATAGTAAAACTATACTTATAAATATCGCCAATATCATTGTCCGCTGCATTGTCTGCGTAGAACTCATTAATTACTATTCCCTTGGTTAAAGTGTTTTTAATCCAGGTTCAAATCCTTTCAGCCGTAATTAAAAGCCAAACCGCTTAACATCTGCACAAACCTTACCATTTTACATAGGGTAAGTTTATCGAATTTCACTTCATCGATTGTATCATTTCATCCAACGCTATGTTCTACTGATACCATGATGTTTTCAGAACATTTCAAACGTGAATTACGTAGGTTAAGTTAGATTTGTGACTCCCACAAAAAAACTATTACAGCGAGAAATGCCTATCGATGAAATTAAATTCTGCATAGTGATACGTTCATTGAAATACGTTTCGATAAAATAACACATACCCTTAAGTAATATATTATTGTACCCATTACATATACTTAGTAATATCATTAAGGATTTTTTTTAAGGTTTAAGAATCAAGAGAGCTACGTGGGGAGGTAGTGCGTGTCTGTTCTGTACACTCCACTTTTGTTGAAGAAATGCAGGCAAAACATAAGAGCAGAGGGGCTATTGCCTAACGCACTCGCATTTTGAAAATCGAATGCTTGTCTGCATTCAAAATGAAAACAATTGTGCCACTTTGAAGCCAATTCAGATTGCGAGCGCGTTAGGCAATAGCGACACAGGTTTGTAACGGATCTGTTAACGCTGTCCCCTAATATATTTTTATCCAGGGAAGAAACAGGGGAATCTGTAAAGACTAAACACCGCCCGCATTTCCTCTTTAAGCTGGAACTAAGTGGAACAAACTTTGGAATGCCGGAGTTTAGCTGTTATCGGTCGTCTCGTCGAAAAAGTTTCACCACTATTCGCAATACTCAGACAAATCGAGCACGAGATAATGCTTCTATGATATGTTTGTGTTTTGTTTTATCCGAAAAACTCCTCGGGATTGTAAATGTTTCTTTACTTACTTTATTTAGCCAATGTATTAGAAGTATTATTTCCTTTTAGTACGAATATGTAACATTTTTGTAATTAGAAAATTGTAAGGGAAATGTGATTAATAGGTACCTAAATAATGGTATATAACAATGTTACTGTGAATAATTAGAGATATTTTGTAAAGAAGTTGTCCGGCCGTTTAAATAAAGGTTCAAGGTGTTTTAAGTAATTGAGAAGGCAAACGATCGTATAGGGTGATGATAAGTGAGATCTGGCACCCATAGACATTTGCATTATCAAAACTATAATTTAAGACTGCAATCCTAATGCTGCAAATTTATGCGTTGCGAACTATGAGAACTAAAATGAAATGCTAGAAATTTTACCGGCTGTCTTATTCCCTCACTGGAACACAACAATAAAATGACTGCATGACTTAGGTTAAAGAATACGATAGTGGTAGCGATCCGGAAGCACCCTATACACGATCCTAAAACCACCAAAGATGTATCATAAATACGAGTATAATAGATAATACGATATAATGATTTATCAACCATATTATTTCACAAACAATTATAAAATGATATCTATACCCATTTTCCTCAGTCAACAGATTTGAAATGAAAACTTGAAGAGCTTGAAACTCAGAGTTATTAAAATGTTTCAATAAATTCCATGCTCATTCAATGAGACGTTGGAAAAGCGCGTCCAAGTTTCTTAATTCTACATCGCTAAAGCGTACGTCAACACTTTTACGGAAACGGTAAAAGCCTTTAGTACCCACTCGGGGGGTGTTATTCCTTTAAAAACAGTTTCTCGCCGAACCGTCGATTGCGCGAGCGATCTCATACGAGCACATTTTAAGCTACCTAATTGAGAATGCACGCCCTTAAATGTTCTTTGTTCGGTGACGGAACCACTTAAACTCGCCGGTTAAAATTCGTTCGTTGAGTAGAAACGTGAGTGAAGTGAATACCATGGTTGCTCGTACGAGCTGAAGTAGAAAATGCTCAAAGTTGGCAACACTCGCTGTAAAGTAACGGAAACATCAACTGTCATAACTTCGTTCTGTACGAGTAGCGTGTTGCAGGTAAAATGTTATAGGTGGGTTTGTATAAGTAGTGTCATATAGATTTTACAGAAGAAGAATAATAAATAATGCGTTTAGTATCATACCATGTCCAAAATACGTGTTTTAAAACTTCAAATTTGTGGTATAAAGAGAAAATGATGGTCAAAGCCCACCTATTCCTATTGTACTCAATATTTTTAAGGATACATCTGATCTTTGAAAAAATAAGCGTTTGGACTCTGGCACACGACGGGTTTTTTTTATTATTATTACCTGTTTTGGTTCATTAGATACTGCCCGTTGATACCCGACGGACAGTGAAGGTTACATCGTCAATCCATTTTGTGGTAGGCCTGCCAATATAACTATGTAATGTACATTTTTATATAGGTAGAAATAAACGCAAGTAATTCACTAATATTTACTTGTTTGCATAGATTTTGTCGTTTACCTCGTGTAAAAAAAACCTTTTTTTGACCTACGTTGATATATCCATTTCAGTAATAAATTCGGTCCAATACAAAATCGATAAAAAATCACAATATAAAATCGATGGCTTGTCTGCATACAAAATGAAAACAATTGTTCCGCTTTGAAGCCAATTGAGATAGCGAGTGCGTTAGGCATTAGCAACGCTGCACATACAATTGAACGATATCAGTTCCATCACAACATAATATCAATATACTATCAGCAGCAATGCAATAAGCTCATATCAAGATCCTATTACCTGTATATCAAGCAAATAGTTGTCAGCGTCAAATAATGTATCATGAATATACAGGGTGTCCCTTAAACTATCGATCAAATTTAGATGTCAGATATGGTAAGAAGTTTTTAAACTGGCTCTTTCTGTTAAACACATCTCATCGCTAATCGGGTCACTTCATAAAATTCGTACTATACCAGGTTATTTAATTTAGACTTTAATTAAAATTTAACTTTTTGTTTATTGGTAAATATAATTTGATCACAAACATAATTATTAAATACATAAATAAAAAATCTACATACATAACTTTTTCTACAATTAATTTAATCAACGCTCGAACAAACTTTCTTTTGCAGAAACAACACGAGGATTGGAACCGAATCGAATTATACTCGTATAGTGATACCAATGTGTACCTATTCGAAATTCAAAATTCATTACAGTTTTGTAAAAGATGCTGAAGTTAGCGTAGTATTGATCCGTACATGACAGATTCTGAACGGTTTGTAAAGGATTTAATTCATCAGCATCACCCATGTTGATAAATCAGTTTTAAAAAATTACTAAATTAGCTAATAAATGGTTCCATAATAGCACCAGCATCATTTTAAACTCACGCCTCACCGAAACTAAGTGCAGGCTATCAATTAAGTCGTCTAACGATCTTCAGATAATCGCGAAAATTTGTGGGTTCTGCCAATATCTGCGAGTCATACATCACCGTCTGAGGCAAGATTGATGGCCCGGCTTAGTAATTGAACTTCATCAGGGATCATAATTAATAACCCTGAGCAAAAAGTAGTGCCTGCAGTGGACCCTGTGTTGGTGGTGCACGTTTTATGTGTAGAAAAATCTTGAGGGTTTTGTACCACACAATATTATTTAATGGTTGGTTTACATACAAAATTACATACAAAAAAATGCTTTAGTAGCACAAAAAGATAATTTTATTTTGGAATAGAAAAAACCTTTAATGAGTTCTTGACAGATGGGTGTGATGATCATATATATTTACGAACCGGCCAAAAGCAATGTGATAGTGTGATCGTGTATTGAAATAGCGAGCAACAAAATTAATGTAGACAAAGGAAAATCTAGAAATCTAACTACTCTCTCTCGATTTGATGAATAGTAGAGAAGCGTACAGAAATAACAGATCTAACATCGAGTATCAAGAATTAGATTAAAAGTAAAACGTAGTATTAGGAAATATATTTGCCAGTATAATATAAATAAGGTACCTATAAACCGCTTTGGAAAATAATCGGTAGTTTAGAATGAGGAACAGGAAGATAGGGTAAAAAGCAGAACAGAAGAGATAATGTGTTAGAAATAAGTACAAACTTCTACCAAAATCTTCACTCCGACGCAGTAACAACTTTGTAACTCCTACACATTATGCCATGACACCGTCCGTATTATCACGCATCAAAAAGTTTTATCTGTTCGAAAAATAAATTTCAGCAGATGCCCTGTTGAAGATGGTATCGTAACAGTGGCTCTGGGTATCAGGAATTGGGTATTGATTCCGCATTTAACTCGCCTTCTTAACAACAAAAATCAAACCGGTATATTTCCTACAAACTTAATATGCCATGCAAAAAAAAACCATAAAACAGGTGATAGATCTCACATTAGTAATTTGCGTCTCATTAGTTATATTTCCCATGTCTACAAAGCATTTATAAAAATATTCGAAATCCGACTTTTGCCGTTGCTAGACCGACCAACCTGAAAAGGCAGGGTTTAGACCCGGCCTGTCTATCACTAACGAGTATAATCTTTCTCTGTACCTTGCATTTGTTGATCTTTCAAAAGCCTTTGACAAGTATAGCTCATTTGTCCATATTTGATGCTCTAAAAAATAAGAATATTTATCCAGAGGGGTTATTGCTTAACGCACTCGCAATCGTAATCGTTTTCATTTTGAAAATCGAAGGCTTGTCTGCACCATTGTTCCGCTTTGAAGCCAATCGTGAATCGTGAATCGTGAAGTGCGATAAGTAATAGCGACGCCAGTTATATAAACATATTAAAAAACATTAACGACGACAGTACTACTCCTATTAAGCTCGCGTTTCCGGGTCCAGTATTTCACATTGCAAGAGGCGTAAAGCAGGGCGGCATAGCTTAGGCGACCCACTGTCTCCTAAACTTTTTATCAGTACCCTGGAGGAACTTTTCAGAAAGCTGGTTGCTGGCTGGGTGGAGAAGGGCATTGTTGTCGATGAAGGAAGGCTGACCAACCTTCGCTTTGCCGACGAAATTTTTATCGTAAGCCGTAGAATTCAAGCAAATGCTGGAAGACTTCAGCAGAGGAAAGTAATGAACTGTTCAAATCCGTCACCGCCCTACTCGCCGACGCCATCTGGTGCCAACACCCGACCTGGAAACTTCGCGAACTGCACGGCAAGATTTAATGGCTCATCTCAAGATCCCGATAAACTAAAGTCATATCTAGACAGTTTTTTTTTTTTCTTTTTTTATGGCATAGAGATGACAAACGAGCACACAGGCCACCTGATGGTAAGTGGAAACTGTGACCCATAGACATTCGCATTCACAAGACTGCAGAGCAATCCTAAGACTGCAAATGCGTTGCCAACCCTGAGGACTAAGATGGAATGCCTCTATGCTAGTCATTTCACCGGCTGTCTTATCCCCAAACCGGAACACAACAATGCGAACACTGCTGTTTGGCGGTAGGTTAATGGATAAGACGGTGGTAGCGATCCGGACGGACCCTGCACAAGGTCCTACCACCCGCAAAAGTATTAAAGTATACCAAGATTGCAAAATCGTGAGTGATCTTACATTGAAGGGCCTTCCCATGCTGCTCAAAGATGAAGCGGCGCTGCGGTTCAGAGAGGTCAAGACCACAATAACACCCATGGGACCACACGATTCGTAAGCTTCGCACTACATTTAGCGTACTTTAAGCGCCACGTAATATCCTCAGGGAAAACTAAAATAGCGTCCAACCGTTGGGCGCCAGTACAGTGGATGTTTGGCGATAACTAAATCAATTTCTAACGCGTTTCACAAACAAAATCGCTTTAAGGACTGTTTCTTTTCTACAACTTATTAATAAAAGTTAGTTGTTTAACTTTTCTAGGTTAAAATGTAAGAGCACGTATAGAATTTGATGCGTGTCAGTATCGAGCCGCGAACTAACTGGAAGCGCCACAGACGCATAAGCATGAAACGAACGAATAGAGATAGCTTAGGCGCAGATTTTAGTGTTATTAAATAATTATTATAATTTATGTCTGGTTCAAAATTAGCAAAGGCGGATTTTTTTAAGTCGTTGGGCCAACAAGTTGCAAAGCCATCTATTTAGTGGCATACATACTGAAACAGATGACAAAAGATTAAACACACAAACAAAAACCCCCCTTTAAAGGTAAAACCACATTGTAATAAAGGTGTCCTATACTGAGCTGAAGAATATAATAGAATAGAAAAACATTTATTTCGCTTAGTTATAAATTAAATTATTACAGTGTGTAAAAAAAGTAGTGCTGCGAAAATGGTATCCACTCAGCTATACTCGTATGTCGTACGACTATACACGTACGAAGTGCGACGCTGGTCTTCCGTGGACCCACGGACTGGTTTTGCTAGACAGCATACAACAGTTAAAGCTAAAGTTGCAATACCTTTCACAATTTCAACCTAACACCTTCAAAAACAAACAAATAATTTCCGCTGTAGCGTTTTAGACAGTCTCTAAATGTTTGTTTGTGTCTGCCTTTGCCACCAGTAAAGCTAATTTAGACGTTAATTGAAGTTTGAAACACCTTTACTGTACGCGAGAGGCCTATTTGTTAACAGGATCAAACAAAATAGCTGTTACAATATTTGAGTAACACGTTTGTTACGTCTGTCGAAGTACCGATCAAGCGAAGTCAGGTCTTAGAGTCAACTCCATCAGTGGGCATTCGTATGTTTGTATGTTTGATGGACTATACTTGATACTGGAGCAGGTATCGTTGATCCGATGTTGATAAATTGTGGTAGAAGAGTAGTAAAGGCATTTTTTTTAAGTTTGAACATGATCAGGTTTGTGTAGACAGATATGGAGTTGGCAGGAAATCGTGAGGTATCTTTTCGGGTCTAACTACAAGTTTTATAAGGATAAAAATATTATACAGTACCTAATTGAAATTAAATTGGAAATCAACTACTTTCGTACCAAATTCTAAGAAAATCGAATCAAGTACAATTCATGTTACGGTCAAACAAGTATGCAATTATACGAATGCCACTCAGTCCCAGTTGATTGGAACACCTCTCTTTGTTTAGTTTTTAAAACGTGTGCTACTCATGAATTGTTTGTTGCATTTATTTTCCATACATTAGGTCTTTACCTATGTTATTGGTTTTATATGGAGAATTTAATGAAAACGGTGGTTTTCATACAAACATCATTTTGCGGATTATTTAGTAACGTCAAATGCAAACCAAACCAAATTCTGTCAGGAATATTGGACACTTCTAAGCTATTATTTATATCTTAATTACTAAAAAATAGTTAGCTTCATAAAACTCTGCGTAATTGAAACACTTGAACTCGCAGCACATGTAGATGTAGAAACCTTTGTATAGTGTATTAATTAAATTTAAAAATAATTTGGAAGTTAAAATGGAAATGTATAAATTCCGTTCTTTCCAAAACACGTTATTTATTATTAAATAATAAAAGTAAAAATTCATCCGAAGATTGTAGGTTTGAGTCCTGTCACGGTCGCCATTAATATAAAATATAAAATAAAATCAGCTATAGCGATTATCCGACCAACGAATCCATTTTATATTTTCGATATTACAAAAAGTATTTTTCCTTTGATGACACCAATCAATTTCAAATATTAGATTTTATCAATTTTATAAATTAAACTTATATGCCACCGTCGCCAACGACAAATTAAAACAATCCTGAGACACATGTCTGTAGACATGTGAGAAAACTGTTGACTACCGTTAGTATTGGTTTCAGGTAAAACCGAATGATGTTTTTCATTCATTAATACATTTAGATAGATACCTATTATTTTCATAGCTCGGCTTACCACAGAAAGTGTAGAGGACGAACTCATACTCTAACCCGCTTATTCATAAAAACGCACAATAGCTAAAGTACACTTTCCTGAAATAGGTACTTACCTAATTTGTTTATGATTAAGGGTGCATTTTTTAAAATGCCAATATTACTTATAGAAAACTATCTCTTTTTATGATACAAAAATGTCTACTTTGTCGATCCCGTAAATTTATTTTATGAAACGCCTTAACGTAAACCCCGCTTACTAAATTTTAATATCTTTGCTCAAATTAAGGCTCAGTCTTCCATTTTACAAGCTACGTGTTGTGATTTAGAGTCAGTTTGCTTAATAAACCCTTATTAAATCTCTTCGTCTCAGTCGTTAGAAGTAAATGATGACCAAATGTTATAAACATTAATACATTTTATACAGAGAAATCTGTTTGTTCAGGTAAAGCTTTTTTATCTCTATTATTTAGTCTTTTTTGCCTTTCTTCTGGACAAAGGCCTCCTCTCTGGACTTTCACGTACTTTCATTATGGTAGAATAATAACGTCCGTTTTATAATCAATGTAAATTCTGCCTTAACTTTACTTTATTACAATATTTTTAATTTATGATTTAACCGGATCTCAATTTGATTAAAACAGCTGAGCACTCATTGATATCTCATTATAAATAGGAAACTAAAGAACATCGAACATATTTCCATAACATTATTTTCTACCTCGCTTTTCAAGTGAAGATAAAACATGGCCGCGGTTGGGGTTGCTACTAAAAATAATTTGAGAGCAATTAACCGAGGAAAAAGCGGGGCATGTGATATTCACGTTTCAGAGCGTCTAGTTTTTATTTAGCCCACAGAATACGTACAATACAAAAGCCTGCCAGCCCTGCAAGTATGTAAAAGCGTCGTATAGATATGCTGGAAGGGAACAAAACAACTGGGTACTTTTATGACTACAATCTTAAGATTGCAAACCTAATACTTAAAATGCGTTGCCAACCCTGAGGACTACGATGGAACGTCTATAAGTTAGTAATTTCACCGGTTGTTGTATATTTATTTATTTCATTTTTATTGGACAGAAATAAGTACAAATGGCGGATCTAATGCCTAATGGCATTCTCTACCAGTCGACCAAATAATCAAACAGAAATTTACATAGTGGGTGCACAGAAAAAGAAGACAGACAGAGATAAATGTAAAAAAAAACATTATCCTAATTACTGCTAATACTTACTACAATAAATATATATGTCATATGTGATACTCATACATAAAATAGTTATATAATACATCATTATCTAGAAATAAATATTAAGATTAAATATACCTATAGAAACATAAACAGAGACTAAATGAACACGATGTGATGACACAAACGATATATGTGCATACGACCTACGCTACCTCTTATACCCGAACACAACAATACGAACCGTGCTGCTTGTGTGATCCAGACGGACTTCTTGTTGCGATAAATTGTCATTATTTATTATAATAGCTAAATATAAATATGATATTCAACGCTCAATCTTCATATCGAGCCTTAACACCGCACTTTGAACCGTAAATAATAAAAGCCATTAATGAACATTTCCATCAAGAAATTCCGTATTCATCAAATCGGTTAACCGAAAATAATTTGTAATTAACCCTTTTTAGGGCAACGCAAAGTTACATTTCCTGACCGTTGTACCATTTAATTGCTCGACTATTGAATTTAGCTTTGTACAAATTTAACTTCACGCCCAAATACGTGAGGATTGCGGTAAACTTTAAGTAATTTACATAGTTACATTTTGTTGCTGTCCCTTGCTGTTACGCCAAGAACTTGATGCTGGATACGTGAGGATTTTTGGACGCTTGGCGCTGTATGAGTTTTAAATCATAGAAGAACACGAACACTGAATGAATCTAAAAAAACGTGACAAATATATTCAAATTTTATTTTTTATGATGAATCTGTACAATCTCCTGTTTAAACTGAATAAACCTGAGTAAGTATTGTTTCATATACTTGGCTACTCATTGTCTTGGCTTACATGTTTACACGAATTAAATATTACTCTTATTCTCCTCGCTCTCAACGCTAAGAACATGTTTAGATTTCGTCATCTACTTAAAGTTAACTGCAAAGTCACTTACTTCTTTTATTTTCTAACTTTCTGTTTTCGAATCCTAATTAATTATTATGGGGTTATTATATATAGCCTTACACTTGCGGTCAGAAAATCGCAAATTCTTTAAAAAAAATACGTTTATAACGATTTGGTTGCTTCTAACAACATTTTCATCGAGGATTTATTTAAAGTACATCAAACAGAACTTCAGGTAGCGACCCCGGCAGTCGCTTCCAGCATCTCTAGTCACTGGCGCCCACACGCCTACTTCAGTGCTTACGTATGTACGGTGTAATCATGGTTTTCATCAAAAGGGAACAGTGGTGCTTTTAGAGCCATCAGCTCGTCACGACGGCATTCAGTCGCGCCGGTGACGGTGATAGCAATTATAGCATGTCAGGTTTTTTGCTTTTGCATTTGATGATCCATCAGCGTGCAGTTATTTCTGGATCCTGGACTTTTAGAAGCAGATATAATAATATTTTGGGATGGGGAATTTTTTTGCTACGATAAGATGGTTGTTAACCTAATAGCAAAGGCCGATGTGAAAAGACAATTTGGTTTAGAAAATACAGTGTAAGACCAATTGGTATGAAGGCCCCTGTAAATTAGTTTGATCTTTAGGTGTCCTTACGTAGGATTAACCTAATCTTGGTTGTAAAATGTTTTTAACAAAATGCTTGTTTAACTTCACTAACATGCGAAAAAGTGCCCTTATTTTGCGATGAAATGAAAAAACGGATCGACAAGGCTTCATTATAAATTTAGGACAAGCTTCTTTTACTCCTAGAAAATACTAAGATCAAAGCAAAAATAAATTCAGCCTAGACACAATATGAGAAATAAAACTAATAAATTAAAGTAAGAAGTAAACTAAAGTAAACCTTGAACAACAGTAATCAAATATGTCAAAGTGCCCCATAAAACATAGATAGTGCGATAGTTCGACAGTAAACTGAACTCGGTACTCCAGAAAATGACTCGAGTCGGTGGACAATCGGATTGGGATCAGACCACTTTGTCGCTCGAGGCAAAAACTTCGCTAATAGGCTTTCTTTTATTACGGAACCTATAAAAGATTCCCCAGATCTGATCCCTTGTCATCGCAGAGTGTTATGACAGTTGTTGATATCTTTGGAATCGATGCCGTAGTACACTTTTATAAACGTATCTAAAGTAGATACGTTTAGTTGGTACCGTAAATCGGGGTGAGTAGGGACATAAAAAATACTGAAATACATAACTAATACTGTATGTTACTGAAAGTATTTCCAATAGACGTACCGTTATTGTCCGCTTAATACTTGTTCTTATTTGTAACAAGTTATGACCTTAGTTTATAATCCCTACTCACCCCGTTTTACAGTACCTATTAGGTACATGTTTTAAATACGAAGACCTTTCTTAAACCATTTGTGATAATTGAACTTGTGACTTATTGTTGATCAGACAATTTTACATAGGATAAAACAAAGTTGCTTCCGCCGTCTATACGCTTAGATCTTTTAAATTGCGCAATGGATTTTAATGCGGTTTTTATCAATAGCTAGAGTGATTCAAGAGGAAGGTTTTTATTCTGGACTATTTGCAGAAAACTCACAAAATCAAAGCGAAGCGAGAGCGGGTCGCTAGTTAATTGTAAAAGGTATTCCTGGTATATGGAAAGGTCATTCCTGGTCAACAAAAAAAAAAGTTAACCAATATACTCGTATCTGTGAATAGTACCTACAACACTTTCACACATATTATGGGGCTTTTATTTAACTTGGTAAAACCATATAATGGCCTTTGACGTGTAATGGTATTGTTTTTACCTCGGCCGCCATTACAATAAGAGCTATCGTAACACTGACAATAAGATAACAAGTCAAAGACAATATGGTTTAAAGTAGTAAGAATAGAGGCCCTGTTAAGTTGTGTTTGTAAAACTCAAAATATCTAATGTGGAGTTGTGGTTGCCGGGTTAGAATAGTGCCACTCCATATCTTCCCGTGGATGTCGTAAGAGACGGCTAAGGGAATAAAGGCGTTTAGTACAGTTAGGCGATGGGCTTGCAACCTGTCACTAATACACTAGTAAACATCTTAGCCTAAGTGTGCAAAATGTGGTTACAGAATTAGCAAAAAGTTTTTAGAGTTGTTGGTAATTCTGTAGCTCTGCCTACTTTACTCTAGGAATAAAGGCGTGAGTTTATGTATGTATGTATGTAGTTTCACCAACAATATAATATTCAGTTAAGAGGTTTTAAAGAGGCCGTAAACAAAGTATTTTCCTCACAAGTTTCGGACAGCGAAAGGGACGGACATATGAAACTACTATGCTGCTAACCCTTCCCACTTCGTAGTTCGGCCTGCTCTCAAAATGTGTTATTATTATTTACTACAAAACGTACAACCTTTTATTCTAACCATTAAATAATTATACGAGTCTATGAAAGTCTTCACTTAATAAAACGTTTTAGGTAACCTGATTGAAACACGAACTACATTAAATCAGTTCCATGAAATTTCACTTATGTCAAGATAACGATTCGGGTGGATGTATGAGGCAATTCATCTTGCTCCCATGCAGATACGCACTGAATATTATACACGTCGTCCATCCACCTGCCACCCTTAAGACCGAGTGGTCGTCGAGAATCAGTTACGTATGTAAATTGAATACCTGATACCTAATACACCATGTATATTCTCCGCTAGCGTTAAAAGGGAAAAATATTATAAGTTTTGGAGTAATATTTAATAAAAAGGCCTACGAGATACACTCATACAGGGTGTCCTGTACTTTAAGAGGACCTTATTTGGAAGTTATTTAGATCTTATTTGGAAGTTGAAGTAAGACTTATACCCTGGCTCAAAATCACTTTTAAACTGTTAAAAAAACTAGATAGAATATTGTATCCTGTTAACAAATTAGCCTCAAAATAAATTGTACTTTTAAAATAGACGCAAATGGTTGATTAGTGCCGAATAAAACATTTTGCTAATGGAAACGCTGCGGAAAATAATAGCAAGAACCGATAATTAAAGCTTGAGCTGGATAATTTGGGACTGAAAATCGTTTGTCACTCTTTATGTAGGTTAGGTACTCGCTAGCTGCAAATATGCTATGTGCCAATTCATCATCAAATCGCTAAAACATGTTCATTGGTGGACATAACTTCCCCAAACAGCACTGTGACTGCTCCTGTGCATACGATGTTCTTGAATTTGTATTGCTTTGTCCGTTGTCAATCCATTTTTTTACAACTTTCATTATCCATAAATTATTATTTTTTCTGGAAAGGGCTCTAAAACTGTCGATTAATTTGTATAAGGACGTTACCCACACAACAATAGTGATATTAGTTACGTCCAACCCACTTGACAAAACTTGAACATAAATTAAATTAAATATTGAACAATAAAGATCGGTTTCCGCTGTATTTTTTCCTCATAAAGGGTGTTCCATTGGCCGCATCACTTTGAATGCCAATTTCCTGCAATAAAAGCAAGATTTCCACTCAATTCATGGATTAATTGAAAGAGGGTGACCGTAGATTTAATCATAAGGCCTGGATATTGCTGTGAGTTAAGAGCGGCAGCGTTCTTTAAAATAAATAACCGGGCAGACTTGGACAACGAGGGTTCCTTAGATAATAATTATGGTTGGAAAACGCAATAGAAAATACTCATCTTGTTATGAACTTTGTTTATAATGTACAATAAGGTCCATTTTGACTTGCCAAAATTTTAATAATTTTTTTTAACTTGTTTTTTTCCCCAAAACTGACCACTGAAACTACATTTTATTTATCGCAAAAAATATGAATAATTATTTTTAAATCGGGGTGTTTTTTTTTTTTGTTCCATTAACATTTGTTGTAAATTTTTGGCAATAAATAAAAAAACACGTTACAAAAGTTGTTTTCAAATTGCAGATTGAGCCCTTTCATAATTATGACAAGCCGTTTGCTATATCAAATCACTGTAATTTTTCAACCCCCTATTATATATTGTTTTTACTTTAAGCAAATGCGGGCTAGCAAGTAATAAAACTAGACAAAAAAGTTGATAGCTTCTATAGTTTCAAAGAAAAACTACTGTTACATACAGACATACACCGAACTCTCTCTCTCTTTCTTTTTTGAATTCATCAATTTAATTATTTGCTTTCAAATATGTATGTAAGTATTTACCTATATTAGAAATAAAAAAAACGCAACTAAATCGGTTCACCCGTGTGTTCTACAGTGCCACAAACAAAGCGGTCGAATTTATAACGCCCCTCTTGTGCGTCTGAGGTTAAAAATATCATTTAAACTCATAAATTATTAAAAAAAAAAAAAAAAAAATAGTCGTAACAATTCAAAACAATAAATTTAAGTTTATAATGTTTTTTTGTAAAAAAAATGGGTGTTTTTATAGTACAACCCGTTGTAGCCTGTTACTTGGGCCTGCCAGAAGACGTCGCGTCCTCGTTTTCGTATTTCCTTTCACGTGTAATTTCCCTGGGCGAGGCGCGCAGGCCGCCACTACAACAAAAGCTATTACACTTATTTCACTTAATGAACTCCTGAATGGGACACCGAGAAACACGATTTGACTGAGATTTCTAAGTAATTTTCTTGTCAACAACATATAATATCACGGGACAAACCCACACTTTACCCAGTCTTAAGACTGGGCTAAGATCTACGTGTAGGCTTGACACACACGCATATAAATGATTAAAGAAAACAGTGAAAGTAACAGGGATTTCGCATCCTCATTGTGTGTCCTTGCGGCGGTGAAACGGACACTGGCTCAGCAAAATGCTGAGGTGTCAGACACCTACAGCGCTGATTTTCAGCCAGTACCAGCAGTGACTCATGGAACGCTGTTCAAACATAATATATTATACGTGTAAACTACTTACATAGTACTTATAGCGGAAAAATTAATTGAAAAATAAAAATAAAACTTAATATAACGTAGGAATGCCTCTATGCTAGTGATTTCACCGGTTGATTAACCCCCCACAAACCACCCAATAAACAAAATGACACAGCTGTTTAAGTGAAGATGGCAGTAACGACCATGCACCAGACGTGCTATTGCTAAACGCACTCGCAATCGCAATTGTTTCCATTTTGAAAATCGAAGGCTTGTCTGCATACACAATTGTAAAATGTAAACAATTGTTTCGCTTTGAAGCCAATTGAGATTGCGAGTGCGTTAGGCAATAGCGACGCTGGTCCTACCACCACTGCTGATAATAATAGTATAGAACTTTAGTCAAATAATGTGTTACTATTTGCATAATGCAGCAAACACCATAAACTAAATATTTACTATGTTTTGTTGTAGAAGAATTTGTGCGTGTTTTGCATCAGATAATCAATTAATTAAGTTCTATTAAGTTGTATAACCAAAACATAGAATTTAGTTTACGGTGTTCGTTGCACTATGTGCATACTAACACTTTATTTTACTTCAAACATGCGGAACCAAAGCGATAATTCAGCTCTGCGTCAGTGTAGCAACACCTTTACAGGTCCGACTAAGATAATGATCTCGGGAGGGATCGGTGGGGAGTTTGCGGATTGGTTTTCTCAATCAAAGTGCTGTAATAAACATTTGATGAGCAGCTATCTGACGGACAAATATTACGCCCGTAAATTCCCGTTTAATTTATAAACAGTCGTTTCGGAGGAATAATGGCAGTAGCAAATGCATAAAAACTTGAAAAGGGGGTGAAAATTTTCAACATTATAAAATAACCCAATGGTTTATTCTTATTAAGTAGTGCTCCTATTTGAAATTTATGGGAACGTAAATTTATAATTGCCGAACTCGGTTCTAGTCCACCAACGATAGAGTTTAACGTATTCCTATATGCATGTCCACGGATATTTAAAATAAGAGAACACGATGCGAATTGTCTCTCCTATTTAAAATTTTCTCTAAACCCTAAAAAGGGTCTGAATTCATATTGAACAGGTATGTAAAGTTTAACAATAATTTATAGTTTACGTTTCGTAATAATTATAAGCCTCAATGTATAACTTAAAAAAAAAATGTGATTGATTGATTGTGACAAGCAAAATATTAATGTCAAATGCAAGTAGCTAACCGGCGTTTTGGTAGAACAGTAGGTCCATGGAGGATATCGAAGTTGGAACGTATTGTTAATGTATATCGCAATTGACTGGAAATACTGGAATTATGTCGTGATGGAATAAACATGTGGAGCTATAAAAAAGTTTGTATTACATAGCCATAAGGTCCACGAGCAGACGACCACAACATTGCAAAGATACGTCAGCAATGCCAGAGGTGGATTAAGACAAGTTTTCAGTGAATGCGCATTTTAGCCGCTTTTGAGGAACGAGAGTAACATGGGCTTCCATTTCACTTTATGTTAAATCGTATCGTTTTATTGTTAACGTAACTAGTAAGTCACTCTTATTCAAAATACAATAGGCACTGTTTATTGGACGCTACAGAGAGTTACAACTGAAACAGTTCATAATTTAATTCAGTGACTACAGTGAAACTGACTGTTTGTGTTTATTACGCCTTCAAGGCTAAACTGTTAAATGATTTGATGAAATTTGTAACGCAAATACTTTGAAATACGGACCCAGAATAGGTTTCATCTCTGAAAATCTGATTGTTTCCAAGAGAAAAACGATAAACGAGTTCCAAAGCTTGTTATATTTTCGTATGTGAATGTTGAATAGTTGAACCAATTATCATGGTATGTTTCTACAAAGGGTATGGAAAACTTGAACGAGGAAAAAGCCTACTCCTTGGGGATCACAAGAACATATGGACAGTAGTGGCTTTCGGTCGTTATTTATTTCCCTCTTACATGCAGTCGGAAAAAGTTAAGGGCTCATGGTTAGAAGGGAATTGCGGAATGCGGACTATATTGTTTTTTTGCTGCTGCTTGCTGCTTATATCTGGGAGGGTTTGACATCGTAGGACATAGGGTTACATTAGACGTTAACTTTTTTTAATCAACACTGGCTAAAAATATGTCCAATTAGGTAAGTGTATTATTATGAGGTTGAAAGAGGTCTGCTTTTTAATGACACGATGGAAATTGTACATTTGCACAAGATAATGAAATCATCTTGTATTTATCTTTGGCCTTTATTATGAATCCATGAGTCATTCTTTGTTAACAAAACATTGTATTATGTGTTGGAATTTTCGACTAACTACCATATTTAATGAAATAATCATTTTCTAACCTCATTTACACTGTTTCTATTATTATATATAACCAGCACGCAGCTTGCATTTCATTTTGCAGTCACTTTAGCATTCTTTTTTATACATGTACCTTACAATCGTCAACAAAAAATATTAGGTACTTGTCAAAATCAAATCAAATTCATTTATCACATTACATTTAGACATTTTGCATAGATAAAGGGTGGTCCAGATATAGAGGCCGCCTGTGAAAATGTCGATTGCGTTTAAACAAAAAGAATGAGACAAAATATGAATACCGGGTATTTTTCTAGTTTTATTTTCAGGAAATACGTAAATAATATTATAGCCCCACGGGTCCTTGTTTGGCACATTTCAGCAATTTGGAGCGAAAGCGTTTAAACAGTGATTTTCCAGATTTTTCCGCGATTTGCTTAGAAATCCGTTTCCAGATACTCTTCATTGCTGGTATGGTGGTAGCTGGTTTACTTAAGTCACAATATCTCTGCTTACAAAGAGCCCAAAAATTATCGATCGGCCGAAGCTGTGGCACATTTGGCAAGTTGTCTCGTTTTGGCACAATAGGATTCTTGCCTTTTTGAGTTCCTTAAGAACAGGTTCAACATAATGTGACGTAGCGAGATCTGGCCAAAACAAAACAGGCCTTTGGACATTTAGCTTTCGAATTAAAGGCAATAATCGCTTCTTGAGACACACTTCTAAGTATATTTTCGCCGTTTACAGTTCGGTTAGTCATAAAGGGCCAGAAATGTGCCCTTCTTCAGAGATGGCCTGCCAAATCATGAAACGGCTTTCAAATTTCCCAGTTGGGAGCAATGTCTCTTCGATAGGAGTCTCCTGTTCATCATCCGACATGTAACGTTTATCTCCTGATACTTGCGACGGATCTAAAGGCACGTAGGTTTCGTCATCTAAAACGAAGAAGTAATTTCGTCCGCTCGGAATACTGTCCTTGTAAAGCTTAGCTGCACCTTTAATACACCGATCAATCTGATTTTGATTGTATTTCGGGCTGCGTCTCCTCTTCCTGCTCCGAATTCCAGCAGCTTTCTTCGCTCGCCGGTACGTAGATAGACTCAGTCCCAGCTCTCGTGACGCGACGCGGTCAGATTTGCTACGATTCTGTCTCGCTTTCCTCAATCTTTTTGTTTCAATCTAGGAGTATTTACAGTCGGTTTTTGACCCAGAAACCGCTTGAATCCCACTTGTTGACCGTCTACGTACCGATTGATCACATTTCGGATAGTCCGGTCAGGTATATTTTGCTTACGAAAGTCATGCAAAGTTGGTAAACGATTTTCAGAGTGATGTTTGTAAAACTCTACTTTCAACTTAGTTCGGTATTCGGGCTCAGCACGTTTCATTATTATATAATTTGTCGAATAATGCTACTGAATTGTAAACTAGGATAAATGGTTATTAAAATGCATTTGACATTTATTTCAATTGTTTATTCACGTAGTCATAGTAACTGCGAGAAAAAGCGGCCTCTATATCTGGACCACCCTTTAGGTTGTCTTACGTTGGCGATTCTTTTAAACACGATGTATTCAAAAAAATATACAGTACACTACAGTACAACACACTTTATTTTACACCATAGAGAAAAAATACTGAGAAATTAATGTCACTGTATCATTGTTTAACACGCAGGCCAGGGCCACGGCAGGCCAACATACCTACTTAATTGTTAGTAAAATATTTGAAGTTGGTGACCAAACATGAAAACACGAAAGAAAAATAATATAAAAACGTGTGACATTCCAATTTTGAATGTTATTTTTACATTTGGCTGACGTCGTTTTTTGACCATAGTAAGATGACGTATTTTTACATAGTTTTTTTAACAAGCTGTAATTTCAAAACGGTGACATGAATGACCTAATTATGAATGTACCCACCAAATAAAAAATTACAATTAGTGTCCCTCGCAACTCGATTCGCAGTTAACCATTTTTATGACGCCTTTTCTTTCACAGTTAAACCATTAAACCGATTTGAATTAACTAACATTCATATCCGGGGCAGTACATAGGGTACAGTTTCCAAACGAATAGCGATAAACGACTCCTAGGCAGACGAAGTCGTGGACTACAGACTAGTAAATAATACATACATATTTTCTTCCGAGAGTGTGGTAGGCAGAGTTACAGAATTACCAACAACTCTATAAAATAAAAAATAAAAATTTTATGATAATATTTTTGTTTCATCAAGCCAACATCGAAAGTACTTATCTTGAAGGTTCAAAATAATCTCGCTCCGTCCCGCGGGGGTGATCAGGCCCGAATGTTAATCGCAGCGGTAAACGGCCCGCGTTTCAAAAGGCACATTACATTAAAAGGGAAATATAATGTTTCCGCTATAATCCAATTATTTAATTAAGCAAATGAAGAATGCTGTTATCCTGTTCTCAGAGGATTTGATACGACTCGGCTCGACCCTTAGGGTTTACTACTTTGGAATTTATAATGTACATAGTAGATGTTAGGTAGACTTACATTAATGTTAATATTTTCCTGACTTTAGAAATGTTGAGCTATTTGCTAGAGTAATGAGCTGTTCAAAATTGGGATTGTTCATATTTTTACAATTACTCCAATTCGAAAACCATTTCGAAGAATAGGGTTTTAAAGCCGTTCTGAATTATTAAGTTTTTGAAATATTCTATTTTGGATATTTTGACAAAAGTATATTTAACCTTTGTTTGACTTTCGTTTTCGGCTCGAAGCCCTCCTATGTGTATCTTACGGGTTAGGCGAAAACCGCTTGAAATAGTATGATTTAATACACTATTACAATCACTTTTTTTCATTGGATATCATTTAATTGTTGTAATTTATTAGAAAATGCCATCCCAAATTAAAAATAATCATGTCATCTATAAAATGTCTGCTAAATAAATAAAAATATTAAAACAAAACTATTGGGTCAAATACAAAATTAATGTAATGGGTGTCTTAAAATTTCTTATTCTTTCGAATGAGAAAGTAAAACCCGTGAGTAATTTTTTTTGGTCAATCCCAATTAATATAATTATTTCTTAAAAGTCAAACAGGATTGATTAACTTGACATTGCAAATATACTATGATAAGTTAATCAGTCCTGTACCAACACAAACAATAAATTACAAAATGTGTTGTTAAAAAAACTGTTTTATGTGGATGTTTACTGCACATCCAGTTTAACAAGAAACTTAAAAGGAATTAATTATAAAATAAAACCATTAATAAATTGAATAGTTTCGAAGCTTCAAACTATTTCAGCCAAAACTCCGAGTCTTATAATATTCTTAAGAACTAAACTTCCCAAGGACAACTCGTCTTAAGAAAATTAATTCTTATATAAAGCCATTTTGAAACACTTCTCACATAATTCAGGGCTAATTAAGTCTTGAGAGGCTGTTACAAGGCATAGAGAAGTGGTAATTACGCTCGTTCGAGTTTATGGTACAGTTTCATTTAAATTTCACCTCGCTCCCGCGCTGGCTCATTAGGCGCAACGCAACTCTGATGCATGCTAATTTGTGTTACCTTCCGAAAAGTCGTAATTAAGGGGCTTCGGTAGACGCTAGCGCATACACTAATCGCTACCTTTTGACAGTCTGGCTATGTATGTATGCATATTCATTCATTCGAGAATGCCAATGTTGATCTGATAGAAATATGTCAAGAAAGTTACTTAACCCCCAGTATGAGGAAGGTGAAATAAATACCTCTTCGGATTATGCGAGGGTTGCGTCGCCAAACCCGATAAATCGAAATAAGTTATTAATTCAAATTTGTTTAACATTATGTAGGTATTTATAAGGTTATTTTTGATAATAACACCCAAAAAAAATAAGCAATAAAAATACTAGTTATTGTTTAGCAATCCTTTCGGGTAAATACATAAATTATAATATTTTACATTATAATTATGTATATTTTACATTTCACGGCATGACACGTTGGTAATGTATAACCCGACAAATTGACATTATTTTCTAACTGCTAAACATTCAAAATTCTCGACTGTATATTCATTAAACTTGGAACAGTTTAATAATTTAGAAAACTTATTTGCCCTTACTTCCACGAAGCTCGTGATCTTTCTATATCCCATGGGATTTCCTGGCATCATTAGGCAGTAGGTGTGAGATGCTCAGTTTCACGACGTTGGGGTGGTGTTGTAAGACTCTAATTGGACTAATGCAATAATAGTATCATCAAGTAAACTCGAACTGTTCCATTATATCATTATATCCATACATATAAATAAAAATTAATCACCGAAATGTGTGTAAGTAGTTAAATAACTACTACTACACACATTTTCGGTTGTGTTCGTTATTGTTAGGAGAAGGTTTGTGTGTAAGAAAAACCAACGGGAAAGTCACAAAATAGGAGCGAGGCAGAGCGACAGGTAGGCCCCTAGTCAAAAATCATATCAATTATTACTTCTCCATTTCTCTATACTATTTCACTTTCTCTTTAAAGTGTCAGTTTTCGTATCGTTATAAGTTTTTAACCAGAGGGGCTATTGCTTAACGCACTCGTAATCGCAGTTGGCTTCGAAATGGAACAATTGTTTTCATTTTGTATACAGACAAGCCATCGATTTTCAAAATGAAAACGATCGTGATTGCGAGTGCGTTAGACAATAGGCCCGCTGGGCCGGCATGATGCTGATTGCCCTGTTTAAAGCCATTTTTTTTAAAATATTGTAAGTATTGTGTGCACATTAAATAAATGATTGGTTTTATCATCTTTCACATAATTATTATATTGTAATTTAGAATAGTTTATGCTTACTATATCAAAAATCTTTTCAACGCATAAAAATATGTTGGTTGCACTCAATAAACGAGAACTGAATAAAAAACCAGTTTTCTGTTTCACCCCAACACGTTTTTCAATCGAAACTTGACGTTTTGACAATAGTCCTTTACATTGAATTGATGGCGAATGACTGACAACTTATACCTAGTTAAGCTGAGTTTACTAAAACACGTGACACTATTTTTATTTTTATTTAAATGACACTGCATATTTTCAAATCTAATAAAGGATATGCTCTCGCTGAACCATCGACTTGATATTCAGCTTCGCCAAATTAATACCAAGCTTTTATTAATTACAAGACTAGGTTACGAGGATAGCTGTTGCTAATATTACTAATAGTTAAAAGAAAAGACAAAGCTTTATTATAAAAGTGTAGTTTTTAATTTTTTAAACAGTTGCGCTTCAGATGTTAACGTTGGTAAAAAGGGAAACGGTTTTCTTTTGTAACGTCCAAGTATCGTTTTGATACAAGGTTATGTAATAAGTATTTCACGAAAAACGTAAAGTACGAAGACACTCCACGTTGCATAACGATTTACTACCGTTTGTTACGGACCAAATGTTTTTGCGCTATTCCAGAAGATTATCCCACGGGATGACTCGCTCATCTTTCACTTAGGACCTGACGGAAAATGTAAAAATATTTTCAAAGCCCAAATCTGCGTTGACAGGGCATTATCTCTAGGGTTGACGTTTTAAATATTCATCTCAACCGTTTTCCCCTTAGCTGTCGTGAAATTAACCTGGAACCTTTTTGATTTAATAAAGTTATGTACTTAATGAAATCTAAATTAAAAATCAACCTGAGCCTACAAAGGTGGTGCCGTTCTTATAGTAATTAGGTAGATGACTTTATTAAATTGCGTTCCATATAGTAATGGATTTCTTTGAGCTCTGTTTTACCGTAGTAATTAGAATTACGTTTAACAAGAACTTAATAAAAAACTGGTTGCCTGTAAAGTCGGTTTTACGGGCGAAGATTTTACGTGACAACGTCTTTTTCTCGGTAGAATATTTATTGATATGAATATAATTAAATTGCACAATAGGAACAAGGAATTGAATGAAAATAAGAATTGCACAAATTTTAACTATAGAAATATATTTTGTTTACTAAAACATTGTACATGTAAACTTAAACTTAACTAATTCCTATTTGAGTGATTTTGTTGAGGATAGGTAAGTACTGGAAGTTGAAGGCATTTGCTCGTCCGTTTCCATTGTTTTGAGAGTGGTGATTCCTGTTGAACATTTGAAATTGAATGGATGAATTTTTAATTTTAAAGAATCAATTTGAAAATCAAAACACTTATTCAGATCGAAGGTTCAAATTTTTGCTAAATAAATTTGAAATTAATTAAAATTTGTAATTGTAAATGATGAAGTTGAAAATTAAAACATTTACTTAAATTAGATGTTAAAATTCTTGCTCAACACAGTTTAAATCAAGTTTTCTTATATCTGCCACTTTTTCTTAATATTTGTAATTTTAAAGAATCAATTCGAAAATCAAAACATTTATTCAGATCGAAGGTTCAAATTTTTGCTAAATAAATTTGAAATTAATGAAAATTTGTAAAATAATAATTAATTAATTAATTAATTTTAAACTAATAATTTACTTAACACTATCAACATTTATCAATAGTATGACATAACCTATAAACTCAGTTTCTCAACTTTTGTGTCAATCTAACAATTAATCAATCAATCATAGTTTACGATAATGAAATATCAGTGTACAATTATTTACCTTTATTGTTGTAGTTGTTGTAAATGACGAATCTAAACACTCCACATTTTCACTACAGACACAGCTGACGATACTTTAACCACACGTGTGAACTTGTATTATGACGCTTTCTTGTTTTTCCAACGCCAAGAACGTTCGAGAAAGACAAAGACAGAGACACAAGCATGCGCCGATTCAATGCGCCTAATTCTCTAGTGCTGCGCGCGCGGCAGACCGATCATAGTTGAGTGGGAGAGAGACGCAAGGCATTCGGCGGGCCTCTCTCTCGTTCGGTGACTCATCGTAACGTTACCGAGCGTTACACTTTTTCATAAGTGACTCCCAGCCGCAACCTAATTTAAGACGTTGTCACGTCAAAAAATGTAGCTAACAGTCACTGTATAGGCCAGCAACAGAATCCTTTTGATCCCCAATTTAAGGATATTATTTCTACAATAAATTGGCCAACATTGTTATGTGATAAAACGGAAGATCAAGCTTCTTGGTACTCGTCAGTCGGATATCCGGTTTCCTCATCACTGCGGATTCGCCTGGTTGTTTCCAGCGAGTCCTGTTTGTGGAACTTTATATGAGCAGCGAGTTAGTTTCGATATTTTATTTTACTGTTATGCTCCCTCTACTGGATGTACTACGCCATACTTTTGTAGATATTTTGAGAGTAAAATATTATAAGACTTAAGTTTAATTTAGCGAAATAAGCACCCTTAAATTCGTCAACTCAGTGGTTCCTTTGCATATTTTTTCCATTGCCCTCATTATTTTTCACAAGAAAGAATGTAGCCAAGTTCATTTCATAATTTTTATTAGCTCAAAATTACTCCACACAATAGAAGCTACCCTCAAGAAACTTGTTACTGAAAAATAAGCCTATTAATTTAAACGGACTCTGTAGTCACGTTATTTTGTTTCTTGTTACTCGGAACTTCATTATTCTGTACACCGAAATTCCCTAACTTTTTGCCTTCACAATGGAAGTTTGTTCACCTCTCAAAAAACATTAGAGATCCTGTGCCATTAATTACGAACAGAAGTTAAGTCGGGGCGTACAAATTACATCAGTCTTAGTTCGAGAATGTTCCGCAATTCTTTTGCTTAACTCTAGTGTTGGGAATTCGGAAAGTAAAAAATTGAGTTTGCAGATAATTCGTCTCTCAGGTCAGTCGATCGGCCTAATTCGAGAGATTTCATTCGAGTAATGGCCTCCATGTTTCACCTGAGTGCGTTTCCGGGGAAATTTGTTTGAAGCAGGGGACCTATCTGGGCAGAGACAAGAGCCAAAGCGCGACCGTACTTAGGAAATCCTTTGCGGACAAATTTGTTTTCGTTATGTTTAGGAATGCCGCATTAGAAATTTACATAAAAAAGTTGTTGATTCTGACGTATAACTTCCAATAAGTATTCGTAACTTTATTTAGTTATATAACATTATGAACGTGTTGGTATAATTATTACTCTCAGTAGTTAGGTAGAAATTAATTCCGCTAATTGTACTCACTTTACGCATTGTCCAATATAGAAAAGTAATAAATTATTAAAATTAAATCTTAATAATGTTAGTATATGTATAAATAAAAAATGGAGTTTCTGGACTGGCTGCCAATTAAGTAGACACAAAAATGAGAAACGAACGTATCCAAATCTGATGTAGTTACTTAAGAGCTGATCTAGCCTATTTAGGGAGTAATGTTAGGCGTACTTTTACGTATGCTGTCGTAAATGACTGGTACAGGAGCCTACTAGACAAGAAAGGTGTTAGTGCTGACTGAGATAAAATACTTCGACCTGTAGAACGTTCTCAACGTGTTATAATCCTTCGGCATACATCGGACACTTGGGTCTGGGCCTCACGTTAGATATGTCGATAATCGGTTTCAAGCGTCTCACATCATCTCTTCACGTGTTATTGAACTGGATATGAAATAAACGGCATTTATAGAAGACTAGGGGACGCCCGCGACTTCTTATGGGTAAATGCGTCGCTTAAATCTTTAACAGAAACTTACATCTATGTCTGCCGTACGGCATAAAACCGGCCAATTTGAAGAGCAATTAACATTGTATCAGAAAAAAATTTGAAAAGAAGATAGAAGAGGGTCCCTAGAAGTAAGTGCACACCCACCAACACCAACTCACCACCCACCACCAATCTCCAGTTAATTGTTACTACACCTAGCACTCAAAATATTGGTATGCCGAAAGCAAAATGATACTCTTTTTGATGCACTCAGTTAAATATAAAATTATCTTAGGTAAACTAGAACCTATTTATAGAAGTTAAATTATATAATTGTTTAAAACCACAGCAAAAAATTAATATATTTTAATAATCATTAACGTTAACCTATTGAAAGACTTGTTAAATATCGTTCCAAAAATTTCAAATTCACGAGCATCATGGCGCCGATTTAATTAAATGCATATTTCATAAAACGTCCTAATCGACTTTTTATAACAAACATACGTCAGAATGGGCAAACATATCCTGGCAAATTACATTTTAATTAAAAAGGCTCGTAACTCCGAGTGACGTTTGATAAAATTTTACTTCGAATATTGGTACAAGGATTTTTGTTTGATGTTCTTATTGCAATTTCACGATTTATATTTTAGTCGGTTAGAACCTTTTTGAAAATTTGTTTTTAGACTATGTTTATACTTGTGATATTCTAAAATTTTGGACTATTGGTATTATCTTTAGTAGCTATTAAGTAGTGAATTATAACATTTATAACAGACAAACTATTTTTTTTTTAGTTATAAAAGTCGGTCACTCCATACAACACCATAACTATGTGTACTTTTTTAAATTTACGTTCATGTGTTCTCAATTACATTCAACTTCTAGATAAAACTTATTAATTACGTAGAAATAAAACAATACAAACAATTTTTATAAATTTTAGAGAACAAAGTAATTATACCAACTAAATACAGCAAGATCGACATGTAAATATAATACTGGCGATAGAAATTCCAGCGGTCTCCAACAATGGACGCAATTTCAGCGACGCCCGGACGCGGCCATGGCCGGACGTGCGAGCGAATACATAATGACCTCCGATGCCCATATTTGTAATTTTATAACCAACACGCCATCCTTGTTATGGTAATGATAATAACCAAAAGTTGAAGCCATGAAACAGGTTGATGACACCTGAACTTTACATAATTGCATAGTAAATTGAGGTTTACTGTTTTAGTTTAATGTATTTTAGTTTGAAATGTTAACTAATCCTAAAAACCGTTTACTCGTTAGGTTGAAAAGACAATATATATAGCATAGTACCTTAGTACCAGTATAATAAAGGTCGCAATGTCTGTATTTTTGCTATAAATATCAGGGGACAATCTCACACCTATTAATTAAGTCCCAAACTTAGTTCTTGGCAATATGGGTACTTAAGTACATACATTATGTAGATAAATAAATACCGTAAAATGTTCCTACTTTGCTCCCCCATGGGTAATTATGCTCCATGGTTATTTTGAGGTAATCTGTATTGTAAATCATTCTATTACTTTCATTCACTTCGCGCCTGGATGTGTACATCAATTATTTTCAGCAAATTTGCCATCGACTTGACTTACAATGAAACAAACGAAATAGTCACTATGGAACATAGTTACCCATAAAGGAGCAAAGTAGGAACATTTTACGGTACTTAAATATGTAAAAAAACATCCATGACACAGGAACAAATACTCGCGCTCATCACACAAATATATTCGCTCATACCGGGAATGGAACTCTAGACCGCTAGCTTCGTGTTCATGCTCACTACCATCTAGGTCAACCCATCCTCAATCTATCTTTATTTACAAGCTTCAGCGCTGTATACTTTTACACTGCATAGCAATGTCACCCTGATTCTGATGAGACGATGCTACAAAAACACTTTGTTATTCACAAAGGAGCCCGAAGAAAACTTTCCGAAAATATTTGCATTTGAAAGGGAGAAGGTACAAACTACTCGCTTCTTAGGGGCTCGCGGAGTAGCAGTAAAACAACCCAAAAGGTATTTGAATGCAGATGCGAGATTTTGTTTAGCCGATTGTCTACAAGTTCCGTCAAAGGACTGTCCTGTTTGTACAAATATTGGGTCGATTTACATCAGCTAAGCGGTTAAGATGGGTTTGTGAGGGACGTAAATCCCATGGCAATGTGTTCCAACAATGGAACAATGTTTGGCTTTGCCGCATGCATGTTCCATAAAGCGGAAGGTCCGTGTAATCAAGGCAATTCCGGCACAGTGTCCCTTGACAAATCTTTGAATGAGCAACTTGGATATAAAGGCAAACATAAAAGTTAATATTGTTTTCAGGAAGCACAGAGCGAATAAAGAATGAACCCTCAGAGTCGGTCGTTAGCGGTGGACGGTGAATGTTTGAACGTGTCTTAAATAAAGGACAATGCCCTTGTCTTTTGGCATTGAGTGTTAAATTAAAAATGTTTGTGTGGATTAAGGAAGTCAGTTTAAAATAAGGGCACGACCGGATTTGAACCAAAGTTCTCACACATTTGAAGCTAGAATTAGACCGCTTTGTCCTCAAGCTACTTAGAGCGATGTCACACGCAAGTGTTTCAAAAAATTGTGTGGTATGTCGGTCTAATTTATATGTTAAACAACGCAGCGGCGAGGACGCAACGCACAGGTAACGCGCGTGTGGTATCCCTCTTAGACGTGATCAGCAAAATTTACAGATAGAATGAATACTACCTATTCACTTATTGGAAATAAAGTTCATCAAAAATAGGGCACGACCGGGATTTGAACCCGGGACCTCTCACACCCAAAGCGAGAATCATACCGCTAGACCATCATGCCGCATAGACACGATTGTCTAAAGGACAGTCAGTAAAAATATTTACGACTCGCAATGTAAATGAATTATAGAACAAAAACAGGGCACGACCGGGATTTGAACCCGGGACCTCTCACACCCAAAGCGAGAATCATACCGCTAGACCATCATGCCGCATAGACATGACTGTCTAAAGGACAGTCAGTAAAAATATTTACGACCCGCAATGTAAATGAAATATAAAACAAAAACAGGGCACGACCGGGATTTGAACCCGGGACCTCTCACACCCAAAGCGAGAATCATACCGCTAGACCATCATGCCGCTTAGACATGATTGTCTAAAGGACAGTCAGTAAAAATATTTACTATCCGCAATGTAAATGAAATATAGAACAAAAACAGGGCACGACCGGGATTTGAACCCGGGACCTCTCACACCCAAAGCGAGAATCATACCGCTAGACCATCATGCCGCTTAGACATGATTGTCTAAAGGACAGTCAGTAAAAATATTTACTATCCGCATGTAAATAAAGTAGAGGAACAAAAACAGGGCACGACCGGGATTTGAACCCGGGACCTCTCACACCCAAAGCGAGAATCATACCGCTAGACCATCATGCCGCTTAGACATGATTGTCTAAAGGACAGTCAGTAAAAATATTTACTGTCCGCATGTAAATAAAGTAGAGGAACAAAAACAGGGCACGACCGGGATTTGAACCCGGGACCTCTCACACCCAAAGCGAGAATCATACCGCTAGACCATCATGCCGCTTGATACCATCTTCATATTCAATCATTCCAGTAGGCTCGTCTTACAAATTGCTCCTTCGAAACACTTGAATAAACAATAAACCGTACGATTATGTACACATTTGTGTGATTAAAACACTTGTGACGTCATCTTTTGTGACCTAATACATCACAATACATTAATACAAATACGCTTTATTGAACACCATACAAAGAGAAATAAATAATGAAAGATAAATACATGAACTTCTTAAACGGTAGACAGCTATCTTCCTTGTATTTATTTATGCAACCAAAATACGAAAAAATAAAATGTCCAACCAAATAATCAAACAGAAAATAGCAAAAGTGGTGCAAAGAAAAACGAAGATAGAATAAATAATAAAGACGAATCAACGGGCATTTTGATTAAAAAACATATAGGTACTGCGGTCGCGTAAAATATATCTATTTCGATATAAATTTTTAGTTGCTGTTTGAAGATGATTACAGAAAAAAAGTTCAGTAATTGAATCCCAGACCAATTGAAATCAGTTGTCCTGTAATCGAATAATTATCTAATGAAGAAGGCTATAGTCATTTATTTAAGTCTTGTGTGGAATATGGTACCTACTCGTAATATTGATTTTTGGATCAGATATCAATTTTTGCTGAATTGATGTCACTATTGGTTTTTTTAGTTGCTTTCATCAACTTAACAAATATAGCGTTATATTCAACGGAATAATAAAACACGTAGGTCAATGAACTGGGCTCATTTATTGCTATTTAAAAACTGATTTTAGTGTCACTTGCCCAATGCAGCTAGCACAAGGTGGCCCGCGGCTTGGTTGTCGCTCGGATCTCTCATTCTATCTAGTCAGTAACGATCGAGACGCAGTGAGCGACAAATGAGAAAATACAACTTGTGCTACCCGTGCAGGATCCGTACACAACTTGTCGAACTAGTGTAGCATGTTTTCTCTTTTTCTCCACCCTTGAAGCACTTTATCGACGCTCATTTCATAGAATATCTTACTTCGCCGAATTTTCATTTTATTGTCAGGTATTTATGCTTGCAGGAGTTATAAATTGTTGGTACCCATGCTTAAGACAATCTAAAAAGTTAAAAAAAAACTAAAAAAAGTTGCGTTCGATGAAATGGTACTTTCGATCGAACTAGTGTCGGTGATTCAAGGGTATCCCCTTATAAGTTCCACGAACTTAATGCAAGGTTGTGTGCCATCTTTTCATTTATTTGTATTCCCTCGTCTTCGGAAGTAAATCCTCAGTTTATGGTTGCGTTAGTCATCATAACCGATCGAGAGGAGCCGAAGTCTCCCGAGGGACACACGAGCCAATTCCAATTTGTAATAAACTCGCTCGTGACTAATCTAGAATATTTTATTTTGAGCCGTCCGCGATTGGATCACGTTTTATATCCAAAAATCAGAACGTTGAGACTGAAACTATAGACACATATTATTTCTAAGGAAGCTTAAGATAATGGCTCATCTTAAAATGAAGTATCGGAAGTGGATTTCAAATATGCATCCAATGTTATTATTTAAAATTGGCTAAGAGGAATATGTTTTTTTCCACAACGGCAAAATAGATAACATTGTAATAAATAGCGAAAAATATACATAAATAAATACATAAACACGGAGGTTAAAATGTAAATCTTCTATGACTTCACGTCAACACATGGTTAATTTTTTTCTAAGAAGTAGCGGATAGACGGTAGTTGAGTCACAATCCTCTACAAATATTTTATTGGGAAAACTTTCAAAGAAAGGAAATAAACAACTAAAGCAACCGCTTGAAGTCCCAAAAAATATTTCCATAACAAGCATTAGCGATTGACTAAAAGATATTCGACCAAAAAACGTCGCACCGAATACCTAGCCAAAGGAATTCCTTATCTTCATCTCGACCTCGGAATAGTGCAGACTATAAAGTATCGACATTTCCACTAAAGTATCTCTCGGAGCCCAAACAAATTCCAATGTGACTTCTTACGGAGGGTTCGAACGACGATCCCTATCGACTTATTATACAAATGGCCGATATCTGGGCAAAAGTAACAATATCTTACCATGAAAAATTATGGCTCAATAGTGTTGCGGTCTTTGGCTCAGTTTTGCAATAAAATCTGCGTCGTAGATCGATGCTTGCTGCCAGGGATTCGTGATCTATGTCATGCAAGGTTAGCCTTCATTGATTTAAGTAACGTACATGGGGAACGCTAACGAAAAATATTATGTTTAGAAGAGGAGAGTGTTATGAAGAATAGTTTGGTTTATAATGACTGATTACATGTAACATTATATATAGGTACTGGCCCACAAAACTAAGTCTCACACTTTCAATAAAATTTTCATTAAAAGTGTGATACTTACTTAGTTTTGCGGGCCAGTGTAGAACTATAGGTATAAATAACAGTACTATTAACATGCATTGTATGAAAATGTATTTCAATAGCTCTAGCACGATTGCCTTTATTATTCGAAAACGGTGTTTCGCGGGTTTAGTATGGCTGCGTTTATCGCGTGACAAAGTGTGGATAAAGCATCCGTCACTGTCGTACTTATTTACGTGTCAGAAGGTGACGGATGCCTTATCCATACTTTATCACGCGATAAACGCAGCCATATTAGGTCGCCTGAATCTATCCCGTAGCACGAACCCGTAAACCCAAGAAATGGATATCAATAAAAAAATATATATTTTGAATTAATATTTTAGATGTTTACCTGGTTAAGACTATTTTAATGTGCTATATTTACTTGCTATTGTACCCCCGAAATGGGTAAACTGTTGGACCTTTTATATGATGTGACACAGTTCCTGACATCTTATCTTATCTCATCTTATTTTACGTTTAGCAAACTTTGACGATTCGATGACGATACGAGAGTGAACCTCAATGTCAACGTGCTTTAAAATATTAACACAAGGTGCTGATTTCAGTCGCCATACACATTTTCTCGACAATGTCTCGTTAACTTTATCTTTTAGATAGAAGGAAAAAGTTCTAAGATTAAACAAACTGACATTTTTAATCCTGATCGTGACATATTAAACTTCATACAACGCCATTTAGAACATTAATAATCTTAATTTTTAATGATCAGAGTTTTAAATACAACTATTAACATGCGTATTTATGTGATGTGATGTTAAAAAGAGCGTACTATCCATCAGTTCCAATGCTGTTGGTGTTGATAGCATTAGTCGTAACATGATCCTTCCCTTGCTCGACCTTCTCGTTCCTATCATCTCTAGTATCCTTAATAGGTCTATTATGACCAATGAATTTCCTTCGTCATGGAAGGATGCTGAAGTTGTCCCTCTCCCCAAAAAATCAAATCCCGCTTCTTTTTCTGACTATCGTCCCATATCCATTCTTCCTTTCCTATCCAAGATCCTGGAGCGCCTTGTTCATCAGCAATTGTCTTCCTACTTAAACAGATATGACCTCCTTAACTCCTTTTAGTCCGGTTTCCGTCCAGGTCATAGCACGGCTACTGCTCTTGTCAAAATCACGGACGACATTCGCGCTGGCATGGATAACAGAAAACTGACGGTTTTGACGCTGTTGGACTTTAGCAATGCTTTTAGTACCGTTGATTTTGACATAATGCTTGCAATTTTACGCTCCCTTAACATATCTCCTGCAGTAATTGAATGGTTTCATAGCTACTTAATCGGTCGTCGGCAGCGAATTAAGGTGGGTGATTCCCGATCTTCATGGTGCAGCACGCTAGCCGGCGTTCCGCAGGGTGGCGTGCTGTCTCCGCTTCTTTTTTCTATTTTTATTCATTCTATTACGCAAAACCTTCTCTCTTCTTATCACCTTTATGCTGACGACCTTCAAATTTATTCCCAGGGTACGCTTGACGATCTTTCTTCGGTAGTTGACGCTGCCAATGAAGATTTAAAGCGTATATTACATTGGTGTAATGGGTTTGGGCTAAAAGTAAACCCTACTAAAACTCAAGTAATCGTCATAGGCAGCTCCAAACTTATTTCTAGAGTCAAGTTTGAAAATCTTCCCCCAGTTTATTTCGACGGTGCTCTTATTCCTTACTCTCTACAGGTTAAGAATCTCGGTGTCATTATGGACTGCTCTTTGTCATGGGCACCTCAAGTAAGTGAGACTAGCAGGAAGATGTTCGCAGCTGTAGGATCTCTAAGACGGCTTCAAAACTTTCTGCCTGTATTTAACATGTATTTATTAACCAATTTACTTTGTTTATGTGTATATTTACATGTACTTAGTTTATATTTGTGTAAGTAATTTTTACAATATCAGAAGTGTTTCTTGTAGTTTAGTTTGAGTTCTGTATAATTTAGTTTACACCGCCTGCCATGTATTTTTGTTTTTATTATTTCTCTGTCCAAGGTTGTCTGGAAGAGATCGCTATTTAGCGGTAAGACCGCCTGTTGTATACCTATAGTTAAAATGTACTGTTCCGTGTTTTGTTTTCTTTTGGTGTTCAATAAAGAGTATTTGTATTGTATTGTATTGTATGTGGTGAATGTTCAGTTAGTTTGTAACTTTCTAAGATATATCAACATTGTGACCGGATCAGTACTATTTATGGTCTACGTGTTAATGGACAATATTAAATAATAACATGGCCATAACCGATTAATTTGCAGTAATCAAACGCGTTACGATTGGATAGAGCTTCAATTGTGTTGGTTCAATTAACATTAATTGACATCTCAGATAGCTGAAACTGGCTGAAGCCGGCTCCACCGTTCTCATATAACATGTGTAGTGCGCGTGGCATCACTTTTCTAGTAAATATAAATAATAGTTATATTATAACTAGACCTTCATAATATTATGAAAAATATCGCGTTCTTCTATGGAATCCCTAATCGTAATTTTTCCTAATCCATTGTTTGTCTGAATTTTCATCTTTACTAAAGCCACTTCCGCTTAAATTTTAAATCCGCTTAGTGTTTTTTTAATACAACCCTATCCTAACCGAATCACAGGTATAATTTAGTTTTTAATAGAATATAAGTTAGTTTTAGTTAGTTAGTATTTAAGTCTATATAGAAAAAGGGAAAAGGGCCGAATCTTAAGTACCCGAAACCGACGTGCGTGCATGACTCGATGTATGAATGTGGAAGAAGCGAAAGAAATTTGTCAAGATCGTAGCTAGTGGAAAGAAGTGGTCTCTGCCTACCCCTCTGGGAAACAGGCATGATTTAATGTATGTATAGAATGTTTCTTGAGCATATTTATAGTTAAGCTGTAGAGACTCAATTTACTGATTCCGCAGTCAAACCGTGCAAGCGGTTTTGCGGGACTTTATTTATAAGTTAAGTACTGTATTTTTGAGATTAATAAATAAACAATAATAAAAAAAATATATAATTGGAAAACTTAAAAAGTAGCCTGACTCATGTGAAAACCAGTTAAGGGCAAATTAAAATTCGGACAAACGTTGTTAGGGATCTGAGGGACATCCATAATGTCGTTATACTAACGCTATAATTTGGTTAGTGTTTGAAATTTCATTTAAATATCTACACTAATAATATTATAATGAGAAAAGATTTGTATTTTTTTGTGTGTATGTTTGTAATGAATAAACTCAGTGACATAGGTTGTGTTTTATTTTTCTGCGTGAACGCAGTCGCGCGCAACAGCTAGTCAAGATATATTTTTAAAACTTTTATGCTACATCGCAACGAAACCAAAATCTTAACAAAACCAGAATAACGTTATAATAACGTTATGAATAGCGCGTTGACAGCCGGTTTATGCTTTTAGTGCCCTAAGTCAAAGAATCGTGCAGATGGTGATTCTTATGATGCACATTAGCTGATGTGCGGCAATGAAGGCAATCGCGGTATTTTACGAACCAGTAACGTTAAATGCAGTAATAGAGACTACGTATAAGTTATTATACCGTTAAAGCAAATATCGTTATTATTACACATCGATAAACAGTTCATCGATGAATACCGATATATATCAGAGTTTTATATTTATTTAATCGTATGGCGATCTGTAGAATATAGGCGAATACATTATAGATTATTATTGATTATTAGTCAACATTCAGCGATCTCAGCCAATTAGTTGCGTCTTGAGTAAGGTTGTAGATGTATTCTATGGGTCCCGGATATGAATGTATTGGGCATCGCTGCATTATATGATCCATGGTTTGGGCCTCTTCGCCTCAATCACATAGGTCCGAATCACGCCAACCCCATTAGTGCCTAAAGAAGTTACAGCGACCATGTCCTGACCTAAGCCTGTTTAACTAACGACTACTAACGACTAGTGTTTTATAATGTTTTTATAACAATGTTAAAAGTGAGAATAACGATATAATTGTAACGTTATTGTAAAATAGCGCTATTTGAAGGTTTAGTTATAACATCGCATGTTTTAAAACGCTGATAATTTTTAACTTGGCTCGTGACCGTAAGCACACCTCGTTACGAGTGCATAAACATACTTTCTATTAAACGCTTTTTGAATTTTTTGTCTTGGCATTTTGTCAAGAAAATTGACATGACAATTTCATGGAAAAAGTCAAGGTTACTACACATTTTAATTCAGCCTAAGTGCATCCCGCCACACCAGCCAGTGCACTGTCTAAAACGATTGATTTAAGTAGGTAATTTAAACTAAGAAGGCGGAATCACAGTAATTTTGTTCAGGCACCGATTGACAACTTCACATTCATTGAGTTGAAGTGTCAAGATAACATCGTGTTTGTTGATAAACACAGTTCGTAATCAATTTAATAATACATGTTTGAGACTAAGCATTTGATTTCCTAAGAGGTGATAATTGATAATTTTTTATGTGCAGTGAATTTTGATATCAGTCTGGTACAGTGACTAAATTTAATGTGTTTCGATGGTGACTAAGAATTGTCGATGTAAATTTGTTTTGCTTTACATGTGTGGTATGTTTTTAAATCTCAGTATTTTCTAGTAGTGGATAATTCAGGAAACAAGTACACGTCGACTTGAAACAACGGTTATGTTTTCATTGAATTAAAATGGAAATGAAACATTCTGCTTACACATTTGCACATATTGCATTTTGCATTACATTGCTGCTCGAGAAAATTAAAAAAAATTATAACTCTTGATCAGATAATGTAATTGTTATATTTTTTCGATAAAACCGTTCACAGCATCTAAAGCTATAGTTACTTACAATTTATGTTCTTATGGATGTCACACACTGTATATCAGAGTTTTATATTTATTTAATCGTATGGCGATCTGTAGAATATAGGCGAATACATTATAGATTATTATTGATTATTAGTCAACATTCAGCGATCTCAGCCAATTAGTTGCGTCTTGAGTAAGGTTGTAGATGTATTCTATGGGTCCCGGATATGAATGTATTGGGCATCGCTGCATTATATGATCCATGGTTTGGGCCTCTTCGCCTCAATCACATAGGTCCGAATCACGCCAACCCCATTTGTGTTGAAAGAAGTTACAGCGACCATGTCCTGACCTAAGCCTGTTTAACTAACGACTACTAACGACTAGAGTTTTATAACGTTTTTATAACAACGTTAAAAGTGAGAATAACGGTATAATTGTAACGTTATTGTAAAATAGCGCTATTTGAAGGTCTAGTTATAACATCGCATGTTTTAAAACGCTGATAATTTTTAACTTGGCTCGTGACCGTAAGCAAACCTCGTTACGAGTGCATAAACATACTTTCTATTAAACGCTTTTTTAATGTAGCACAGTGCTGTGGTCTTAACTATCACGCAAAGTTAACAGGAAGTAAGAAGTTGGAATCCTTGGAAGCAAAAAGCTTATGAACTCGACTTGCATCGCAGGTTTAACAATAACAATGTATTTATTAAATTTTATGGCGCGTATACATATTATTCATGATTTATTAGGTTAGATATTTTTTAGAAAAGTGTTTACCTTCTTATTTATTCAAACATTGGTTACATAAACTTCGAAATCCCTTATTTATGTTTGTTAGAACCAAAGAACCTCTACTTTAATAAAAAATGTCGCGGCTTAAAAACAACAAAAATATCCGTAGTACAATTTAAAGTGCTAAATAGTGCAATGCAAATGCAGTGGCATGCGAATAGAGTTCTGATTTCCAATGAACCAAATATACATTTTGAATGGTATCGCTTTATCTTTAACCAACGACCATTGTATACGCTAACGTTAAAATATCGTTTATAAACCGCCAATCAATTGAAAAACAATCAGTAGAAAACTCCACCCATCAATTAATTATAATAGGTAACGAAAAGCGATGACTGAGCATAGCTTAATCTCCTTTTGCCGTCTCACTGCTCAGCTATTAGCCTAATGGACCGTCGAGATTCCGCACCGAACAAATCCAATATTACTTCCAATGCTCTGAGGATCTGAGTGGAGGAAAACAACTTGCTATGGCCGTTTGAGGGCTTTGTCAGAACAGGACACAAGTCAGTACCTGTTACGAAGGGAATAATTAATACACCTCTTGTCCCTTTGGTGTATATAAAAGCTATAAACATTTCTTAGTATAATTATCATCATAATTTACCCTAAAGATGGCTACTACTTGATGTGGGACTATAAGTAGATCTCCGTATCATTTCTGAAACCAGTGGCTCTAAGATTTTCTTGAGTTTTTCTTGAGGATTCTCTTAAGAAGTCCGCCTTTTGTAATATATTTTATTTTGTGCAAATAAGTTTAAATAAATAAATAACATTGACAGCGGCTAGCAAGATTTACCCAGACGGTAACACAAAACTCTTACGATCTGCCAGTTGTAAACGTAAAAGTTGAAAGCTTGGACAAGGTTGTTGAAACCAGATAAAGTAGATAAATTTGATAACTCGATGTAGTTTTTGCACTTGTAAAATCTGTAATATTTTGTTCTTGTCAGAGAACCAAGTACCATAACTGGTACAAAGAAATCAAACAAAATATAATACATTCCAACCGCTAATTTGTTTCTGTCGGACTATTGAAAGCTACTGTACCAATTGCGGCGTTTCCGTTGTATTTTTTTCCAAGAGTTCCCTCGCCTGTGCTTTCAAAAATAAACTTTACCGACGTTGAAGCGTGAAAGAAAAAAAACCTTGCAAAATAGCAGCTCCCGGACTAATCACGATTTGCTCGGCAAAAAAAAATTGCTTGCAAACTTTGTTAAATGAAGTTTGAGAACGCCGAGCCTTTAGTCACGTAAAAGTACGACTTTTTGTTAAATGACCTCGCGTTCAAAGTTCCTCAATTCGTCTATACTTCAGACATCCTCAAAAAAATAAAAGCACCAATTAGGACGACAAAGTTTACCGTGAAATGATGGTTTTTGCGAGGAAATTATATTGAAGTAATTCTGCTTTACCTATACTGACCTTTTTATAATTAAATAACAAGATTGTACCATATGCAGCGTCGCTTTACCGCGATTAAAAGCCTTTCTATGTAAAACAAATGTAAACAAACGGGAGAGCTCTCCGATGCAATCACCGTGGGCGTAAACAGCTCAGCGGATATCTAGTTTATTTTACAGAGTGGGATTAAGTCCTAATGTTTGTGTTTCAGCATGTTAAAACTGTTCGCGTTGGCACGCTATTTTCAATTAAGAAGGATCAGCCAAAGAAGGTTAATGCATCACAGAAGCTATAAAAACTCTTCGGAAGTCGAAGAATCAGAACATACAATCTTTGCCAGCCCTTTAGATGTTGTGTTCCCACGCAATCACAACCGCCAAGCTGATTTATGTTGATATGCTATCGCACCTACATCAACAACATCAACGTAAACAAGCTAATATAAAAAGTAATGATGCGATTTGGCACAATAATACGTATAACGAACCTCAAACAGAATCCCGCACAAAGCCTAGCGTTTGATCCTATTGCGCGCGGCGGCCATACATCACCGCGGTTCAGCGGCGCGCCGTGATGGATGGGGGCGCGGACTGTCATATCATTGTTTGTAATTATGCGGAACGCTCAATATACACCCGCATGCCGTGTTGACGCATAAACGTGCCGTTTTTTGACAGTGAAAGGGTTGCGTAAATGATCCCCGTGACGTCAGCTTTATCCTTCGGAATTGTCACACTCGACTTTTTTCAAGGATATTATTTTAATCAAGCTTTGGGTGTACATTATTTACATTCATGACGAATAAAACAGGAAATTAGATATAGAATTGTCTCATATTTTCTCCGAATATGCCAGAAATGTTTCCATCAGCAAGAGAGCGCCGACATTTTAAAACATCCAAGAATATTACACATATTCAGCAGGTAAAGCTCGCCGATAGCGCGCGTGTAAAATCTAAAATGGGTTGTTTTAATCTTGGATGACCGGCTCGGCTCCAGACGGCCACACGCGGGATTACCGGTTAAGTCACGCGTTGGGGCACGGACAGCGATTAGCGGAAACAGACATAATAATATATTCATCATTCTCTAAGCGTTACAAGTACTTTGGTGATCACCTGTCACGTGACGCTGTCAAAATTAGGGGAGTTACTAGTATTTATGAAGATTCATAAACGAAATGCTAAAATTAAATTGCACAACCAAATCCGAAACACTATTACTCCTTGACCTCTATTTTACTCGGTAAATAAAACTTGGTATTGCTTTTTGCTTTTGACATTAAAACGTATTGGTAACATAACGATAGCTCTTATTTACTTGAGATTGAGACTAATGGCGGCCACGTGAAAAACAATAGCTTACATGTCAAAAGCTAGATAGTTTTACCTACCTACGAAGCTAGCGGTCCTGGGTTCGAATCCCGGTAAGGGCAGATATTTGTGTGATGAGCGCGAATATTTGTTCCTGAGTCTTGGATGTTTTCTATGTATTTAAGTATATATTTCTCTATATAAGTATTTATATCGTTGTCTAGTACCCATAGTACAAGCCTAGAGCTTAGTTTGGGACTAGGTCAGTTGGTGTGAGATTGTCCCCTTATATTTATTTATTTATTTATTTATTTATTAGAATAGAGGGTCAGGCAGGATTCATTATCGCCAACGTATAGTAGCAGGTACATTTATTTACTTTTTATTTATTATAACAAACTAATTGCACAGCATAACAGTAGAAATCCAAGGCACTGTGAAATTATAGATACTTTTAACTACCGAAAAATGCAATAAAATACAATATAAAATTAAAATTTCACATTAAAGAATTGACGACACACGTACATCCATGCTCTCGCAGTACCTGCCTCAAACATTTATCTCGCAGTGCATCCCATCCGCTAGCAAATACATCGCGCTCCGGAGTATAAGCGAGGAGACCGTTTACAAGGTGCAAGGCCTGGACCAAAGGAGAATTCCTGCGAAACACAGTACGAGACGTCGGAACCGCCAGCAAATGGTGAACACGAGGCCGAAAATCAATTCTAGTCCGTGAAGGAACGGATAGACGCAGAACTTGCGCTGCCAGTTCAGTACACCCAGGCTCCCCCCGCAGGATAGATACATCTACCGAGATGGTCTGGTAAAATAAATGGTACAATAAATCTTCAAGACCTTCAAGAGACGAGCATACTCTTTTCTCTAGAATAAAACAAAAAGTTATGAATAGTAAACATCCTTTCATTAAGGTGATATTACTCATCTCAGAGGAGAATATGCAGACGCAAAAGAAGATGGCATGACCATCTGATCAAAATGTGAAATCTGTGCTCTGGAGTCGCTGGACAATATTGTCGATAGGACAGAAAAAGGGTTGAGAGGGTAGTTGAGGAGTAATGGTAAACATTGGTGTGGTATGGACATTTAATGAAGAGGGATGAAGGAAACATAAATAGGTGAGTGATGATTTAAACGTGGATGGATATAAGGGTAGAGGAAGACCGAAAAGGATTGGATGGATTGTGTAAAGCATGACATGTATATGAAAGGCGTGAGTGCAAAGTTAACAGGGGATAGAGAAGAGTGGTCTTCCACAAAAACATGTGTGGGACTGGGGACTAGGCAGGAAGATGGATGGTAGGTCTGAGGAGGGGTTTTGTCCAACCCTAGGACAAAACTTGCCAGTATATTTGTAAAAAAAAATATACAAAGTTATTTACTCCGTAAGACCCCAGGGAAACGTTGTTGAAATGTTTCCTGTTTCCGCGTACGGCGTATAAATTACCTTCTACAGGCTTTTGATGGATGATTTTTTAAAAGAAGACGGGAATTTTATCAAGTAAGTACCTACCAAGAATTTCGAAGTAAGGTTAATTATGTATACAGTCTCACAATGATTTTGTTTAGGTAGAGCTCTTTTATAATCTTGCAATGTTATAATTTTAATAGCGCATTAAGGATTAAGTTTCGGTGTGAAACTTAAAAGCAGCTTAACATGCACTACCCAGGGTCAACGTCTACTTTAGTAAATAAGAATATGACCCAAAAAAATAGAAATGCCTACTTTTAAATCTAAGCTTTTCGATTGGTGTTTAGACTCTGAGCCATTCCTTCTTATTTATTAATTATGTTGTAAATAATAATAATTACGACTCCCTATAATATGCTTATAATCATTAACGCTTTTTTAAATGTATTTACCTACTTTAATGACCACTACATCATATTAAAAGTGGATGTTCCTTCCGTAATAATAAGACCTATTTTTAATACCCGCTTTTAAGAAACAAATATTTCGAATACCTTTTTTGAATAAAATACTCTTTCGCAACGTTTACGTCGTGACGCATCTTTACGCCGACCAGTGTCATAGTATAAGACTACGGCCGGGGTGGTCACGTCGTTAAGAATACCATGATACTACTATTTTCGTGTAAATGCACGCAGCGGGAATATTGCACGATGCAAACGAACGCACCAGGACGCTATTCTACTGGGTAAAAACCCTTTGACGCGTTATCGTGTTGTCAACGATTTGATAGCTCTTATTTACATAATACTGGCAGGAGTTAAAAAATAATACCATAACACGTCAAAAGCAATATGGTTTTATCGTGTGGAATAGTAGCCCATGCCACATGGTTGGGTGTGGGTTCTAACTGCAAAATTAAATACGTTGTAACCCTGGGAACTAACATGGAATGCCTTTATGCTGGAAATTCAGTAACTACGAGTACATCGACTGCCATACCGATATATTTTTGCTTATACATATATATTTATTAATCTAGTGGTATAAGCTACCTCCACTTCAAATTTCTCGAATTCCACCCAGCCGTTGCAGCGTGAAGGAGTAACAAACACATAGACTTCCGCATTTATAATATTAGTAGAATATTGAAGCGCAAAATTCTTATAGCTAACCCGATTCTGGTCCTTTTCTAACAATACTGCATAGAACTAGTCTCGCCTTTGTACTCACATGCTTTGTTGTGGATCATAAAAAAAATGATACCAGAAGGAAAGGACGGGGACTCAATTTTTTTTTATTTTTATTTAGAAAGACTTTCCTTAACTAAAGAATTTCCTTGGAATCAGACGAAATGTTTTTGTAGTGTAAGTAAAAACACAACTTATAGGTTATATCATATAGTTTAATAACAATTCACCTTCGAGTTATTAACTTAACGGAAATTAGTGGCCACCTTTTCCGTAAAGCTGACAGTACTCAAAGCGTAATTTTTATTAAAGTTTGTTACGTATCCCATAAATTGTGTTTTTAGTTATACTACAAAAACATTTCGTCTGATTCCAAGGAAATTCTTCAGTTAATTAGAAAACACAATAATAGTAATGAGGGCGCCACTGGACACTCGGCGTTTGCTAGGCGCAGTCTTAAGAGACTTTGTTGAGTATATCGTACAAATACCGCTACCGCTTCCGCCACCGCCTCACTACGGCCAAATGCGCTCGTCGCATTACCCGCCCAGTTTACGATTATAGCAATGCACTTACAAGTCTCACGGGGAGTGCTCGTCTTGTACATGACCGCTTTATAGTTATGATCAGACAATATTTATTTAATCTTTGCTCAAGCTTCTTTCTAAAGAACTTTGGTGTTAGTTTTAAAGTCTAAGTTGGAAGTTCTTATTTCTACAAAGCTTAATTAGAAGTATAAAAAAAAATTGTGACTCTTTTTTGCATATTTTTGATACTAGTAAATATTATATTATTTGGATTGCTTTCAGCAACAAAATTACCAATAAATTGTTAATTTAATTTTCAAATCAACACCTGAATTGATTTCATGCCCGAACACACTTAAAAACAAATAATGTTGAATAAAAATCCAATTCAATTTTAAATCTTGACGTAACATTGACAAAGCTGAAATTCAAGCTGAATTTTATGTTTACTTGTTCCTTTTTTTTAAAAGTGTTGTGTTAAATTCCGCGGTGTTATTCTCTAACGTACTCGTTATAATTAAAAACGTAATAACGGAAACTATTTAATAATTCTTACTGGTCTTACCAAATAAATAACAATAATAAATATTAGAGGATAATCTCTCATGAATTGACCTATCCCCAAACTAAGCTCTGGGCGTGAACAACAGTCAAGGTTAAAAATAATAACCGCACAAAATCGCAATAATATGTGTACTATATAAAAGGAGAAACTGACTGACTGACTGACATATCAACGCACAGCCTAAACGGCTAAACGTAGGCACTTGAAATTTGGAAGGGACGTAGCTTAGGTACCGTAGAGGTGCACTAAGAAAGGAATTCCCGAAATTCCCACGGGAACGGGAATTAGCGGGAAAATCCTTTTGTATGAAAAATCTAAACCGCGTAAGATAGCAAACCAGCGAAGTGGTCACGGGTCTGCTAGTATGTACTATTTTTGAAACTTTGGGGTGTAAACATATTGATGACTTTTACTTTAGTATGGGGGTATTAAACAAATATAAGCACACTTATAAAGATAAATAGATATATAGAAAACACTCGCACTAAAAACCAGCGCAGCAGCACCGCGGCTTGCTGTGGCACAAAGCTAAAAGGGCCCCTTTTCAACGCCATGTTAAATATTTTGTTCTTCTTGTCATCTGTTCTTAATGTGTGTTTGCGTTGAATATATTATTTATATTCTGTTTTATTCTATTCAGGATCAAACTCGCACTAAGGACCACTAGTTTCGTAAGCGGGGTCATACAATACCACTTGTAATTAATTAAATAAACCACTAGTTCAGAGCTGAAGTGGATAGGACCAAATTAATACACTGGTCGAGTTATCTGTGTATCAAGCTACCTAATTGAGAATGTACACCCTGAAATGTGTGAACTCAAAAAGTGTAATTTTCGCTAGAGTTACGTGTTACGTCTAAACCACAAGTAATAAAAAATCACAAAATATATTAACGCATTAATTGCCAGTACTGTTTTTCAAACTTTTGACAGGTGCCACATCTTTTTACGAAGCCTGCCGACTGTTAGAACGCACATGTTCGTTGAGGGCACTGGGTGATAGTCAGAAGAACGCTTATTTGTGTTGCCGGCAGTGAATGCGTTAGTCAAAACACATGTTACGATTAAGTAGACTTGACTCGACCACCTAAAAACCATCGAAATACCAAATAACTTTAAATAGAAAGTTTATTCATACATGTTGTTTGTAGAGATACTTTGGAACCCACTGGGCATGGTCCGACATGTTCTTGCCCGTTTTTATTAGGTATTAGTTTAGCTGAAGTAGGGTTAAATCAATAAATAGTGCTATTTACCTAATAGTTTGGATGAAAATAGTTTGGTTGGGTGAAATAGGGAAGTTCGTTAATGGTCACGTTACTAAATAAAACTTGGTTGGTCTTGTCGACATTTCCTAATCGGTTACAGAATACCTCGGCTGAATCGTTCATTTTTTATGAGTAGCAACTGAAACCTCGAATTGGATTGAGTTGCAAGATTCAATTTACAAGTATTTAAATTGGGTAAAAGTTATTTTTTACTATTTTTCAAATGTGAAAAACGTTTCCACACAAATACGAGCTATGGACAAATCAAACGCATAGAGTTCGAATATTTATTTATGAAATAAACGTGAAATATTATTTTTGTGCTGGTGATATGAATCTAGGGCGGAACGTTAATGCTCCTGCAAACCAACAGTCGGACTGACAGGCCGACAGGGATGCAGCTATCTGTCGGAATAAGATCCTTTTTTCTCATGCCAGCAAATCGCTGCGTCCCTTTCGACTTGGCAGCCCCACTGATGGTTTTTGGGACTCTTTATCTAACTCAAAACAGTTATTTCATACAAGTAGTTAATGTTACTTCCCTGTTGTACTGACAAAACTATAAAGCCATTTATTAAAGTTAGGTAACTTGAAAAGCCATTTCCAAGCCAATCAAAATCGGACACTGAAATTCCCATATAAATAGAAAATTTCACGCACTGGTGATTTTAATATGAAGCACGAATTTGTACGTAAAAGATTTATGCCAGTCATTTTTTACGATTCCACATTTTGTTTACGATTCGAGTTAGATGAAAACAAGATTGAGGATGAGATAAACAGGATGCTGTAAAAGTTATACGTGCCTATTTCGATGAGTATTATACGTATAATATGGCTCATTCTTAGGGTTTTGTAGACAACGATGTTGCTGTCTCGTTACTTACAATTTTCATTGTTGTATTTTATGGTTAATTCTTTATTCAAAGACTAAAGTAGACTCGAAACCAATTACCTTAAAAAAGGGATCAATAATATTTTTGCGTTCCATTATGATTTTGTCAGCTGTGATGACTCGTTAATATTTGACATTTTTTACGTACAAAGTGTCAAATTTTAACGAGACGCCACACTACTATATATTTTTTTAACAATTCTAGAATTTTACCTGATTTACTTGAGACTATCAACATATTTCATATATAATAATGATCTATGAAACCCTCGTCCGACGCTAGGATCGTGCTTCATAATTCAAAAAATAAAATGTTTAATTTATTGGTTAAAAAGACGTCTATGGAGGTAGAATGTGCCATTACGGCCTTTAATCATTCGGCTTTTTGCTGGCATGGAAATAACCAATGCATAGAGAACGATTCTTGGTCACATTGTGCATTGCTGCATCTCCGCTCAGTGGAGCACATTAATTACCAAGTAAACGTTAATGTAACTGCACTAGTGTTGTTGGAAACTGATGTAATACCTAATAGTTATATAATATCGTTCTAATGTTCAAGTTATGTTCTTCTGTCATTGTAAAATCAAACTTCGCTCCAAGAAGTCCTAGGTTAGGAAGTCAATGGTTGTTACACTAATATGTTGTGCAATTAGTGCAGAGCATTTTGCGCAGTGCGGATAGTAAGTATGTCGACAGAACTCTGACAAGCTGTGATTAAACAACTAATGTAAAATCCACGCAGAAAACATTGTACTTTAGAATGTAGTATCTTATTGAACGCCTGAGGTAAGTTTGTAACTATTACCCGTCGACAGAATCTATCATCTTGTAGAATGAGAATCATTTATCATCATTATTGTACGATTATCAATAATTAACTTGTGAAATGACATTTCCTATTACTAAGTTACACTCCGAGATATTTTATAATCTTTCAATAAGTTTCTGTCAAAAAAATCATTTTTGGGACAAGTTTTTATTGCCGACTGGACTTATTTTGCACTTGTCATGACGATTCTAACAAGCCCTAACACGACGGGTTTATCATGTGTAATTTAGGAGTTCTTATGGCCACCCTGAGTCTCCATCATCAGACCAGCTCGATGGTACTATATTATTGTATTGTCATCAGAACTAAAGGCGTATGCAAATTTTCAGCTTCATCGGAAACCGGGAAGTGGGTCAAATTTAACTTGCAAGCTTTGACCCTTACATACATATAAGTACGTACATACATTGCAAGTTAAATAAAAGCTTTAAAATAAAATACATCTTTTTATATTTATCATTTTGAGTTTAGAACTCAAGCTGTCAGGGATTATTTAGATCATGTTACGTTAAAAGGAATATTCAGAGCGCATTCTCCAAGTCCAGGTCTCCTGGGATAGAGACAAAGAAGTAAAGTATCAGAAAAACATATAAATAAAGCCTTTAAGTGTTACTCCGGGGATCGCGAATACCGGGCGAGCGGGCTGGCGTTTATTCGCACAATTTGAAATGTTTTATTAATTTATGGATAATCCTTCTGGCTTGGGGAGAATTTATAACTCGTTAAGCAAAAATAGTTATCGCTGGAATCGTAAACAGTCATTCAACCGTTCATACCTACACTTTAACGGAAGCGGAAATGTTCGCTGTGATTTGATTTTGCGTTAGAATAATGTTAATCTGTTTATTTTCTGTACATTATCTAAGGTTTAAATTGATTTTTGAAAACCTGAACGGATAAGCCGATATTTAAATACCTTTTAAATGAACTAGATCGTCCATCCCAAACCTTTAGTCAACGGAAATTCATAGACCAACTAAGATTATGTACATTTGCAAATTAGAATTTACTCGAACCCGTATATTTTCCACAAATAAAAGGTTAAAAGGGTGACTGTCCTAGTTTCCCAAATATTTTTCAAACGCGGACATTCCCAGAGAACGTCCGAGAATTCATCCAACTGATTAATGCTTGCGGAGTTGCGGACACATAAATTATGCACAAACAAAATGTCCTCGAATAAACCCCGGCCAAAGCGGCTCGTCCAGAAACCGGCTCGTAAACACTTATGAATAGGTACTATTTGGTCGCCAGCCTTCAAAGGAGTTGGGCGAGAGGGCGAGTTGCGGTCACATTCATTTCCGAACGCAAATCTAATTTGGCCCGATGACCGCCGGACGCCACTGAATTTCCTTACCTTGATATGAGAAATCTGACAACTGACCGCGGTCTGACCTAAAAGTTGTTGTTTGAAACTCGTATAACCGAATGTTATGTTTTGAATTTAATGGGAAAAGTTTCCGTATATCATTGAAAATAGCTCTGGACAGTTTTAGGAATTTTCCACAACGCGATATTACATTTCTTTGTTCTGCTGTTCACGACCTCTTTCGTATTTTTAATGTTTCATGGAAGCCTAATTACCAACCTACATTTTTGTCTAGGTTGTTTGCATCATTTCGGCCCCGTAAAAAAGGTTTTCATAAATCCTGCGCAGAAAGCATTTTGATTTAAAAAATATCCCTGCCCGAGATCTGCGTCGCTATTGCCTAACGCACTCGAAATCTCAATTGTCTTCAGAGCGGAACAATTGTGTTTATTTTGTATGCATATAGGTACAAGCCTTCGATTTTCAAAATGAAAACGATTGCGGTTGCGAGTGCGTTAGGCAATAGCCCCTCTGGTTTCAAAACGAATAAAACGAATAGTACTCGTCAAAAAATCACTTTCATGAAAATATAAAAAACGAGAAATTTGAGACTCATAGTAACAAAGAGGCTTTCATCGGTGCTGGATTCATGCGAGTAACCCTTTGTGGCGGGCTGTAACAAGCCGATATCGTTTTTATACAGACTATTATTTTGATTGTACAAAAAAGTCAATACCTCGTCAATCTCTGTACATTTTTCTCTTTGGTTCTTTGACATAGAGTATAAATTATGAATTTATGAGTTATGAAAAAGGAATTCAAATCGGATTTAGTGTTGCAATTTTTTCTATCCTAGCGAATATTGTAAATGATATTATCTATTGAGTTTGTTTGGATTATCGTTTTGAACATATTTGGTTAGGCAAAGAGCAAAATGGTTCTTTATTATTTCTAACGGTAACTATCACAACCCCCACAAGTTCACCCTTTATCTTTGGATTATATCGACAATCCGGTGCATTTTGATAGTTTGGCCAACTACTCAAGACAAACATATTGTATTTAACTACTATAACTTTATATTTACTTGATATTACTGTAACTTTAGGACAATCATTTATTGTTGTAAGACTCTCTTATAATTACAAATAATACTAACGTCATCATCATATCAGCCGAAGGAAGTCCACTGCTTGACATACTAGACCTCCAAGAATCTATATCTCCATGACACTCGCTTTTTTTGCTACTCGCACCCATCGGCTTACCGCGATCTTTACGAATTATAGGACGTATTATGTAATACGTTAATTGGCCACTTAAGGGGTTAAGCATTAACGTAATGCTACATCCACGGCCTTCTATCGTGCAGTTACTAGTGGTGTTTAGTTGCCTCTCTACTTCCTTACGCTGCCCAACCACCAACCCCTGACTTCTCTTATTACAATGATATCACGGGGGTTATCCTAGACAGACCCAGGTGTAGTAGGTAGTTTACCAGCGCTTTTTTTTAAAATAAACTTTTGTCAAGCCTATTCCGCTGCCATCGCCAGTGCTCTTCGTTCTGTCGCAAAGCTCTCCGAAGATAGGAAATCGTGCCAAGAGCAAGTTGCAAACTAGAATGCGTGACCAGCGTTTTCTGCTCGAATTTCACACTACCCGTGTACTTTCTCGACTACTCACTGCGCACTTTTCAATTGAATTCAAAAGATTTTGTTTGTTGAAAAGTTTATTTCTCGCTTTGGATTTCTATAGTAATTCGATTTTCGAAACACTGCCAGTGATTATTGCAAATGATTCGAAACAAAATAAGCTACATACAAACTGCAATATCTATTCTAAAATATTTTAAGTATCAATAAAATTTGATTTAGTATAATAATATGAAAGAGTGTCACCAGAATTCCTGTTAAAAAAATGCAGTTGGAAACTCAGACTATTTTACCATAGAAATACCGTCGGTAAGAAAATGGCTCCCATCAAAATAGCCCTCTGCGCCGTACATTACCACCTGTTAAATAAGTCGGTGACACAACGTGTATCAATATAAAGGCGCATTTATAAGTACATGGGCAATTATTTGAGCAATAGTTGCCCGTCAACAGTGCGGACGCCTCATTCTATTACACAAAATTAGTGAAAGACAGCTATTGGTGCCGTGCCGGCTATGAATTACCGTTAAAAGTTGTCCGTGTGAAAGCACCCGTTTCCGTACATTATTTGTAGATTAGCCGGCAGTCGATGCAAATGAAATTCACCGCAACTATGAAAGCATACGTTGATAAACACTGAAATCACATTCAATTACCGCGTGTACAATAAAATAATATTTGGTAAATTATCATAAATGTTTGACAATGGCTTGTCTGCGGGTTCATTAATTTACGGTGTTGTCTATATTTGGGTACCTATTTTAATAATTAATTAATTAAGTGAGGACGGCAAAAAAGTAAAAAAAAACCTTTTTTGTGAATGGGCATGAATTTGCGAGGTAAGTAAGTACTGCCCTTAGTTCATACAGGGTTACTGAAGTAGGAAAATAATCTCCAAGTATTTATTTGTACATTTTATTCATGGCATTTATACATTATGCCACATATTCATAGTCATGCAAAGGACACATAAAATGCTAGCGTTATACTTGAAAACAGATACTGTTAAAGTTGGTATTGAGGGTCAGGCGTGAATAAGTTTCCCATGCCTTAATGGGAACGCGGAGATTAGTTTTGTTGTGCAATTTCATTACGCTACAGCAATTCTATTTCCATCTGCAACTCTGTTGGAATCGAGTAAGTGTAATTTAGTTTTACTTTCAGCCCTAGACACAAAAATAAGGGTTTTGTTATAGCTTGTTTTTGTGTAGGTCCGCGTTGGTCTGTGACTTATCTATTAGCATTTTTGCTATCTGTTAGTTATTGTTATTTCGTAAGTAGGTAGTTTAAAGCTGTTCGTAAGTTCGTGAATAAGGTTGGTCATGTTTCATTTGGCTACATTCCTCCTCTTCACAGCGACTTGAAAGCCTTCTCTTAGCTAGCTTGTGGGTGGTAGGACCTTGTGCAGCGTCCGTCCGGATCGCTAACACCATCTTATCCATTAACCTACCGCCAAACAGCAGTGTTCGCATTGTTGTGTTCCGGTTTGGAGATAAGACAGCCGGTGAAATGACTAGCATAGAGGCATTCCATCTTAGTCCTCAGGGATGGCAACGCATTTGCAGTCTTAGGATTGCATTGCAGTCTTGTGAATGCAAATGTCTATGGGTCACAGTTTCCACTTACCATCAGGTGGACTGTGGGCTCATTTGTCTTCTCTATACCATGAAAAAAAAAATTTATTAGAGATGTATTTTTAAAATCCCAACAACGCTGTGCCTTTACACCTTAACATTAGGAAACCTCATGTTTTCACATAAAAACTCTTACATACCTATTACTGCTAGTAAACAAGCTTACAATGTATCAACCAAAAATAAAAGACAAACAAAAACAGTTTTATCCCATTTAGGGTTTATTTATGCGCGTCTTCCCTTCCCTGACGGACTATATCGAGATACATTGCCTTGGGTTTCGCATTTTTTGCCCGATTTCTCGTCTATTTGAACAAATATTTATTCCACCTCCGCACGGGTCAGCCGCGTATCTAATTTAGTATTATGTTTACATGATAAACAGGTCGTGAGCTCTTGTGATCTTCTGTATCTACATAATGATGGAAATACGTATTTATAGGTATTATATCCTTTTCGTACGGGGTAACTAGTATTTCAGGAATCGGAGCTGTTATGTTTACCTATTTGATTTTTAACACGTGGTTCTCTGTAAAATCGCTTAGTTATGTAAAAATTTAATAATATTTAATCGCTTAATTATTGCGATAAGGCCGCCTGTTGTCTACCGTATAAGAATTTAAATTCATGATTTTGTCGTAGTTCATTTTACAAGCTTTTATTTAACTTGCAGTGTATGTATAAGGGTCAAATCTTGCAAGTTAAATTTGACCCATTTTCCAATTTAACATTGATTTTCTTTCTGGTTTTAATTTGTGCTGGGGCATAAGTTGATGTAATTTAAAAAGGAGGAAGGTAGTAGTAGTGGTACCAGTTCAAACGGAGTATCAAGATGGGTAGATTTTTTTGCCGTATTTGTAAAATTATGATGACGTATGTATGTATGTATGTAAACACTTTATTGTACAAACAAGAGATAACAATTATAAAATAGACAAAAATATAACAGGGATGTACAAAGGCGAACTTATCCCTTTAAGGGATCTCTTCCAGTTAACCTTTGAGCGATTGAGAACTAATTAATTTACAACGAATAAATAGCCAAATAAGTACAACACTAAAAGTAATTTCTATAAATGTCAGTATATAAAATGAAAACAATTTAAATAAGTACGGAATACTCTGGAGAGTCCCACTCGTACTTGATTTTAATGAATTGCGTTCAATACGTAAATTTAATCTGAAAAGCCCTTGTTTCTACGTTGTTTTGGTACCAAATCAACTATAAAGTTATTGCACACCACATTTTATAATTTTCTATTACAGCGTTTAATAATTCAATGCCGTTCTACTTTTAACCCCTGACGTAAAAAGAGGGGTGTTATAAGGTTGACCGTTTGTGTGTCTGTTTTTGGCGCCGGAGTTCTTAAACGGGTGAACCGATTACAATGCGTTTTTTTAAATAAGATTTTCTAGAAAAAGCGTGGGTAGACCTCCCACGAGATGGACCGACGACCTCAAGAAGGTTGCGGGTACCCGGTGGATGCAGGAAGCACGTGACCAGTCGTTTTGGCGATCCTTAGAGGGAGTGGACGTCGTTTGGCTGAAATAATGATGATGATGATGAAATTTTAAATTTGTCAAGATCGTAGCAAATGGAAAAAAGTGGTATCAGCCTACCCCTCTGGGAAACAGGCGTGATTAAATGTATGTATGTATGCATGTACGTATGATGATGAAGGTTTTTTAGCGGTGGTTAGTAAGATATCTGTCTTTTAAGAGATACCAACTCTGAAATGGGGCTACAATGATATCTGGGATATTTATCTATCTTAACAGTTATTCCAAGCTTGTGCCGCATTCTTAAGACCTGGCTAATTACGCTTAAAGAAATTTTGGCAATCTGTTGCATCTGCAATGTGTTACACAACTAGAATTAATTCTAAACTCCAACGTTCATACTCAGCCTGCAGCAGAATCTGTAAGATAATAGCATACTATCTAACACGTTCAACTACTATAAATTTATTTCAAGTTTCAAGATTTTGAATTATAGGTGCACTTAGAACTTAGTTTGAGACTTATAGTTACCTAACTCTCAAAACAAGCTTCCAGCGTTGCAGTTAGAGGGATAACTTTGTAGCACAATTTTATCATCGACAGATGTAATATCAACCGCTAGAGAATTTCGCACACAGTGTAAAATTAAAAGAACACATAAAAATGTAACTTTCCATTCTGTTATTGTTTGTGGTGTTCAATAAAAAATATGTGTACTTCCTGTATGTACGGTCACAAAATAGAAATGTTGAGCATACCTTGTCATTGCGATTGTCATTTGATGTTTGATGTTCATTATTACAAAGTACATTTTCGCTACTCACGTGAGTCACGTGCATGCACCATGCATGCAGTGAAAGAGGCCCTTAAAACTTTTCGGAATCGGTTAAAATCAGCATAAGAGTATATACTCGTACATATGCGAGCGAATGAGAGAGGTACAAACTCGAATGTTGTTTAAGAGCTGTACTTTTATAGCAAGGTTTCAAAAATTCAAAAATTCAAAATTCATAACATTTATTCAGTAAATTGGCCACATGAGGGCTCTTTTACACGTCGGTAATATGGAGTGAATCTACTAGCGCTTCGGACAAGACCATCATTGTGGAGAAGAAGCGCCGCAAGAAACTCCAGCAGAAGGTCAGTTTTTTAAATTATAAAATACAATGATACTTAATAGTAACATTACAAGATAATAAAGTAATAAATAATTATTTTCCCCTTGTGGTAGCCTCCCCGTGTGGTAGCCGGAATAGAATAGTGCCACTCCGTATCTTTCCGTGGATGTCGTAAAAGCCGACTAAGGTAATAAAGGCGTGTAGTACTGTTAGGCGATGGGCTTGCAACCTGTCACTAATACACTGGTAAACATCTTCGCCTAAGTGTGCAAAATGTGGTTACAGAATTATCAAAAAGTTTTTATAGTTGTTGGAAATTCTGTAGCTCTGCCTACCCCACTCTGGGAATAAAGGCGTGAGTTTATGTATGTATGTATAATAATTTTAAACATAACACAAATAAAATCATTACAAATGTAAGCTTAATAACATTGAACCAAAAATAGTAACTAGGAGAACATAACGAGGTCTCTACTTCAGGATCGATAATTAAAATAACTAACTGGAAAACAGGTCCTTGCCAGCGTGAACAGACCGGACCACACAGCTCACCCGTTCACGAGTACCAACCATCAACAAATCGGAACGCTTATAATCAGCGAGCATTCTAGCGAATGCTCAAGTCCAGTCTATTAACACCTCTAGGTTTACTGTTTCTGCATTTTCAGCAAAGCAATAATACGCTATCTTCCCTTAAATACGAGTATACTGGGCCGAGATTCTAGGTGGAAAAAACCATATTATTTTTGACCTTTTATCGTATTGTCAACGTTTTGATAGCTTTTACTTACTTGACAGTAATGGCGGCCGAGTTAAAACCAATACCTTTACAGGTTAAAGACGATAATCATTTTTACCGCCTAGAATATGAGGCCCTGGTTTGATGACTGATTTACTGAAAGTTTAAATAAAGAAGGTACACATATTATTTGACGCGAGAGCTGGGTAGTGATTCTGTAAACAACGCCGGTCGTGCGGACTGTCGAGTGAAACCAAGCGGCGAGATTAAGTAGTCCCGTCAGTGCGAACAAAACACATTGTAGCGCGTGCATTTTCAATTTAGCAGCACGATGGGTCGAACGTATAAGGCTGCTTAATTGAAAATGCACGCGCTACAATGTGTTTTGTTCGCACTGACGGGCATTGTTTACAGAATCACTACCCTGTATAGATATTAGTGCTTTTGACTGTACAATCGGGGTGGAACACTGACCCAAGAAATAAAAAGTGACGTGACGTTATAAATCAAATCACAAAAGTTAACAAACATGTCTCTGTGACACAGTTCTATAGAGGTTCTTTGATCCATTTACCGATTGAATAACAGTAGGTACCTATAGTTCTTTTGAAGAAGTAACGAAATTGTATAATTCCCTCGTCCCGTCCTAGGTCGTAAAGACGCAGTCTCAGTCGGATTAAAGTTCCAAGATTACGATTTCGGGTCGCGATAGGAACGTTAATAAATCTGTTTGGATCTGCTTTACTGTACGTCGCATCGTAAGTTGTGAGACAATCATGAACACATGATGATATGTTAAGAATTAAATTAAATAAAGTTGTCATTGAGAATATCAATAATGTTAGACCGAGGAACGTTTTAGAACGCCTCTTATGATTTTTGATATAAGAAAATGAACGTTGTAAGTAGTCACATTGGAATATTTTTTTGCTAGCGGAAAAGGCATATGTGGGTCTTCATAAGTTTTGAAATAAAAAAGTAAGAACCATATTAATAAGTTTTTTTTTCAAATACTCTCTATCGTGCTCTATACAAACTCCCATTCGTCTAAACCAACTTTGGAAACATTTTTGCCAGCTTTGATTTGACAGGACGGAAATTGCTGCTTGGTAGGCAACAACGAGCTTCTTTGGTACTCGAACTTGTTTTTTTATTTTTTATTTTAATGATGGGAGCGCCAATAAATCACAAGGAGCTAAATCAGGTCTGTAGGGTGAGTGAGCTAGGATTTCAACTTCAGATTCCTCAATAAACGCCTTTGTTCAGAGGGACTTTTTTTTCAAATAACTATAATTTAAGAAGTCTAATTTAAACAACTGAGTTAATTCACTATTCATCTTTAACTTAGCCACAATCAAGTGTATTTTTAGTCTCTCAGTATGATATTTTTCAGTCGTTCCCAAACCCTCTTTATGTAGTTAGGACGTTGGTCTTGTGAATTAGTCCCTCCCTGTTACCGTCATTTACGATCCCCAAGCCACAACATGGTTTCCTTTGAACCCCAACTCTATTTAAACTCGATACGCGACGGCGTATGTAAACGTCAAAATGAATTTAATGATGTTATTCCTACATATTGAAGGAAGCGTAAAAGGAGTTTTTAAGTAAAACTTCCGTCGAGTCTTTGTTGGTTCAGGTGTTCCGTTCGAGTGGTTTTACGTACCGTAATTCACGTCCAAAGTCGGAAATAACAACTTCTTTCTTCACAAAAACGTTTATTCTAATTAAAGTTAAAAAAACTCTATTTGAGATAAACTTTTAGCCTTATTCCAAATACAATTCTCGCGTCATTCTTTTTAGCGTTCCGTGCGCGAAGGGAACTCAACGAGACCCTATTAATACATCTCCGCTGTCCGTCTGTCCGTCCTAACTAGTACCCAAGTTACAAGCAAAATTTCATCGTTATAAGTGTTTGATAGATGTGAGAGGCAGAAAGGGCCTTGGCCAAGAAGTAATGTAGGGAGCCATAAACAAGAAACTTCACGTCTTTATTTCGTGATATTAACGCATTCATTTCCGAGCATGTTCCAGAAAAGTACTCCTTGGTGGACATTTGTTTAGTTTGATAATACTTATTTAATATTTGAAAACCCTAAGATACCGAACCCATTCAGGCGAAATAAAGCTTTATTTATGAAATAAATGACACTTAAGTATAAAAATTATAATAAACACGTACATAAAGAAAACCCAAAAGCGCCATTATTTTCATATTGAATTCTATTTTATGTGGTGATTTAATTTACTTGCGTTCTGTAATTCAAATGTACTTTTCTTTGTTTCGGTTAAATTGGGAAATAAACGTTGAGGAAAATTTTGACTCAGCGTCGTAAATGGATCAAGTGGAAGCAATAATTAATTTTCGGGCGCAAAATAAGATTTTACGTATTTTACTTGGGAATCCTTAATTGCGAGACGATAATATTAAGGTTTAATACCGATTTAAACAAATTGGTGTACTATGAACTGGGCAATAAAACGAATTCTCGTTTCACGGAGCGTGCAGAATACGACTTTACTTTGGTTATTTTTACAGTAATTTTCAACCAGCTGGATTTATTAAATAAAAACATTTTCATGTCAAAGCCAGCAAATTTTCTTTTTTGTTCTCTTGTATATAAAATTCAATTGCCGTTCGTTAGTCTCGCAAAAACTCGAGAAAGGCTAGATCGATCTGAAAAAAAAAGAAACTGCGTTCGTAATGGTCAGGACAAGGTTTGTATGAGAAAAAACACCCAGGACACACCGGAGACGACGGACTACTTAGTAGCAAATAAATGCAAAAGTTTGAGAGTTAAATGAAAATTTACGCTTTAATGAGGATTTTCATGAAATTTGGTATGTAGATAATAGCTTTGAACTTGAATAAAGATATAGGCTACATTTATCCGGAAAAAATAGCTCATGTAGGGAAGCCGATACGGACGAAATTACGGGCGGTAGGTTGTAGAAAATAATTACATACGTATATTCTTGGATGAAAATAAACAAAATAATTTAAAACACTATAAAAACGAATGAGACACCATAATAATCTCAGTAGATTTATCTTCAGCGCTACTAATTAGACCCACTTTTTTACTGCTCTGCTTAATTTCGTTTAGTGTCTTGGGGTCTTAAATCTTTAACGAGCAATACAGAGATTTGAGGTAAAAAGTTTAGGACAGGAACGCAAATGTAACTCAAGAATTAAAAAAAATAGGTTCAGGGGTGGTATTCTCTCAAAAACAACGGACGGTCGGACGAACGAGCGAAATCCCAGCAGCGAGTTTAAGTAGTCCCGTCAAAGCGAACAAAACACATTTTAGCGCGTGCCTTTTCAAGTAAGCAGCCGCTTATACGTTCGATCCATCGGCAGAAACCATGCTGCTGACGGAACTTAAACTCGCCGCTTGGACATTCACTCGTTAGTTCGTCCGACCGTCGTTGTTGAGAGAATCACTACCCTTTAGCAAAACTGATTTGTTAGGTACATTTTACTTACAGTCAAAGTTACCGATAATTATAGTAATTTTAACACTTCAGCAAAGTTCAGCTTTGTGATTTGGTAGTTATTATCTGTATAAGATACACAGAACATGGCGAAACTATAAGGCATCCTAGCATCCTCTAACTTTGTAAGTTTCTTTTTTAACACAACAAAAGTATAATTATCTAAATCATTATAATAACTCAGTTACTCTACGGTTTAAAATTTAGAGTTTTACTTATTCTGTTTCGTGACAACGAAAGTTCGTTGTGACGAAATAGTGGCCCTTGATAAGATGCATTTCGAGAACGCTTAAAGGATTGACGTTACCTGCCAGATGGTCACGTCGAGCGCTAATGTAAATTCCATATAGTTTCGAAAATCGCTAACGTTAAGTTTATGTGTCTTGTCTAGCCTTAGTTTGTAACCGAATACTTCAAGCGGTAAAATTAAAAAGTACCTTACAAATGTTTCAACCGACGTAATGTAAATGTAAGCCTTCGATTTCTTAAAATCTGGGCTCCAGCACAAGTGCAACGTCGACTTGTATCGTCTAAGAAATCTTCGGACGGAGCGGAGTGAACAATAACAGAACCAAGTGCAGACGATTCGAAAAACGAAAAGCAAAGTAAATACCCGCTTATGCAGTCTGCTATTGACTACTTTCGTTGCAAAACATTTCAAGACGTAGGTTTTTAGGAATATTTCAAAAAGAGGGGTTTTATGTGTATGGGTACAATAACATGGCAAAGGCAATAATGGTTTTACCGTTATTCTAAATGGGCTTCTTTTAAAAAAACTAATCCATTACAGTCATGAACCTAGACCACCTAACACTATTTGTTCGTGTAATGGGTGACCATATCGTTAGTTAACTTTTATTTACAGCAAATTCACCGTGTGTGCGGTAGGTATTATGTCATTTAGATGGGTGGATGAAACTGCATAATATGCAGTTTCATCCACCCATCTAAATGACCACTTTGAGATTCATATGTTTCTGTTATAATATCTTATATATATAGTGTGTCTCAATGGGGATAAATCTATCCAGGATTTTAAAAATTATCGCTAGCGTACATACAAACCGACCGACACACGGCGGTGAACTTTGATTTACAATACCAACGTAATAATAACACGTTAAATCCAGCTTTATTTGGAAACAATAGATATCGAAAATCCCTCCATTGCTCATTACAGCTCGATATTGCTCATAGGGGTAACTAATGAGCTAATTAATAATGCTCTATGGAGTAAAAACGTTAGCAGAGAATCTAGGACGATTCAGCAGCTCGTTAGTACTGCTAATTGGCTGGGGTTGAGATAACAATATTGACAACATTCAGGAAAATTTCAAAAACACATGCTTAACCACTAGTATTTTACAAGTACTTCACGTGTTAGTCTCATAAAATTGTTCGCATAGAGTGTTTGAGCCAAATCTTGCACGTCCATTTTGAACCAGTTTCCGTTGATAGAATAGATTGAAATTTAAAATAAGTATATAAATCTAATGGCAATGCAATAGTATCACATGACGACAACAGGATCTGCTATACTAGTTCATTTTCACACATTATACCACATCACAACAAAAATTATGAATGCGAACGTTTGAGTGTTAGTATGTTTATTCGTCCTTATCGCTGAAATGACCGTACGGAATCGGATGAAATATAGAATAGAATATACCCTGAATTGAAGCATGGGCTACATAATCACATGTGATCTACTAACATACAAATTTTTAGAGTTGTTGGTAATTCTGGAGCTATGCCTACCCCACTCTATGGCTGTATTTAGGCTAAAAGTATAATATTCTCTTTACATGACATGTATTTATTTTAACCGTGTGATTGCCAGCTTAGAATTATGCCACTCCATATCTTCCCGTGGAAGTCGTAAGAGGTGACTACGGGAGTAAAAATAAAAACATCTTAGCCTGTTTGCAAAATGTGGTTACCGAATTAACAACAAGTTTTTAGAGTTGTTGATAATTCTTTAGCTCTGACGACCCCACTCTGCGAATGACGGCGTGGGTGAATATGTATGTTTGTATTTATTTTAAGTTACTGCAGAAGTTGAATTCATCTTCGGCGAACCGTAACTCATTTGCTCAACCTGGTATGTATGCTAAAAAAACCGTCCAAGTGCAAGTCCCACTAACACACAAAGGGTCTGTACCACTCCTGTTCGGGAGTGCGCTTTAATTTTCAATTTAATTTTATTTTTATTACCTAATGTTATAGCGGTAAAAAAATCGCTTTTAAAAATGTTCATGTGTCTAGGTACCTGTACTGGTTTATGAGATACAGGAACTGACAGAAAAAATATTTTGAAAGAGTTTGGGACTAGTGGTCGGAATGACGCCATTTTGTTTGTAACAACGTTTTGTTTTTTTTAGTCTAGCACTAGTTGTGACGTATAAAAGACCATGTGACGTTTAAGTCCTGTAGCCAGTGGCAAAAGTTTGTTTATATATTTTCTCTATAACAGACTATGATTTTTTTCGAACACCTTTTAAAAAATGGCATAAAAATCACGTTTTTTGTATTGGTGCCCCCGTTACATTTTTTATTTTAATTTGACAGACAGATCTATAAAGTCCTAAGGCAGGCTGCAGTTAAATAGTTGTATGAAATTGTAAAGTCACACAACATTCCCACCACAGCGCTGACCTCTTTCACCTAATTAACATTTTGACATACATTATTCAGCCTTTAAATATAACTTATAACACTATGCCTCTAGTAAATCGCCCTGCTGCTATAGGGGCTGCTGATAAACAATACAATTTTAAGTTCGGCGACCAGCTGTTGTTTAATATAATCCCGAACTAAATATAATCATCATCATCATCAACATACCTTCACGCCTTAATTCCCAGAGTGGGATAGGCAGAGCTACAGAATTACCAAACAACTCTAAAAACTTGTTGATAATTCTGTAACCACATTTGGCACAAACAGGCTACGATAATTACCAGCGTATTAGTGACAGGTTGCAAGCCCGTCGCCCATATAATCTCACATAAATTTGACCTTGACCTATGCTATGATGTTGGCTTGTTCTTAGGATAGGTACTAGACCGTGACAAACTTACTTACAACAAGAATTATATAAAAATGTTAAAGCCTCAAACAAATACGGACCCGGGATTGGTAAATTCATAAGCATTTTCAAAAATTTACTAGATATAGGACTAGCCCTATACTACAAGATGCATTGCGAGATCGAACCTTATCGAAAATGTATAGTGTTGACGTAGCCGGTCATCTCATGCGCTTATGTCAATACCATACACTTTGGCAGTTTTCGAAAGTCGTTTACGATAGTGTTACGCATTTTGCCTAGGGTCTCTGATTGTAAGCTGGTGGCAGATCACGTCGACCACTTATATCAGCTCCATACCTTTCGAGTCGAAAGCAAATTGAAACGTTAAGCGTTTGCATCTTCGCTTGGCGTATACGAATTAAGGAACTAAAGTGGTTTGATTCTCAAATAAATACATTCAAATTTAAACTTCTAAACTCATTAGTATTTTTAGATATTAGGTAAAAATAAAGCAAGAAAGCGGACACGCCGCTACTGAGCTATCATGACTGTCATTTTGCTTTGACTGAGCTTCATATATCACTGTCACTAGTGACGAACAAAGGCACATTGTAAAACGGGTCTGAAGTAAACGCTTTAACGAGTAAGCTCGATAAGTCTATGCCGTATCCTAGTCGTACGTCAAACAAACTAAATCTATACATTCGCGTCCATAAAAATGTCAAAAACAAAATCTTTGCAAACCTCACATTTCTTATAGCCGAGGTTTCTTTGATCCTACACTCAATCCAATATACCCAATACTATTACTCTCGGGTTCGTAATAGAGTCATAACCCAGGGACTTCGACCTCTTTGATCCCAAGACAGACGGATATTTCAGGTCTCTGTTCCTATTATATACCTAATCCGCCCCATTAGAGCTCGCCTATTGAGGTGATTTGCTTTGACAAGGGCGTTCTCCAGATTGCGGGAAATGGGGTCCAGAACAGATTTCACTCATGATTAATATTGGTCTTGTGAGAGCTTTAGGTTTATTTTATATTCCTTTTTGAAGGATGTGATTTCTACTTCATTGCTTACTTACTAACACTAAAGTTGCTTTACAGTTAAAATATACTTGCAACCCGCCCTCGCTTCGATTCGGTTTATGTAAGTTCAGTGTAACACCCGTACATAAACCAGATTTTACTATAAAAGTTCCTTCCGTAAAAAAATATGTAAGTAACTGATGATGGTGAAATCCATTGCGTAGTTTGAAATATTTAAGCTTACATGCAGAGAGACAGATGGCGGGAAGCGACTTTGTTTAATCTAAATATATAAAAGGAGAAACTGACTGACTGACTGACATATCAACGCACAGCCTAAACGGCTAAACGTAGGCACTTGAAATTTGGAAGGGACGTAGCTTAGGTACCGTAGAGGTGCACTAAGAAAGGAATTCCCGAAATTCCCACCGGAACGGGAATTAGCGGGAATATTATTAACTCAAAAAAAATATTTTGCCCAACGAATTGGACACGGGAACAGCTAGTACAGTCAGCTGCAGAGATAAGTATACCCCCTGCATAGGAAACTTGTATGCAGGAGGGTATACTTATCTCTGCAGCTGACTGTACTATGTAAAGACAAACATCCAGAACGAATCTTACTCAAATTAGCTTATTCCCACTCTTTTTGCACTTTCGATACTATACACCGATAAACATATTTATACAATTAATTCATTAAAGTACATAGAAATTATTAAAGTCTCACAATATCACAAACACAAATAACACATTTTTTTCTATTTCAGAAGATTGAACCCAGGGCTACCATTTCGGCTAAACGCATCGTCAAGTAGAAAGAAAGATAACAATGTGAAAGTACCTTCAATAGCGTGACTCTGAATGGAAGTCCTCGAAATCTTTAGCCGTTATGAATCCCATATCCCCACGAGTCATCCGCAGCACGAACAAACAAATGACAATTTTGTACGTGGAACCCTGAAAGGGAATGTTCGCGAGAAGAAAACAAATTGGAACAAGCATACCGCATGCCGCGGTGGATATTAAATTCTTTCTCTTTTGTTGCTGTCGCTTCGTTTATTTTTGCTAACAATCTGCGGAAAATTCAACACAAGTCAACTTTTTGTTGAGTTACCAGGGTTTTAAATGGCAGAAATGTTAGCTTTGAATTTAAAACTCGGAGTAATGTCGCAGTGTACGACTGCTCCACAGTGCGTTTGTGGAATTTGACTCGAAACCATCTAAACTTGGCCGGGGAATGATATGAAATTTCTAGGTAACAAAATACATCATTTACGTATACAAATACCAATGTCAAATGACAAAATATTTATTCGACATCACGGCATTGAGCATGGTAGGGCTAGGTTGGATTTTACGATCAAATATACTTTACGATGCGCGTGGCTCTATGCTTTGGTAACGGATATATTTTTAGGCTTATTTAATTTTTTTTATGCGTTGATTTTATACTGTATTTCATAGATACACTGCGCCTTGAGGAAAAAGTTCAAGTAACATGAAAGCATAATTTATGTCTCGTTTGTCCACGACGAGTCACTTAATTTTTATAATTCAACGTTCTTGAGCTGAAGTATGCAGACTTTCGTCTCTTTAGGTTTTTACCCAAACAATTTGTGTCTGTCGTAAAAGAAGATGGCGGTACGTAGGAGGTCAGTAAGTAGGAGGAAGTCTAACCATGATAATGCAATGCATGATATTTTATTTCATATTTATAGTTTAATTTAATACAAGTTTAAATATTATATAATACGTAACACGTAAGAAAATGACTGTTGAGTTCAATGCGGTGTTTCTTCAAAGTAGAGGTCTGCTCTTAAGAAGCGCTGGTAGATTATTAACTTGTAAAAGTTCTCGTGTGGCATACCTACTGAACAAACAGCATTTATCTTTTGTGTCTATTAACTGAATGATTCTGAAATCCATTGAAGGATTCTTGTTCAATTGGTTTAAATTGGTTTAAATTTGGAATCTCATCCAACCATCTTCTTTGTAAGCCAGTATTGCGTACAACTCATCTACGAGTACACGTGTAATGAACACTGGTGCTCGCAATGCGGTTTGTCCACATAATAGGTTACCTTGAGAGGCAATGTAAATATTTGACACCCAGTAAGTAGGAGTGTCCCCAGGGCTCGACGCATGTGTGGCGAGGTATTAATTATGCTCGCTCTTAACAACAATAACCCACTTTTATTCTTTTTGTTTAAATTAATTACTTGTTCTAACAAAATATAGATTTGAATCATCTGATAATAAATGATTTATTTTTAAAGTTGAATCGCACAATAAAGGCGAACGCATCTATTTGCAGATTCCAAGCAAACTAATTTAAAAGCCTCGCTCAAAATACATTCAAGCGCTCTATTCCAAACTTAAGAACTTATGGTAGCACTTTAAGAACTTTCTAGAATTAAGTAATAGAAACAAACACGCTAACACTTTACGGCCGTAAATTTCCTTTGCAAACAGAACCTTTGTCCTATGTAAATAGACGATGGGCCTCCCCGGCCGAGTGTCCCTCTAGTGTTGCCATAGCAAATTGTTAGGTTGATTACTTGAGACCTAAATGGCTTTTAGATGCCTGGAATTGGGGTTTTGGTATCTACTCGCATGTACGTTATGGTCTGATGCTTCGGAGCTCCCATTCAATATTCGTCTACGTAGATGTTATTTTATGCCCTGTGAACACATTACACAGACGTTAGACGTAAAGGAGATAATTATGAGTAGGTATTTGTATTTCATTGGGACCTGGCGAGGTTGCGTTTTACAAAATCTAGCGACTGTAGAAACAATGTAATGACAAAGATAAAAACATGAAAAGGTTTCTATGTTCAACTTGGTAAAAACTGGTATTGCTTTTGATGTGTTATGGTATTGTTTTTAACTCGGCCTTTGGAGCTCTTATTTACTTTTTATGAGCTATAAAAACGTTGACAATAAGGATATAAGTCAAGAACAATAAGGTTTATTTATATAGAATCTCAGCCCAGCTCTGTCTACTTCTATTATACAAATTCTTTGATAATTTACAGTCGTTTACGTTATGTTGTCAGGCGTACAATGTGGCTGTATAATATAATTCTCTATGCACATTGGTCTAATCTAACGGACGTAATTGTAACTTATTATGATATACATATTACCGATTTACATGATATACAATAGGTAAAGGAAGAATTCGTTTCAAAGTCAAACAAGGTGTTTTTAAGCCTTTGTCAATTTATTCCTCTGAAAAGCTTGTAAATTTCCTCTATAGAAATTACTTCGGATTCATAATAAATTTACATATGTTACATACATAACCAATAAACCCAGATTATGCTCCCTAACCGCCACACGCAGAGTTTCCTCATAAATCAGGCTAAAGCCAGACTTACACCATTCAAACCTATTACCTAAAGTTCTCTGACCCGTGAAACAAAGTTTCGAATTGGACCACCTTGTAAGTAATGTTAAGGGCCGATGTAGGTGTCAAAAGTTGGCCAAGTAGGTACCGTGTGAGTTGCGAGAGCGGCTCAAACTTGGCGACCCCTCTAAATCTACGAACTTTCCGTTGACAGCGCTTCACACGGTTTGCTTGCCCCCTGTGACGCGTCACACTAAAAGGTCGAGTATTGGCAGCTTCACATATTCACATCATTTAGTGAGAACGTTGTCAAAAATTTGAAGCTGGCAACTTTTTTATCGTTGAGGCGTAACTTTGTGACTAGCGTTGTAGCGCAACTTTGTTCACGCATAACTATGTTTAGTTATTCCCACGGGATATAAATCCGGGTAAATACTTTTGTTCTGATCCAGAACGTTGGTTATCTGTATGCTGAATTTTAAACAAATCTGTTTAGCCGTATCATTGTAATTGTAAGAAAAGCATCTTAATATTTTTACAAACGTTCGCATTTATCATATTAACCAGCTGTTCGCGTAAAAACCGTTTATCACTATGGCCTTGAGAACTGTCTAATTTTCAGGAAGAATTTATTTAATATTTAGTAATATTATATATTAATGTAAATATTATTTACACATGTAAAAAATTGCTGAAGTAGAAAGAAGATAAATGAGAAACCATAGTGAAGGAAAACATAAGTATATTGCAGAAATTAGGTAATAGACGAGGAAAGGTATTTGTCACGACAGCATTGTTTTCTTTCAGCAACACGTGCACTGCATACGTGTTAAATGTTTAGCTAAAATATTTACCCAATTCATACGGTTAAAAACGTTCATTAGTACGAGTTGTACATACGTCACACAAAATATTTTCACACGTCTTTACTGATTGTCAGACACGACAATTCCAACTCCGCTCCTCACAGTTAAAACTTTACAAAGCAACAAATACATGTCAAAAACTCATTATGAAATTCAAGTTTAACAACGCTAGTTTCATTTGACTGACTCTCAACGGGAGTTAAACTGTTTGTTAGCTTTCTCTTGGCGCTTAGTGAAATTAAAAAACTTCGTCATACGTTGCCAGCGAAACAGCGAAGATAAATATTAACTTACACGAGTCGTTTGCTCGATAAAGTTAGAATGAATTTGAACAGAATACCCCAAAGTTTGATTCCCCATGGTACAGGACAGGTAAGTACAGTTACAGTTTGTTAGTAGCCAGTGATACCAGGTTTTCTTCATCATTGTAACATTACATTAAACACCGACAAACCTTTTACTAAATATACCTTCATAGAAAACGATTTCCATATTTTCATTTCACCAACAATTCAATATTTTGATTATCAAACTACCTACATGAACATTTTCTTTTCCAATTGCGAATGGGAATGCATATTATAGAAAATAAACATCGCATAAGGCACATTAGCTACTCACGCAATAATTATACACCATAAACAAGCTAACTTATCAAAAAATTAACCAATAGGGGAGATTCTGGAAATTGGTTGGATCTTACCAACAACTGAAAACCCTATGGCGCATGAAATGACATTCAATAAAAAAGTTAGGTTTCGATAAAACATAATCATAAGCCACATAAAGACTACACTAAATACACAAGATCATAACTCCTTTCACAACTTAAGCGTACCAGAAATTGAAACAGCTAAAAATACAAATATTTCGAGGTCACTTCCAATCTCATCCGATGGCAAAACTCACCACGATGGTCACTCAATTTTAAATGACTCACTAATACATAATCAGTGAGTTTGAAAACCAAACCCTTGATCCCTGTCTTTTGCCCTTCTACTCAGAGTCATATATGTCGTATACGCCTAATTTGAGTAATTTGCCTAATTGTTCTATTAGTTATTGACATGGAAATCAATAGCCAATATGCGGTGGTGGTTGATTGGTAATATTAGTTAAGCTATCGTTAATTAAATATGTTGGTTAGTCCAATCAACGAGGGTTTGTTTGACCTATAAAATATTTTTCCTGTCGAATTGATTTTTACCTGCTTGTAAAAATTGCTTGTTGTATTCAAATAATACTGTATACAGCATACACTTATATTATTATTAAAGATTTTATGAACAGAACAGATCGCTTGTTGTTATGAATAACTAGTATTGTAAAACTTACATATTTAGCATTTACTAAAAGCTATGAATAATCGTGGTGTATACGACTAGTATATGGTTTTATATGTTAATAAATAAGATATTGTATAAGATAACTTATTTTGAAAAGCGGTCAAAGAGAGATGGTGATTGCGTAAAACAATCATCCTGTGCCTCTATTCTATTTCGTTTACGACTTTGTCGACTGTGCCTAAACCTATTGTTATCGTATTTTCAACGTTATGTAGGTCTCATTAACTGACCCGTGTGGTTGCCGGGTTAGAATAGTGCCACTCCATATCTTCCCGTGGATGTCGTAAGAGACGGCTAAGGGAATAAAGGCGTATAGTACTGTTAGGCGATGGGCTTGCAACCTGTCACTAATACACTGGTAAACATCTTAGCCTAAAAGTGCAAAATGTGGTTACAGAATTATCAACAAGTTTTTGGAGTTGTTGGTAATTCTGTAGCTCTGCCTACCCCACTCTGGGAATAAAGGCGTGAGTTTATGTATGTATGTATGTATGTATGCATTAACTAGAAATCGATGCAATAAGGTGGAAATCAATGTAGAAAAAAAGGATAAACACAAATTCAACATTTACTCAACATAAATATAATATGAACATTAAACGGCGTTAAAAAGAACCACTACTCGGTATTGTGACGTGAAGCCACAGGACTGCCCTAAAAACGAACTGTCTACCTTAGTTAAATCACGTCACAAATCAAGTAATATTTTTGCTTCATTGTCGAAATCTATATCTTTAAAAATCAAAGACAAAATTCTAACTTAAAACCTAACCATATCGTCGAAAAGTTAGATGGCTTCCTAGTATTGCGTACCTACTCGTTTTTGTATGTTTCTCCTATTAATTCGTTTGGTTTTTAATTTATAGCAGGTAATATTCAGGTAGCAGAAAATATAACATGGCTTCTTGGAAAAATATGACAGACAAACATAAACTTAACCGCGAATTACTTTCGACCAGTCAGACCCTGAGCTGCAATTATTAGAAATTCATCTGAAATATGATCAGTTTTGCTCTGAATAAGAGGAGAAAGGAGGGTCTTTCAAAGCTGGGTGTTCATTTCACAAACTGCTCGCTATTATTCTGAGCCCCGGGGAAATCATATTTGAAACAAGAACCAAAGAAACAATAAAATCTTAGTTATTCCGATAAGCCCTCAAGTGCTCGCTTCGTGTAAATAGTGAGCAGCAAATCATTTGTGTCGTTGGATTACAGGAAATTCAGTAATCAACTGTTCTGTCTCTATCTTCTTTATCTTCTATGCGCAAGAAAGTTCTTATAAGATTTAAAGTTCAAAGCAATTACTCACTGTTGTTATATTTATGAGCTTTAATCGCAGTTTTGACTTATAACTGGGAAATATATTTTCGGTTGCGTAATTGGAAAGTAAATAATGGTGAGTTATAAAACCCAAGTTTATCGTAATAAATTTAAATATATATTTGTATATTATATCGTAAGTAATAGGGTAAACTATGACGATATGGTTAGGTTTTAAGTTAGAATTTTGTCTTAGATTGTTGGCCGCCTATACCGATTATTGGCCCCATCAGCTTTGACATAAGGTAATAGAGACGATAATTCAACAATCACTAGGTGCCAGTAACTGGTATATTACAGGGCAATTACTAACCCCTTACTTATAAACGTGGAATAAGCTTGGTATAGTTTATGCCATGCTTTGTCCTTATCTGTAATTGTGGCATTTGCATCTGACAGAAAGTGACAAAGCATGGCATAAACTATTCCAAGCTTATTCCACGTTTATAAGTAAGGGGGTAAGTGTTTTGCCCTATCTAAATAAGTAAAGCAACCTAGTAATTAACGTCTTGATTCTTAATAAGAGAATGACATTAGCACCATTGTGGGTCTCTGCCCATATCTCAGCTGGGTGGGGGCAGCCCAAACACCATCCTGGCATTACGTCGAGAGGCAGTACGGGGCATACCCCGGCCACTGTGCTATACATGTATTTAAGTAGTTCAGGAGAGTGAAAATTTCAATGTTGTGTGTGCCGGTAGGCACGTTTAGTAATTTTTATCGATTCACGTATTGGTGAATTGCATTTAAATTAGACATTATCTGTACGTGTAGTTAGCACGCATTAAGTAGTACTACATACATACATACCTTCACGCCTGTCTCTCAATAGGGTAGGCAGAGATTATGGAATATGGATTAGTTAGTACTGTAGTAAGTTATCGTTGTATATAATTATACGCATGTGTAATTGTAATTAAATTAGATTGTAACTGACTGACAAAGTGGTTACTCTCTCACCCCCCAAACTCACCACCCAATAAAAAAAAACTTTAATTAAAATCATTGTATTGTATTGTAGTGTTGTCTATAATGACGTGCACAATACGAGTACATGTTAGCTTTGGAACAGATATTTAAAAAATGTTTATGGCTCGGAATACCAAATGTTACCGTTTTTTATTGTTGTTATAGGCTTGTAGTCAGGCGATGGGCTTGCAACCTGTCACTAATACGCTATCCGTAGCAGTAAACATCTTAGCCTGTTTGTGCAAAATGTGTTTACAGAATTATACAATAAAATACAATACAAAACACTTTATTGTACACAAAACAAAAACATTACAGAGAAACAGCACAATTAAAAACAACACAGGTAAACAACAGGCGGTCTTATCGCTGATTAGCGATCTCTTCCAGACAACCTTACTAGGGGTAAGGTGTCAAATTAAAATATTAAATTTATTTTTATTAAATTATCAACAAGTTTTACAAGTTTTAAAGTTGTAGGTAATTCTGTAGCTCTGCCTACCCCACTCTGGGATTACAGGCGTGAAGGTATGTGTTATTGTAGTTTATGTCGTAGTACTTTGATGTTTAATTACAAGTATTTATGATATTTATTAAGCAGCAATGCCGACTTGGTAATATGTATTTTTAACCCGAAAGTTTTTTAATCCAGGATACCCTGTATAACTTATCGACAATAATGGAATTTCATATGGTAAATATGGTAATATTGGAATTTGTATGAAAAGCACCTATAGAAAACAAAAATCAAAAAGAAGAAATAGAACATAAAAGAGCCATCCCTATAAAGATATCTTCTCTTCCCGGTAACCCTCGAGAGATTGAGAAAACCGGGCAAGAGCATGTCGGACCATGCTCAGTGTAGGGTTCCGAAGCCGTAAGTTTTCCAAACGATACTCGACTCAAATCAATAATCTATTAGATTAAATCTAATCGATTATTTGTAAACTTTCAGATCGCAAATCGCATACTTGTAGGTAGCATTTCGGGGCACGTCCGAACAGCATCTAGACGCTCGCGCTTATGAGCGCGGCTGTCGCTCGATTTGTTACTTGGACAGTTCGACTCCCCCCGCGCGTGCAGGCCCCCCCCGCGTTAACAATTTTTCTATCAAAGTTATCATAGGCGATTTTGATAGGTATAAACACTTTAGTCGCCTGTATCTCAGGAACTACTCTTGTCTACTTAGCCGTGATAGTTTTCCTTTAAAATTCGTTATATGCGCTTTCGTTGAAGATTTTTTTCAGATTTTTAGTATTTGTAGTTTTGGCTGTATGGGGGGGGGACACTTGACTCTAACAAAAAATAGCGCTTTAAAGCTTAATATTTCATAAACGGATCCCTTAATCGAAAAATTGTTTTTATAAACCCGCAATATTTTTGAAAGACCTATCCAACGACATCCCACACTATGGGGTAGGCAAGAAAAAAAAAGGCATCCCCACGTTACGTGTAGGGGAGGTGCATTAAAAAAAAATATTTTTCAAAATTTTATTTTACCACTTTGTTGGCGTGACTAATATGTATATTCATGCCAAATTACAGCATTCTAGTACTATGAGTCTCTGAGCTAGACTGGGGACGGACGGACGGACGGACGGACGGACATGGCGAAACTATAAGGGTTCCTAGTTTGACTACGGAACCCTAAAAAAGAAAAGTTATGGCGCGAGTACTCACTACTTACGCATACAAAATTTTACCGCGAGAAAATAAATTATAGTTACATAAAACTAACAAATAATATATTAAGAAGGTACCTGTAAAAAGAAATAGATTCAAATAATACCGTGTAGCAAAACATCAAGATTTCTTCAACTTTCCAACTTCAACTAATCCGTTGGATTCTATTACAGCTTCATGGTAGGTAGTTGTTTGATTTCCTTCCGCGTAAGGTGAACAGAAAAAGCGCTTCTTCTAGCTTCTCCTTCAATTGTAATATAGGTATATACTTACGATTTAGGTCAACGAAAAAAACGCACAAGTTTAAATTAGACTCAGTGGACCGGCAATCCCCCCCGATAGCATCAATTAGTGTGGTTGATACTTTTAATCTCGTTAATCCCGAGCAGAAACTTTTTCCCGAATTCACTAGATAAACCTACCCAAACTCAATCAAGAAAGTCTGCCAAAGTTTTATTGTAAGGAACTTTGTTCGACATGCCGAGTATTCGTGCGTGGGTACTGTGGTGAAAAAAGAAACAGTAAAATATTGAAAGGTGTGTGCAAGTATTTTTTCGCTTTTAATCGATCGAAATATTTTCTTGTATCTAGAATAGATGTCGCTAGTCGCTATAGGCTGACTTAAAAAGCCTTTCAGTTTCGGGTAGTCTGTTAGACTAGCGTAAGCTTGTATGAGAGAGCATTACAAACCCACAGGTTATTTAAAGTACTCATGTATCTAACTAAAGCATGCAAATTTCAAAGTCACTGCGTGTATGTCTGCGGTCTGGCTTTCAGTAAATTATAAGGTTACTTAATCGTAGCTATGTGTACAGCTGAGTCGGTCGCACTTTGCAACGTCGGCCATTGCCTGGCGACGCGCCAGCCCCTCGACATATCTAGTGCCCACTTTGTGACTCAGAACTATGCGCGGCGTCATGCAAACTACAAGAGGCGACCGCGGAAACCTTGTACAAGCTGCAAGACGTCTGAAAGTTGTAAGTGACATGCTGGAGTGATGGGTATAGTGGGGTGTTAGAGATGGTTTATGTAAGTATTTAATTAATATTTAACTTTAAGAGTGACGTTTTTATGGTATGGATAGGGCGAACAAGCATTCAAGCAACCTTATCCAATTGCAGTATGTAGATGTTGTAGGTTGTGAAGCTCACGCATTCATCATTATCATCATCACCATCATCATTTCAGCCAAACCAAGGATCGCCACAACGACCGGTCACATAGTACTTTCATCCACCGGGTTCCCGCAACCTTCAAGAGGTCATCGGACCATCTCGTGGGAGGAACTAACGCATTACAAAATCACAATTTCGTTGCTTACCTTAATAATTAAGTTAAAATGTTTCTTTGCAATTAATTTCACCGGGTTACCCTTATATCGAAAAATTCAATGTACGAGCAAGAATACATTTATGGTTAACAGCAGGGTGATCGGGGAGGATCGTAGCTGTGACCACCTTTCTGCAATAAAGTCTTTGTCATAAGTTTCCCTAAATTAGTTAGCAGGGCCTCTAATCAACACGGTAAAAACCATATCGTTTCAATCCTGTAATCGTATTGTAAACGTTTTGATAACTCTTACTTGACAATAGTTAAAAACAATGCCATAACAGGCCAAATACAATTTCAATTTTACCGCCTAGAATAGAGGCGCAGTTTTGCTTTGGATGTTTGCAATACCCAAACTAACTGCCGGCTGCCGGAGTCCGGCAGACAAGTCGAAGACTATGAGCTAAATGATCTAGTGAAATGCGCACATATACATATACATATTTTGCGTCAAAATTAAATCAATTGCTGAATTTTTCTCATATGCCATCTCTTTTAAGGTCGATTTTTGAATCTTACCCGGTGACCAAAGCTCACCAAAATGGCCGTTTTTCACTCAGTTCCAAAAGTTCGTATTTTTGAATTTCACTTTAATTACTTTTACTAAAATTCTCACACCTATGACATCGAATACGGCCCCCACCCACTCGTAAACGAAATCACCCGTGACTATTTAAATAATAACTTCTATTCTATTCTATTTTTTTTTGGCAACCGGAAAATTATAACTTGCCAGTTTTGATAACAAACCGTCATAACTTGACATTGACAGATACGTTTCGTTCTACGGTCAACTCGAGTGACTACTAATAAAGAGGGATTGCTTGTGACAAAAATCGGCAATTTTAGCTGCATGTTAGTAGGCAGGGTATGACATTCAAAAATACGACTTTTGCAAAATAGTAATTTTAATGTCATCGGTGAGAATATTTTCGCTTTGGTTTCATTACGGCTTAATTTCGTTTTACCCTTTTACCTTTACTCCTTGATCTCAAAAGGACTAAGTGTCAAAATACCTAAATCCCAGAATACCTAAATTTTTTTCACATAACACCGGATTCTCAATATGGCTGAATTTTAAAATGTCTTAGGCTCATAACGACCAAACTTAACAACACCTTTATCTCAAAACATCATAATTTCAAAACAACCAAATACCAAAATACCTAAAATTGAAAAAGTTTTACCTAACCTTCATGCATATAATCTACTATCTTTCTTAAGTACTGGCCACTTGAAAGAAGTGAAAACGAATTTAGGCATTTTGAGACTATGACATTTTGCCATTCCGGTGTTTTCGGCTTCAGTTATTTTGAAAGTTTGACGTATCTATGATTCGGTATTCGAAAGAAATGTACATTTCAATATTTAGGTATTTAAGGAATTAAAGTTTTTAGGTCAAAGTCATTATGACTTTCCATCATTTTAAGAGTGAGCCATTTTGATATTAAGGTTTTACAGGGACCACGGCATTTCAAAATTTCGTCAAATTAGAGAATAAGGCATTATGCAATTTAGATTTATTGAAACCTAAGCATATTTTCAGAGGTGACTTCAAGATCATCAGTGAAATTCAAAAGTCGACCCCAGGCGTGTTCCATTTGTGAAATTAAAAATCAATAATGTGGCAAGCGCTATTATTTGGTTACGAAAATATTGGATACATTCAGCAACTCAGTTTTTCGAAGCGATAAACCTCGAAATGATCAAGCGATCATCATAAAACGATAGCTTCCCGCCGACACAGTTTGGACAGCGCATAAAATGTACACCGACCGATAAGCTTCATATTGTAGGTATTTTGTCGTAAAACGTTAATGACACGGCCTCAACTTAACTACCTTACTCGCAACGGAATATAGATACATTCTACATTACGTATTTGTGTATCTGCCATGTGTCATTTATGGGTGTGTAGATTACAGTGGAAGAGGTATTCAAAAGTGTTTCGGGCTCCGGTAAAGTTATTTATCAAAGCATATGAAAGAGTGGGAGAGAGGTACAAACAAGTTTGTTTTACGTTCTATTGCAATGGACCTTGCGGCAGAATGGTCGAAAGAAATCGTCTAAAATAAACAAGTGGCAATACGAGTTAAATTTGTTTCCATGTTGTTTACCATAGTGACCATTTGATGCACGTTAATATATGAAATAGTATAACTATTACAAATTCAAAATTAATCATTTGTACGAGTGAATATACGTTCAAAATAGACTGTACAAGTTAATAACAATTGTAGTATACATGAGGCAACTCAAAAGTCACACTCACTTTGTTAGATTGTGAAAACATTTCACTTCGCACAAATGTCTAACCTCATTGTTGATGTCCCTCCAAGTGGAAACGAGCAAAACAAATGAAAGAGTAATAGAATCGAGTAACTCCGAGTAAGTAAGACTGCATTCGTCGCATCACTACGCCTCATTTGAGGTAGGACAATTTGTACTACCGCATTTAATAAAATGAGTTCCTAAAAACTCGCTTTAAATACTTATCCGGCTCCATACTATTCCAACAAGAATACTTATAACATATTAATTTAATTATCATTGTCAAAACTCATAACCGTCCTGAAATTTTGTTTATTAAACACAATTATTTTTCACATCAATAATCAAAGTGACACAGTAAATGTTTACTACAAAATCAGTAGCAGTAGTACAAAGGCGTTATTGTAACAAAACTCACAATAAACCCAATTAGTACGGCAATAATAACAATTTATGAAAGCAGTGAAAGATAAATAAGGTTCGTCTAATAACCAGCATTAGTTATCTTCGTCCGGGAAATAACGCGAGTGATGTGGAATAGCCAACTAATTCTATCGCTCGTTAGACGTCGTTCCAGTAATGCCACAGCACACAGATTATTAGAGATTATAGTACAATAAATCTGTATGAACTAAGGTTGTTCTATGGACATGTGACATGGCTTGGATTTATAATAAACGAACATATCCCAAAATGGCGGCCCGACTGTAATGTAATGTATAACTTTATTCCACTTTTATACTCGTACTTTGTTCTTGTTCTAATTTTTGAAAACCATGTAAGTATGCTTCAATTGATAATTACTGCATACACATAAATCAAAATCGTTGACCAACAAATATTGGATATGGGAGATTAATTAGTTCAATCAAGTTCCGTCAAAGGTGATGTAACATTGTCAAAAATAGGTATATAGCATTTGACAAGGCCTTTGCACTTTGACTCGGCGTTTTATGTCGCTGAGACCCATAGGTCCCAAAAGTTAGTATAATAAAAATTACATTACAGAAAAGTTAACGGTCCAAAACAAACTACATTTTTAATTTAACAGAAACGTCTGTTGCGAAATTCTAAACTATATTAAAGCATACCCTCCGAGTGTGAAAAAAAGCAAGCGGTCACTAATTTCGTGGATCTTAAGACTGCGCCGAGCGTACGCCGGATGTAAAGTGGCGCCCTCATGACTATTATTGTGTTTTCTAATAAACTAAAGTATTTTCTTGAAATTGTTCGGTAGGTTCTTGTTCTACAAATGAAAACACAATTTATAGGGTATATCACATTGTTTAATAACAATTCACCTTCGAGTTATCAACTTAATGGAAAAAAGTGGCCACCTTTTCCCGTTAAGCTGACTACTTAAAGGGTAATTGTTATTAAAGTTTGTTACGTATCCCATAAATTGTGTTTTTACTTGCGCTACAAAAACGTATCGTCTGATTGCAAGGAAATTCTTTAGTTAATTAGATGACACAATAATAGTAATGAGGGCGCCACTGGACGCTCGACGTTTGCTCGGTGCAGTCTTAAGTAGGGTCTTGGTGGCATAAGTGGTAAAGTGGTAAAGGAGATGTAGGTTCGAATCCTACCTAAGACTTAATTTTTCGTTTTAATATAGTGAACTTTTTTTTTTTGATAAATCTTTCTCAATAACGTACCGTCAATTTACTGAACTATTAAATCGTTATGTGTTAAGGATGGACTGGATAATGCGCCCCTCAACCAACAGTAGTTTGCACTAAGTTGAAAATGTTGGTTGATGATGATGATGGTCATGGTGGTGGTGGTGGTGGTGGCGATAAAGATGGCGACGTAAGTATATACATACATAAAGCGCGCGTAGGGTTAATAATTTCTTCAATTTGAAAATAATGAAAGTCTTAATACATTTTACCGCCTGGCCACAAACCGTATACTGCAGAGGAATCTGAGTGCCACGTCAGGAACATTCGCTAATATGAAGAGTCTCGTTACAAAGGACCCGTCTTGGAACAAGGAAGGACGCCTCCAACTGTCTGTAGTATTTGAAGCCTGCTCAAAGACTAGAGGAACTAATTAGTGGTTGTTCTTGCATGTCCTGAGTAAAGTCCACATTGTGGCTTTTGAATAAGTTAAAAGGGAATTAACCTTCAAGACTTCTTGTAAAAGATCCTTTTTTCTGGCATTTTTATTGTTATTATTAAGAACAGAACTATGGCCTTATAAGTCTATCGACGAAAAAACTGGCTGATTGATCAACGCACAGCCGAAACCGTTGGATCTAGGGACAAAACTATTAAATACTAGCGACCCGCCCTCGCTTCGCTTCGGTTTGTGTGAGTAGCCTATAGCCTTCCTCGATAAATGGGCTATCTAATACTGAAAGAATTTTTCAAATCGGACCAGTGGTTCCTGAGATTAGCGCGTTCAAGCAAGCAAACAAACAAACTCTTCAGTATTATAATATTAGTATAGATTATTTGGATATCCTTGGATGCACTAAGAAGGAATTTTTGGAATTTCATCCCCTAAGGTGTTTAAATACGAGGAATGGCTGGAAACTAATTATACGCGTACGCGTACGAAGTCGCGGGCGTCTACTATTAATTTATAATCGTACACCCTGTAGGATTACGTTGTACCCAACCCGACTCCCTAAGCATTAATCGCTTATCAAACAACAAAGTATAGGCGGACATATTTTTCCCTCAAATTTTCTGCACCGGGGAACATTCCATCACATCCTTAGGAGCTTATCTGGGGTAACAGCTTCTGTAAAGGGTGCTCTGTTGGGGATTATCAATTTCTTACTTGATTGGGCTCCCTGATGGCTTCGGGCCGGGACAAAGGACCGATCGAATGAGAAAACAAAACAATGTCGCTACGTGTAACGTGTGATAACGACGAGGGATATTTATAGCCTATTCATTGACTTGACAATTTGTGTACCTAATGTCATTCATGACAGGGACAGGGATAAACATATCGACTGTGAACATGTTCATTGTCTTTTGTTTCTTTTATTAAATTTAATAATGATAGTAAATAATAAAAATAAAAGTTGCGTAGATAACTACGCTTGTTTCTGTACCCTTACCATGAGTTTTAATTACCGTACTCGCTAGAGAGTCGAATGCTCTGTCCCTTGCACTCTATAAGAATACTGCGAGGTCTGCGAGGGACAGAGTATTCGACTCGCTAGCGAGTACGTTAATTGTAACTCATGGTATGGGTACTGTTCTACTTTTTGTCCAGTAGACATTACACTTCTTGTAATCTATAAAATGGTATATATGATATTGCACACCTCTGAATCTCGTAACATTGGACAGTTCTCGAAGGAATACCGATTAATTACATCTGCGTGGGCGGAGTCACGGGAAATCTTGTATATTTTAGATTTAGTACTTCGATTGTATTCTTCCATTAAAGGTATTCAATACAAACACGTGTACTGAAATTTCCTATCGACGTACAAACTTTGATGCGCGTAGCAGGTTTTCGCTACGGATCTAGTATACACAGTGCTACTGGCTACGCTCGTAGCAGTGAATGTAAATAAATGATAACGCTAGTATGATATCGAATATCAGGGGCTCTATTCTAGTCGGTAAAACAATATTCTTTGTGACATGCTATCGTATTGTCAACGTTTTGATAGCTCTTATTTATTTTACAGTAAAGACGGTCGAGTTAAAAACAATACCACATCTCAAAAGCAATTAGGTTTTACCGTGTGGAATAGAACCTCAATGGCTTTAAACATTTTCTCTAAGTATACTATTAGTTTACTAGTTCGTCGCTTATATGACGACTACACGAGATATTATGCAGCGGTAAAGCGACAAAGTACTTTACGGTTTAGATTTTTAAAAAATAAATATAATACCGAGACAAAATTACCAATTTCTAGCAATATGTGTTCCATTTTGTACACAAGTCATAAGTCTGGATCCATACTTGTTATTTCAACCACGTACTGTCTGCTTCTCGTAGAACAATGACTTCTAGTTTGGATGAGCCAAAGCAATTTATATGTCTATAGGGTGGCGCTATGTTTCTGATTGCTTTGGGAATAAGTACAGCAATCCTTTTGTTTTAGGACTTTCAAGGCGTAGATACAAGCTTATATCTTGAAGACGCTAGAATTCGAATTAAGTTTACTTTAATCTGTAACCTAAATCTAACTTAAATTTTTCATGCAAATTTATTCAATAAAGAACGCTTCCTACGGCGTAAAAGGCCTTATTTTAAAATGATTTTTAGTTTCGCTTCATAACCTTACGCTTCGTCTGTTGAATATCGATAACACCATAGTAAGGAATAAAAAAACCTGGCAAATGTTCGATTATTACCAACAGTGTGGATTTTTCAGTCTTCAAAAAGCACTATCTGAGAGATGAATTGTAGTTTTTAGTTTCCTTTTCTTTTATATGACAAGGAAAAGGAAAGTGATAACTTTAACTGGCAAATATAATTAGTCCGTAAATCGTGAAACAGGCCCTAAGTAAACTAAGATTTAACTACATTTTTACCCGACTGACCCAGGAGGAGTGTAATGTTTTTCGCGCGTATGTATGTGGGTATGTCCGTTCCATTGTGAGCCCCTGTAGCCTAAACGGCTCTAACGATTATGGAGAGTGAGGTGTCGTTAGATTCGTCTTGGTTGTGGTGGTGACATAGGCTATTATACGGGCTGATTGGAAAGTTCGCGGCCTGACCATTAAAAAAAATAAAATTAAAAAATAAACAGCCGCCATTTTGAACTGTCATTATTCAGTTCTCATCCCGCGAAATTTTAACTGGAAGACAAAATTTAATATAAATTTTACGTCTGATTAAAAAATACGTGTAAACAGATTTTTGATAGTGGACAATTTGGAGCAACGTGCTGTAATTAAATATCTTCATAAAAAAGGATTGACTCCGAAGCAAATTTATGAAGATATGCAGTGTACATTGGGGCAATCCTGTCCATCATATACGATGGTAAAAAAGTGGGCAGCTGAATTCAAGCGGGGACGAATCAGTATCGCAGATGACCCTCGTCCCGGAAGGCCAACCACTGCGACCAATCCACATAATGTGGCAATTATATGCGACATGATAATGAAAGACCGACGGTTAAAAGTAAGAGAAATAGCTGACATCGTGGGCATCTTCTATGAAAGAACCCAAAACATTATAGTCAACGAATTAGGTTTTTCGAAGGTGTCGGCGAGATGGGTTCCAAAGCTCCTTTCAGTGGAACAAAAAATCACTCGTCTAACAATTTCACGCGACTGTCTAGACCTGTATGAAGCTGACCCTCAAGACTTTTTGGACAGATATGTTACTATGGATGAGACATGGGTCCACCACTACACGCCCGAGACTAAACAGCAATCGAAGCAGTGGGTTCGTGCTGGATCTCCGCCTCCCAAAAAGGCAAAGGCCATTTTGTCGGCGAATAAAGTCATGGCATCAGTCTTCTGGGACGCAAAGGGAGTAATAATGGTTGACTATCTCCAGAAAGGTACCACTATAAACTCGGACTATTACTGCGAACTTTTACGGCGATTACGAGAGGAACTGAAAGTAAAAAGACCCGGATTGTAGACAAAAAAAGGTCTCTTTCACCAGGACAACGCACGTGTGCACACGTCACTAAAATCGATGGCAGAAATTCACAATTGTGGGTTTGAATTATTGCCCCACCCGCCTTATTCGCCGGATTTGGCACCGTCGGACTTCCATCTATTTCCAAACTTAAAAAAACACATGGGCGGTAAGAAATTTTTGACCAACGACGAGGTCCAAGCTGAAGTGGACACCTAATTTTGAAGACCTGGAGGAAAGTTTCTTCAAAAGTGGTGTATTGGCTTTGGAATCCAGATGGAACAAGTCCAAAGACCTCGGCGGGGACTAAGTAGAGAAATAAAAATATTTAAAAAAAACCTTGGATTTCATTTCATACTTAGGCCGCGAACTTTCCAATCACCCCTCGTAGTACTTGAATCAAAGTCATGAGTATAAAAACAATAATTACATTAAAACAATAACATGACATTGATGACAGTATCAACTAATGCAGTCGGGTTTTTTAAAACTTGCTTTCCATTAGTTATTGATTTGGCCGCCTTTAGGTAGTTGCTAAAGTAGTAGTTACGGCTTTTTGACGTAGAGACCTCGTCGTGTTGTTCTCAAAAATTTTTTTATCAAGTTTAAGGTTTATTGACCTTACATTTGTAAAAAAAAAAAATTTTTGGTAGTTTTAAGAATTTATTATTTATTACTTTATTACCTAATGTAACTTACTTTACTTAATGTATAACTTAGTTTTAAGTACTATGTTATTATGATTGAAAAAATGACCTTCTGCTGGAGTTTCTTGCGGCGCTTCTTCTCCGCAATGATGGTCTTGTCCGAAGCGCTGGTAGACTCACCCTATATTACCGACGTGTAAAAGAGCCACATGTGGCCAATTTACTGAATAAATATTTTGATTTTGATTTGATTTTTTGATTTTGTAGTCACGAAGATCCGGTGCCAAATATTGTCATGGCTATTGGTAGACAGAAACTCGACTGTTTTTACTTAACTTGCCTCACACTGTGCATCCGACTATTAGTGTTATCTACTTATCAGCGACCCGCTCTCGCTTCGCTTCGGTTTATGTGGGTATGATATTATAGCGTGAATGGGCTATCTAACGCTGAAAGAATTTTTCAAATCGGAGTAGTAGTTCCTGAGATTAGCGTGTTCAAGCAAACAAACAAGCACACAAACTCTTCAGCTTTATAATATTAGTATAGATAGGTACATATCAAACTCTAAACTTTGTCAAAGCAACAAGTTAGTACTTATGTCATAGTTTGTTGTAGTCAACAAACATGAATTTTATCAGGGCTTTTATTCATCATGGTAAAAATCATCTCGTTTATGACTGTTATCGTAATGTCAACGTTTTGATAGCTCTTATTTACCTGACAGTTATGGCGGCCGATTTAAAAACAATTCCATAACAGAGGGGTTATTACGACATGGCTTTGCAGTTCATTTTACGGTGACTGTAAGGGACAGAGCTATGGCAGTTAAATAGCTCTGTCCTTTTCTCTCAGCGTAAACAGAACTGCATTGCTATGTCATAATAACCCCCCAGGACAAATACGATTTTCGTTTTACAGCATAGAATAGAAGTGCTTATTGAAAGTATTATTTCATGAATTTAAAATCAAATACCTACTTATTAGTAATATTTATATCACTTAAACTGAATACCTTTGTCCTTTTTGCTTCAAATTGCTTTAAGTACATAGGTTTTACCCATTTTACGAGCGACGTGCCCCACCCAATGCCACTTAACTTGAGCAATTTATCGACTTTCCAACTTCTCTGACTATAACGAGTACCTACAAGTAATAAACGGTAATCCACAAAGGACGAAAGCAATCTCTCAGGTTTAAATTTTTTACGCTTCCGCCGCACTGTAGGTAGATATAACACATTCCAATTTTAATTCGATTCCGAATCGAATCAGCGCGAGCCCAACTCACGCTTGACCTTTTTTAGTATTTATCTATCATACCAAATTTGACACTTGTATGTTTTATGGTTTTTACAATACAACAAAAATAAAAATTACTATGTACATAATACATACATTAAATCACGCCTGTTTCCCAGAGGGGTAGGCAGAGACCACTTCTTTCCACTTGCTACGATCTTGACAAATTTCTTTCGCTTCTTCCACATTCATCCACTCCGACCCGTCCACTCACTTTCGATCTGTATATGTCACTTTCTTTAAAAACAAAGGAAAAAATATAATAACGGTATCCGGTCTTTTGGCCGAAATATGTTTGGCAAATGTATCGTTTCCCAACCGTCTCATTTGCCAACACTTTTTTTTCTGTTACTGTAAATATTTCAGTACCATCGTGTATAACCTTTTAGGTTACGTTAGGTATTTTTTTATAAAAATCCTGAAACATTTACAGTTACGGGACAGCGTAGGCATATTTATAGATTGGGCTGCCTTCGGACAAGGAACCCTAAAAAGGTATTTTGTAAGTATAATTGTGCTCCCAAAGTTAAAATAAAGCAACATTAATAAAATAGAGATAAGAAAACAAAGACTCGGGTAAGCGTTTCGTTTTAACGAAAGCAACACAAAAACATAAACATGTCGGGACACGGACTATTGTCCTGGTTTTAAGTTGAAACGCAGATCTATAGATGTAAATTAAAAGATAGCTAAGAATATTTTGTAAAAAAATATATTTTCGTAGCTGTTATCGTGCTAAAAGTTGGATTTTGTGAACTAGTGCTTTTTACTTTTTGTAGTTTCATTTCATGTGAAACGTTGGATTTTACGAATTGGAGATTTCGCTGGTTTTAGTTTCTTTGTCATTTTTTATCAGGCCTATTTATATACAGGTAAATATTTTAATTTTTTGTCTCTTTTAATTACTGTTTTATTTTTGTTCTTTGTCATTGTTTCGCAAATTAAACACACAAAAGACGTTTGATACACGTGCGGAACTGGCATTTTCACTCTTCGTGTGGGACTCGTGTAAAAGACATACTTTCCGCACTTGCAACAAAATATTGCTTCAGCGTGTAATGACTACAGCTTTTGTAACAACAAAATTGAATTGCAGGAAAAGGAACACACTCAGCTGGTGCTGGCCGCAGTCTTGCGGGACCGCTGTGCAGCGCTGGTTTTCAGTTTGCTCCCGTTTGTACCGAATATCTACCGAACAATAATAATTAATCAACAATAATATCAAACGTTGTTTTTACAATAGCCAAAGAAAACAGAAATATTCACGCACTACTTAATATTATTTGAACCTTCTTTGCACGGCGATGGAATTTTTTATGATAACATAATGTTCCTTTTTATTTATTACTAATACTGTATGCCGATTCTAATTTAAAAAGGGTTTGAAGTCACGACATTTTTTATTTCTGTGCTATTAAGGGATAAAAATTACGGATCCATCAACGGTGGTGTATATTGAAAAGCGTATCTTAGCCTAAACTTCACGAGCCTATGTACTATGTACTTGTACTGCCACCCAAAGTTCAGCATTGAAATACTTCATACACCTCCTTCCATCCATATAAAATAAACATACAGTTGACGTAGTCATAACAAGATGATATTTTATCCTGTTACTTCATATCTCATAACGCGCATAGTAGTTACGTATAAGTGACCAGATTTTCTATATGACTACCCTTTCGCATACGGTCATATTATGTTGATGCAGGCATTAAACTATGTCTACACGCCGCGAAAACTTGGCTCAGAACAAGGAACTTTTGTGGTGGACATAGAATACAAATTCGGTTGTAGACCACGGCACGTGAACAGTCGTTTACCCAGTATTAATATCTGCGCGATCTAGATAGGACGAAGTTTGGAGTAATGATGGCTGAGGGTAGGATAGTCGGATAGAGGGTGCCCTTTACGTCGTCACTGTACGAGAATATCTTCAGATGATGGGTGTGACAGGCTCTAAACCTCGACCTAGAAGGAAAATTTACTTAGATGAACGTAAATAATTGAAAAAAATATACTTAGGCAGAACTTAGGTACCTACAATTAAAATGAGTTTAAACGTTAACTTATTCTATAAAATGAGATGGAACAAGATCCTCTTCAAATAAGGTAAGTTTCCCTCGTACTCAGTTTGTTTCACTGAATTCGTACACTTTTTTGTCACCTATTTCGCCATTTTTGGTTTTCTTGGAGTCATGAAGGATTTGAGGTGCCTCATAATTATACAGCAGTTGTTTAGGTCGGGTGAAAGGGACAGAGCTGTATAACTGCTATAGCACTGTCCCTTTCTGTCAACCTAAACTGAACTGCTTTAGTATACCATTGGTAACCCCCGTGAACTAAACAAAACCGGCCTCTACTACTGGGCTCTTCCGTATACATTTCGACCCTGAAGGATGTTTGGTGTGTATTAAATTCAAATTCAATTGTTTATTGCATTATACGTTGTAGGTACTTAAATTAAAGTAGTTCTACTGTCAAACATAAACCCCGTAAGGGCACAGCAATTTTAGAACATACGCTATTTTATTTAGGTAGGTAGTCACTCATAACTATTAGGTATAGGTACTATACAAAATCTACAATAATCAAAACATGTTCAACTATTGGGTAAAATACAATAATTACCCCTCTTATACACTCAACTGTTCGAATGTGCTAGTTTCCTCAAGATTTTTTTCCTTCATAATAAGAGCATATAAGATAATGGACACAAGTTCGAAAATCTTATCGGCACATGCCCATCGCTCGGCGAACACGGTGCTCACCATAGCAAGTCAACACCTTAAATGCCATCGACGCTCTAAAAACCAGCCTCAGAGCGAGAAAATACTTCCTAATTCTTCAAAATCATATTTTTTTGTGGCTTTATAATGCATTTAATGTTGAAAACAACTAAGGTAAACGCAGCTATCAACGACCCATCGAAAATCTGCAGGTATTACCGACCCATTAGTGTAATTTCAAGTTTTTACGTTTCTGCAACTGTTTGAGCCACAGGTAATAGAAAAAATACATGCGTTTGTTCGTTGAGCATCGGATAACCTGACTTTAGAGTGCGTGGCATTGCGAAAAGGAGATAAAATACATCAGTTTCTGTGCGGCCGGCGTAAACGCAGGTCTTGTCGTACTGGCTCTTGTTCCTGCAGGTAAGTACCCAACTTTTCTGCCTTAGACATTTAATGCACATAAATGATACCTACAATTATCGTGTAGTATTAAATGTATTCATTTACTTATAAAGTCTCGATTTTGTAATGCATTTTATTGAAAAAACGTCACTTTATATGATAAAACTTTAATTGAAAATAGGGCGGTGATAGCTTCTTTAATTTTAGTAGTTGCAGCCATTACCGACCCATGAGTCGGTAATGGCCGCCACGTAGAGTTTAGTTTTTATATATTTACTGTTGATATTTGACAATTTTACAAGTATTTGTATAAACCATCATAATAATAAACAATCAGCCTTTGTATAAATCTATTAGCGATATACAATAATTTGTGTAGTTTTCTTGTTTTTGGCTTGTAAATTTGTGAAAAATTACTACATTATTCATAACTCGATATGCTTTAGAGACAATAATTAACTAACCATAATTTAATTAAACTTTTGTTTTTGGAGTTCAATGTTGTATTACTTTAATCAATCGCGGTCTCTTTTACAGTCAGGAAACCACCGATTATAAATATTATGTACTTTTTATAAGTCGGTAATACATTTTACTATTATACCTACATATTCTATTACCGACCCATGTGGGTCGCTAAATAGTTACTCATTGTTGCTATTACCGACCCATGTGAATCGGTAATAGCAACAAAAAGTAACTATTAGCGACTCTACACAAAATAATATACCTACTTATTTCATGTTAAGTAATATATTTTTTTTATTTACAGTCACCAGCAATAATAATATTATTCTGGATAATACATTATATTATCCAGAATTGGTAGCAAAAATATCTGACACGTCTTTATTACTAGAGGTATACAGTGACCATATAAAGCACACACTTGTAACGTGTGTACACAATAGTTTTTCTTTATTTGATAAAGATTAAAATATTTTTGTGATCGTAATTATAAGTAATAGGTCAATAAATAATATTTTTATTTTGGATTGCAGTAGCATGAATAGGATCTCAATAGTAAGTATAAATAGATGTTAGAGAATTTTCAAGTTCCTTAAGTGTTGTTTTAATGTTGATTATTTTTAATGGTTATAATAATTTATGTAAGCAGATGACCATATAAAACATACACTTGTAACGTGTATTGTTTTTTAAAATTTGTAACAATTGTTGTTTAAATTTTATGAAGATTAAAGTGTTTTTCACCATTTAAAGTTATATTATTTTCTTACAGTCGGTAATAGCTGCAAAAAAAACGTTAATAGCTTCACAGCCGTTACTATGGGTCGGTAATAGAAACATTCGACTTGCCCACTTTATTAATTATTTTTCACAAGAAAATGCTTTATTTTGAAGCATTTAATGTGGTAAATATAAACCCAACATTCAATATTACCATATATAAATAATAAAAATACTGTGACGGCTACCAATATTCTTAATAAGTATGATCAATTTCAAAATTGCCTTAGGAGGGTCGTTAATAGCTGCATTTACCTTATTTACCGGTTCAGAGAAGGTTTGCATAGGTCGTCTTATCTCTGTGTACTTTTATTAATTTTAACTTTAAAAGAAGTTGGAACTTGGGGAGTCTAAGCTTGAACTTGGTGAGTCCAGAGGTATATTTTCTTAACATAATGAATCGTGGAAGTTTTTTCTTGTATTGTAATACGAGGGCTGCCTTTTAAGTTGTGTCGTTTGAAATAAGTATAGACAATTTAATAGATTATTACCATTTATTGTTTTTCAAAGAATTCGCCGCGATATTTAATACACTTTTGCATGCGTTCAAACCAGTTTTTAAAACATTTATTCCACTCCGAAGTGGGGGTAGTCAAAATGGCCGATTTGTATGCGTCAACAGCTTCTTCGGGTGAGCTGAAACGTTGACCACGAAGACTTTGCTTAATTTTGGGGAACGTAAAAAAATCGTTAGGGCTTAAGTCAGGACTGTAAGGCGGGTGATCTAAAATTTCCACGTTTTGGGTGTTCAAAAACATCTTTGTCTGGCGGGCGGTGTGCGAACTTGCATTGTCATGGTGCAGTATCATACGACGTTCCGAGTTGTTTTTTCGAAATTCGGTGATGACTTGTGGCAAACAAACAGTGGTATACCAGTCGGCGGTAACCGTCTTGCGATCTTCTAGTACAATAGTGGCGACGTGACCACCCTTTGCCACAAACGAGGCAACCATTTTTTTTGAAGTGCTCCGAGAGCGTATGACTTTGGTCGGTTTTGGCTCGTCCTGGAAGACCCAGACAGTTGACTGCTGTTTTGAATCTGGATCGTAAGCATATATCCAAGACTCGTCACCACTAACCACATCATAAACATGTTTTGACTCTCCTCGGCTGAATCGCTTCAGAGTTTTGCGACACCAACTTACACGGGCTGTTTTTTGGTCGTCGCTAAGCAAATGTGGTATCCAACGAGAGATCAACTTTTTTACAACAAGTTCTTCGTGCAGGATTTTTTGGACAGTGGTCCCTGAAATGCCCACGGATGCCTCTATTTCACGGTATGTCACATGACGATCTTCGAGTATTAGCTGCCGCACGGCTTCGATATTCTCTTGCGTCATGGCGGTTTTTGGACGACCTTCACGAAGCTTATCACTGAGGCTAGAGTGCCCACGTAAAAATTCTAAGTACCAGCGTTCTACAGTCCTAAGACACGGTGCTGCATCACCAAACACAGATGTGATCTCCTCAAAGCACTGAAGTCGCGATAATCCCCTTTTAAAGTTGTAGAAAATTACCGCACGCAAATTTTCCTTAGACATTTCCATTTTTACAACCGACTTGTCACCTTTGAATAGACGCTGTAATAAAACTATTCGACCAATTTGAAAACATTCTTTTGTTTTCGAGTTCTAAATTCAAAAGGATGAAAATGCCATATGTTTTTTTTTAAATAATCGCGGGAGGTTGGCAAACGACACAACTTAAAAGGCAGCCCTCGTACTATATTTTTCCCTCAGTGGGTATAAAGAAGGAAGAAAACAAAAGGTTATTATTTATACAAATTTATTTAAGTTAGTTAATTTAGGGTTTTGTTGTTGCTTGGTCGATGACGCTTTAGGTAGCTATTATAAATTTTCGGTATGGATGGCGAATATAAATTGAGAGATGGGTCGCTTAGCTGCGGATGTGGTCGAGCCGAGTGGCGCAGGGGCGCCACTACGCTGACACGTGGGCACCTCGCCGGATGTACTGGCGTGGACTATCTCTAGGCCCGTACAAAGCACCTCCTGGAATGGTCCGGGAGTAGGGGTAAGCGACCAATGCGCAGGCAATGCAAAAGAAGTTAATTAGATAGGTTGAAAGGGTTAATTTAGAATGCGGCATGATGCTTCTGGAGGTGACTCAGCAGTTCGCTAGGCATAAGAGACAGCCTCATGGTTTATAGCCGGTGCAAGAAGGCATTAAGTGTTCAAACGCAGGTTAAATTTAGTAAAACACCATTAGATCCTTGCAGGATAATTCAAATAGTTCACCGTGCGCGGCGTGCGTGTTCCAAGCAGGTTTTGCTGGATATGTTTAGCAAGGGAATAGAAGTACGAGACAGACATGACGTGGCACAGAAGTTATAACCTCAAAACCTTGCAAAATAAGTAAAGGGACTGACCTTTTGGAGGATTATGGCCTTGCTTACGGTTTGTGTTAACCAATGTCAACTCCGGAACGCCGAAAGATCCGTTGTAGGACGTGGCACAAGTGTTATTTGGCGTACTTCGCCGGTATTCAATGAATGCTGAAATATGAACATCACTTTAGATAAACACTTGACACACAACACGGCTTCGAAGATAGAAAGAACGCTAAGCACTTACCTTCGTTGTAATAATAGCCACGTAGGTAATTATTTAGGTTATGTAGTAATACTACGTGGACTGCCGGTAACTGGAATATAAGAATGCGTGGTCAAAACCGACACGATACACAATAATAATTCAAGACACTTCAAGCCAACGTCGAAACACTTACAAGGGATGGAGATATGGTAGGTAATTCTCCAGTATTAAATAAATAGATGTAGTTAGCTCGCCGGCTTATTAGAAAAAGAAAGCCACCGATCCTGACTTGCCCAAATCGATATCTAGATCAATACCACTTTCCAAATGTTGTAAACCTCCACATATCGGGGTAAAAACCAAACGTCAACACGGGTACAGATAATAGTGGATATTTACTTAAAGGTAGCAAACTCGGGTTTTCGTCTGTCATTAAATATGCTGGAACCCTGAAACGACTGAGGAATTAAAAGGAAGACTAAAGCTGGACTACATAAACAATTTTGGAAATAAATATTTAAAACAATACTAATACAGTGCCCTGGGTTTACTTACTAACGAGGAGATCAAAACATGACCCTTGCAACACCGGGTGCATGTGCCACAGATTCAGTAGTTTTTTGACACAGGTCCACTAGTAGTTGAATTGACCATAGATTATAAGATAAATTTAAGATACCAACTTAACAAGTTGACAAGAAATGGAATAAATTGTGCATCGGTGAGGCGTTAATTCACGCCTAAAAATTATACATTACATACCCCCTCAACCAGGAGAATTTTACGAAGAAAGAGACTGAAAGAGGAAAATTCCAGCTCGCCCTCGAGCTGAGTTCACTCATAACTACAACAATAAAATCAGGTAAATCCCCTGACACTTTGACGAGGACTCCCGGCCCAGAATCACACGTCCTGCAGTACCTTGGCATCAATTGAGTCCGCGCGGCCGACGCTGGAAACAACTGCGTCGAGGCCTACGGTAACTGCAGTAGAGTAGTAACTAGAACTAGCAGTTACAGGTTACTAGACGTAATCAAAAATAAAAGGAATTTAAAAAAAATGCGCTAGATCAACCGTTATGGCAAGAACGGTAAGAATCCACAAGTATTGTAAGGTATAAAACGACGAAGCAACCATCCAGGTATCTGAGTCACTACCCGCTCAGTAACGGTACGTGTAGGCTTTATTAGATGTCACGAACCGCATCAGTGAAAAGGCTTATTTAGGCCTAAGATGGTGCTGGTACGCAAAAACCAAAACATTGTGTGAAGAAGAGAAAGAGAGAAAAAAAAAACGTGTATGAAAAGGAAAAGAGTTAGTAAGAAAAGCAGAAGAGAGAAGATGCGTCCCATATCGCAGTTATTGTAGAGTCACCACCCGCTCTGAAAAGAAACTGTATAGGCTTCCTTAAGGTGTCACAATCCGCACCGGTGTAGGCTTATTCCTGCTGGATGGGGTCCAGGAAGAATCGCTTAAGCTACTAAGAAGTAGTGAAAAAAAATCGTACCCGCAAGTCAGTACAAAAAAAATACTTTCCATTCAGAAATCATTCCATGTTTAATCCAACGCCCAGGACAGTTGTTATCGATCCATAAATTTACCTTACAGTCCGGGGGTAATTATAGTAATTTAGTTGATTTGTAATATTAGTTATATTAGGTAGCGTTGGCTGAAACTGGCTTACAGTCTTTTATGTGCCATTTTCCCAATCGCTTCCCATTTTCATCCTCCAGTTCGTATACTAAGCGGGACACCTTCCTTATCACGCGGCACTTTTCATACTTAGGGGCCAGCTTTGCAGCAAAATATCTGCCCGCGTTGCTCTGCTTGTATGTTCGTTTCCACACTTCATCACCTACATTGAATTCTATGTCACGTCGCTTCTCATTGTAATACTTGATGTTACGATCGTGAGCTTTATGCAATAAATCTCTGACAGTTGGATAAGTTTCTTTTAGTACCTTTATCTTATCAAAGTAATCGCGCCTAGAAGCGAATATGATCTCCTCTACAGCTTCAGAGTCATTGTAGATAGTACCATCAGGAACCGCTTCACGTCCGTGAACTAGTAGGAATGGAGTGAACGAGGTAGACTCGTTTACAGAGGTATTTAAAGCAAACTGGATTCTTGAAATATTAATATCCCACGTACGATGATCTGATGCGACAAAAGTAGAGATCGCAGTCACCACAGTTTTATTATAACGTTCTACTGTGTTAACTTGGGGACAATAAACTGGGGAGTAGTGTAATTGGGGAATGTTGTAATTAGCAAATAACTTTTGAACGTCACCGCCAGTAAAATAGGATGCATTGTCCGCAATGATAGTTTGCGGAATGCCGTGGACCATAAATACATGGTTTTCCAACCTCTGAGAAATCACTTTTCCGGTTGCGCGGCGCATTGGAAACAGCATACAGTACTTGGTAAAGCAACAAACTACCACCAACAAGTACGTATTTAATTGTCTTGAAGGTGGTAAGGGTCCGACTAAGTCCAAACTTATGCACTGAAACGGACGACAGCAAATTTTTGCGCTTCCCATGAAACCGGGGGTCGGCTGTTGACTGTGCTTATACGCTGCACACGCAGTACAATTAGCGACAAACCTTACCACATCTTGGTACATGCCTGGCCAGAAGTAGCGTAGTTTGAGCCTTTTGTAAGTTTTTGCTGTACCTAGGTGGGCTGCTGTAGGGACCGAGTGATTAGCGTGCATTATCTCATCGCGGAATTCCATAGGGATAACCTCCTTCCATTCGAATTCGGATATTAAAATATTTTTAATTTTTGTATACCGATATAGGCGACCGTCTTTTAATTGGAAATTAGGCACCGACCCCGGGTTGGCCTCACATTTCTTATAAAGATTTAAGTACCACTCATCCGCAATGGTGCTGGTGTTGATCAAGTGTACCGGAACTGCTCTTGATAAGGCATCCGGCACGACATTTTCTGAACCACGACGGTGCTCGACTATGAAGTTATAAGGAGAAAGACGGCAACCCCATCTCTCGAGGCGTCCTGTAGGATTTTTTAGGTTAAGGAACCATTTTAAACTCGAATGGTCCGTTATTATTTTAAATTGACGATCCCCTTCGAGATACGGCCTAAAATGTTCAACAACATTGACGACAGCTAGGGCTTCTCTCTCAGTGGCTGAGTAGTTCCTCTCCTGCGGCGTAAGTGAACGACTGTAGTACGCCAGGGGGTGCTCTTCACCGTCGAAGTCCTGAGTCAAGGTTCCACCAATTCCGAAGTCCGACGCGTCGCAATGTACCGCGAATGGTCTAGAGAAGTCTGGACAGGCCAGAACAGGTGCAGTTGTCATGGCTACCTTCAGTTCACTAAAAGCTTTGTCCGCTTCTGGTGACCAACGAAAAGGTGGAGCGCCTTTCTTGGTTGAAGTTAATTGATTAAGAGGCCCTGCTATGTTGCTGAAGTTCTTAATAAAACGACGGTAGTAAGATGCAGTACCGAGAAAACGCTTGACATCTTTTCGAGATGTCGGTATAGGGAAGTCGACAATTGCTCTGACTTTGTCAGGATCCGTACGTAAACCGTATTCATCTACCACGAAGCCTAAATATTTAAGTTGATTACGGAAAAAATTACATTTTGATAAATTTATAGTAAGGTTAGCGTAGCGAAGACGTTCCAGTACTGTACGTAATAAGGTAAGATGCTCACTGAACGTCTCGGAAACTATTATGATGTCATCTAGGTAAATAAAGATACGACCACTGTACTCCGGACCAAATAGGATGTCCATCAGGCGTTGCTGTGTGGCCGGCGCGGAAGTTAGGCCGAAGCACATGACTTTGAAATGGAATAAGCCACGAGCAGGAACTGTAAAAGCGGTCTTCTCCTTGGACGCCTGTGAATCAAGACCTATTTGCCAAAAAGCTGATTTTAAGTCTAACGAGGATAAAAATTTAGCATTTCCGAGTTGGTCAAGTATCTGGTTAATTAAGGGTAAAGGGTAAGCATCGTGTTTCGAGACCTCGTTCAATTTCCTGCTGTCTAGACAGAATCTAAGGGAACCATCCGCTTTAGGTACCATAGTTACCGGATTATTCCATGGGCTGCTACTTGGTTCGACAACATCCAGTTCGAGCATTTCATCGAGCTGCCTGTTCAGTTCAGCAAGCTTAAATGGCGATATCATGTAATAGCGCTGTTTTATGGGTCTAGCGTCACCCGTGTCGATAGTATGGGTAAGCAGATGGGTCCTCCCTAAACCCTTTTCTTCAGAGGAGATTGTTTTAAATTCCTTAAGAATATTCTCAGCTTGAAGCTGGTCTTCGTACGATAATGATTCTAATCCTTGTAAAAATCTTACCTCAGAATTGAGGGTATTAATATGGTCTTCGTCTGACAACAAACAATCGTTACCCAATAAAGATAATACGTCAGGAGCGATATTAAACGCTGTCCAAAAGTTAATGCCAAATAAAAGTTTTGTTGGTACCTCCGGTATTACATAAAATTTAACTATTGCCGTTGTATCACCAACAGTGACTGGTAAGAACACATAGCCTGATATAGGTGAAGAAGAACCGTTCGCTGTCACTATACGACTCACATCATTCGATTCATGAATAGTAACTAAGTTTTCAAAGTATTTTTGTGTATCACCACCAATAATTGACAGTTCCGAACCAGAATCCAGGAGGCCGGTATAGGTTACATCGTAAATTTTAACTTTAAGGTAAGGGCGCAAGTCATGACCATTGACTAAACTATTTAATTTTAAAATGGCACGGTTGCTTTCAAAAAATGATCTTACTGTTGACAACCAGGACCGCCACTCGTCCTGAACTGCCTTATTCGATGGGCGGTATTGCAAGCCAGACCCATGAGGTGGTAGCTTTTTATGAATCGTACTATTTAATTTAATTTTAACTGGAGGGCAATGAGTGGTCTTATCGGGCGTAGGAACTATTAGTGAAGTAGTGTAAGAATATTGTGAAATTGCGTTCTGGACTATTTTTCCCATAGGGTAACTTTCATTATTTGGGTAAATCTCGTTATTATAGTTATTTCTCTTTGGGTTTAAATTAGGGTAAGTAAGTAAGTTGGAATTTGCCGTTGGGTAAAGTTTATTGGTTGGGTAAATTTCATTATGTGAGTTAACAGACGTTTTATCATTAATGACTGTTGACTTTGGGTATACAGATGCATTTTGAGGTAATTCTCCCGTTGGGTAAATTTTATTATCTGGGTAATTGACTATATTATTGTTGTTATCTATACGAGTTGAGTTAAGAGACGTATTTGGGTGAAACATATTCGTTGGGTAAATTTTATTATTTTGGTAAAATATGTTATTTCGGTAATTTTCAATATTAGGGTAAATAGGGGTGTATCGTTCTAGGAAAGTAGCAGCGGGATGGGGGTGGGATGTGGAGTTAGTGGGTGGGTAAGCGTTAGCAAGGGGGGAGGTGGGGGTAATTGGAGTGTAGGATTGGTGAGGGTTATAAGCGGGATTTATGGCCACGGGATTGGAGTGAAGCGTGCAGTTAGTGGGTGGGTAAGCATTAGTAAGCGGGGAAATATGGTAATTAGTGTTATTGGTTCGGATGTGGTTTTTGTGAAGGTTATAAGCGGCCGGAATGGGATTGTTTTTTACACTAGCGGGAGGGGCGGGGATTGGGGTTGGGGTGTAAATGGAAGTAGTTGTAGCTGGGTAAGTATGCCTATTATTATCAATGATAGAAGTTATCACTGGGTATTTTAAATTGTTTCTATTATTAGTCTTCTCCGATGTGGTATGGTTTTTATTTAAGGTAGTATAAGTGTTGTTTTTATATTTAGCAGTAGGAAAAAAATATTTAGTATTGTATTTTATTTTAGGTTTAATTAGCTCCGGGTCAACCATACCCTGACTCGGAACCATTAGTTTTTTGGTTTATTTTGCCCGGGAGCACATTTAGGACAAGTATTCGCCGTTACGTTATTTTCGCCACAGCGGTAGCAGACCAGTCTGGGTGCTGCCCTGCAATACCTTAGCGTATGGCCGTCCACGCGACAACGCACGCAGAAGTCAACAGGGGCCCCTACCAAGGAAACGTTTTTCGAGGTGGCCGGTTTGTAAACTAAGTCATGAGCCAGTGACTTACCCAAATCCCTGTTGGGTTCCGCGAAACGTTCGGCGCGTTGAGCCGCCGCCTCAAGTTGTCGACAACTGTCTTTAAGTTCGTTAATAGATTTGATAGGGAATAAAGCTAGTTGTTTAGAATAAAATGGTCTTATATTTTGTAGCAAAATACTAAGTTTTTCATGCTCAGACAAAGGAGTTTCTAAGCGTGAGTAATAATTGAGCATGACACTGACGTAATTTACAATATTTTCATCAAGCCCTTGCGTCCTTGACCTAATTTCAACTAAAAGGCGTTCATTGTAATCAACAGGTAAATAGTCGCGGAGCAACAGTTTCTTAAGGTCCGTCCAGCAATGGACCTGATCACAAATTCCGTCAAACCATGAGGTCGCTTCGTCTGTGAACAGTTCACATGCTGAGCGGAACAATGCTGCGTCCGAGATTTCTCGAGAAGCACGTACTTGCTCCAACCTTCGCAGGAACGCCTTAATGCAGGACTTGCCATTATATTTCAAATCTAATTTGTGTACCGCACTATAACGCGTGGCTGCGCAGGCTGGTGCCGCAGTAAGTGTAGGTGATGTAGGTGCAGAGGCCTCGGGGTTAATGTCCGGAGTCAATGCACTTTTGAAATTATCTAAAATATTATCTAAACGCAAAAGTAATTTATCTAACTGCTCGCTTAATTCGAGGTGCCTCGTAGATTCTGATTCGGAGGGCGATAGGCGTGTCAGGCGGTGATAGAGGTGATGGGAGGTTGCTTGCACTCGGTTAAGCACCTTTAAAGAAGTGTGGCGTTGCACCGAAGTCTGCAATAGATCATGTAGCTCCTCCATTTTAGATGCTATGATTAGAAGCTCCTCGCTGACGTCGCCCTCGTAATCTGCGACCTCATCTGTTGGTATCTCGGCATTTAGTTTCCTAACCTGGCACCGCAAGTCCATGACAGTAGCAAGTGGTACACCTAGTCGTACTTTTACCTCATACTCGAGTTCATCTTTTTTTAATAAGTTAAATGCGATAGGACGTTCTTCAAATGTAGAATTGGACATGATTATATTCTAATTTAAGTAATGAAAGAGAAATAACAGTGAGAGTGACAGCGAACAGTACTGATATCAAATTAATTTAGAAGGGTAAATATTTTTATGGTAGCGAACCTCTGAGTACCTTATTATGTAATTGTTGTCAAGTTGTTTGTATTAAATTTAATTTGTTGAAAATAAATAAAAAATTCAAAAAAATTAATGTTATCCGAAGATAAAAAATATTGAAGTTATGGTTGGGTGAAATGGTTTAAAAAAAAACTAAGAAAAAAAAACCCTTTGAGGCCTTAGATGGAATGCCTCATATGCAAGTAAAAAGACCGGAAATCTCGACCGTCCACACCGGACCACAACAGTGCAAGCTGCTGCTTACTGGTGGGATTATTTGGTGAGACCGTGGTAATGACCCGGGCGGACCGTGCATAAAGGTCCTACCACCTGGATAAATAGTAGTGCGCCGTATTTATATTAATACCCGGTGTGTAACGAGCGTGATCGACCAATCACAATTAATAATTAATCATTAATTTAAAAATAAACAACAAAACTTACACACACAGTTAAATACAGAAATTATAGCACAGGGTAAGATAAAAACACTAATAATATAAATGCAAGATGATGTAGAACTACTTAGCTACCTAGCTTCATCGACCACTATTTCCTTCAAAAAGAGGGAATTAGTTAACACAAACAACTGTTCGGGCGCCGCTGTAATACTATATTTTTCCCTCAGTGGGTATAAAGAAGGAAGAAAACAAAAGGTTATTATTTATACAAATTTATTTAAGTTAGTTAATTTAGGGTTTTGTTGTTGCTTGGTCGATGACGCTTTAGGTAGCTATTATAAATTTTCGGTATGGATGGCGAATATAAATTGAGAGATGGGTCGCTTAGCTGCGGATGTGGTCGAGCCGAGTGGCGCAGGGGCGCCACTACGCTGACACGTGGGCACCTCGCCGGATGTACTGGCGTGGACTATCTCTAGGCCCGTACAAAGCACCTCCTGGAATGGTCCGGGAGTAGGGGTAAGCGACCAATGCGCAGGCAATGCAAAAGAAGTTAATTAGATAGGTTGAAAGGGTTAATTTAGAATGCGGCATGATGCTTCTGGAGGTGACTCAGCAGTTCGCTAGGCATAAGAGACAGCCTCATGGTTTATAGCCGGTGCAAGAAGGCATTAAGTGTTCAAACGCAGGTTAAATTTAGTAAAACACCATTAGATCCTTGCAGGATAATTCAAATAGTTCACCGTGCGCGGCGTGCGTGTTCCAAGCAGGTTTTGCTGGATATGTTTAGCAAGGGAATAGAAGTACGAGACAGACATGACGTGGCACAGAAGTTATAACCTCAAAACCTTGCAAAATAAGTAAAGGGACTGACCTTTTGGAGGATTATGGCCTTGCTTACGGTTTGTGTTAACCAATGTCAACTCCGGAACGCCGAAAGATCCGTTGTAGGACGTGGCACAAGTGTTATTTGGCGTACTTCGCCGGTATTCAATGAATGCTGAAATATGAACATCACTTTAGATAAACACTTGACACACAACACGGCTTCGAAGATAGAAAGAACGCTAAGCACTTACCTTCGTTGTAATAATAGCCACGTAGGTAATTATTTAGGTTATGTAGTAATACTACGTGGACTGCCGGTAACTGGAATATAAGAATGCGTGGTCAAAACCGACACGATACACAATAATAATTCAAGACACTTCAAGCCAACGTCGAAACACTTACAAGGGATGGAGATATGGTAGGTAATTCTCCAGTATTAAATAAATAGATGTAGTTAGCTCGCCGGCTTATTAGAAAAAGAAAGCCACCGATCCTGACTTGCCCAAATCGATATCTAGATCAATAACACTTTCCAAATGTTGTAAACCTCCACATATCGGGGTAAAAACCAAACGTCAACACGGGTACAGATAATAGTGGATATTTACTTAAAGGTAGCAAACTCGGGTTTTCGTCTGTCATTAAATATGCTGGAACCCTGAAACGACTGAGGAATTAAAAGGAAGACTAAAGCTGGACTACATAAACAATTTTGGAAATAAATATTTAAAACAATACTAATACAGTGCCCTGGGTTTACTTACTAACGAGGAGATCAAAACATGACCCTTGCAACACCGGGTGCATGTGCCACAGATTCAGTAGTTTTTTGACACAGGTCCACTAGTAGTTGAATTGACCATAGATTATAAGATAAATTTAAGATACCAACTTAACAAGTTGACAAGAAATGGAATAAATTGTGCATCGGTGAGGCGTTAATTCACGCCTAAAAATTATACATTACAGTATCAGGATTTGAATTAGGAATAATTACGTACTTTACATTGTTTTCTAAGTTTCCGTCTTTCACGTCTAACCATTAAGCACGCAAAAGATAAGAAATACATTTTTAAGAGAATCCTAAAAATTACGCCGAAAGTAGTTTTAATTCCAAAAAATATGACGATAAAAGATCAACAGCAAAAAAACATTTCCACTTCTCCTTTTATTTACTTCTTACTTTACTTGTCAAAGGTAAAGAACTGGATTCGCCCCCTCACAGAATAACTTATATTTAATAATGCGTAAATATAAATACAAAGAGACTCAAATAAATACATGGCTTATTCCCTACTTAGCGGTTTCGCAATAACCGGCTGATCCCCACATTATTGCGTCTTAGGATCGTCGAAATATTGTATTTTCCCCCCTTGTTATTGTACCGATCCAGCGCTGTATGAAAAAATAACCAGAATAGCATATTTCGCGGGCAATTTCCGAGCAATGGGGAGGTTACGTGTCTTTACGTTTTCGTCTGATTATTTTTTCTTAGGTAAATGAACAGCTCGGGGCTAAAAATATCTTTAAGGTAATTATGTTAACAAAGTTATACCAGATATACTTTGTTTTTTAAATCCGTGGGTTGAGAAATACGGACTGAAGTTGGAAAAGTGTAATTAATGACTTTTCATGATAGACATTTTAAATTGTAAGTTTGTTGTTGTTTTTAAAATTAAATAAGTGATTTGCGCCAATATAATATATTTTTCTATCGAAGACCACACCGTTTCATTTCCGTCCTTACCGGGTGAGAACGAATAAATACTTAATCTCTTAAAGTCTACAGCACGCAACTGACATTCCGGTGGTGCTATAGCTTGAACTCACTACACATCGGTAATCTCGTGGCATTTAGGTATAGTTCGTTCGTTCAAATAGTTTACATACTTTGATGTGCCGCCACCACCGCCCAAAGAAGCGGCCATGGCACGCACAAAGTGTTGTCAGGGACTTCAAAGGGTTGCAATGCAGAATATTTGAACTATATGGCACTTGACAGTTTCTAACAGACTAGTGATGTAACAATGTTTTTTTCTGCACCCAGGAGTCTAGAGAAACAAAACCAATTAGAAAAAAAGTTATTTCAATAATTTAATAAATCTTCTAAACTAAAAGAAGTAAAGAGTAGGTGGTTCTAGCTGAGGTAGCAAATCATTCTGTATTGTGCTTTTTGGACTTGAAGTGCTTGTTCACATTAAATGTCTTGCAAACTATACACAAACCTCGGAACGGGTGCATTTTTCCTTGTCACATTATATTAGGAGTTCTGAATCCTGAAATCTGCAGAGATCTGACGTAGCTATGTAGTTTCATCTAAAAACCAATCTTTATTTCATAAAATAACGTCCAAAATTACCAAGAACTCGTTTAATATACCTTAAGTAGAAAAAATCCGTCTGTAACCGTCTGAAATTAAAAGGAAAAAATCTGCTACAAAAAATTCCTTGCCAATTAAAATTAACAAGGACATCACTCACTAGACCCGAAATGATACTTGAAGCGACGAGCATGAAACGAACAAAAGCGTAAAAAATATCTAACATTTACCTACTGTCAGATTGCGTTTGCCTGTTATTGTGTTTTTTTAGTGCGACTCGAAGCTACACTTTCAATGGTATGGAGAAGGCAAATGTGCTTGTACATTACTAGCGCACAGATACACATAGACATTTGCAATGTCCAAACTTCAAAAGCGTTAACAAACCCAGGGACTAAAGGCGCTTTTCCACCGGCGAGGCGAGGCGAGACGATGTCGGACGAGAATAGAAATCGCGCCGACCCATTTTCACCAAAAATCGCGTTTCCCGGCGCGTGCCCGCACGATCTCGCGCGATATCGTCCTTATATTGTGGGCCATGTATAGTGAAGATACGTTACAGACGAAGTGATAGATGATATATTCAAAATAGCCATCGCGAGCCAGCGAGAGCACGCGCGAAACCGCCAAATAGCACACCTATGATGTTTTCCTACGAAGTCAAAGGTGTGCAATTTTTTTCACTCAAATAAAATCACTATAGTTACGAACTCATGACTATTTTAATTTTGAAAAGTCAGAAAATAGCAACCAAGTCTATCCGTGGTTCGGATAATGGAACGGGTAATAAAGATCACTTGAACATAACTATCTGTTAATAATTTAGAAGAAAATAATCAACTTTTTTAGATAAATACATCCGTCTCGTACACAAAACCTGATGCCTTTCAATCTACAAACTACATACTATTATTTGAAAAGAAATATTTTACTCAAGCAGTTCGCGGTACAACACTTACGCTTAATAAGGATCGTATTTCAATGGTTTTGTTGCGCCAAATGGCGTTAAGAGGTCCTTTGTGGATGCCATGCCGAAATGTTTTTTTACATTATTTTTCTTTGTCTCGGATCCTTCTGAAGTAAGCGGCCGTCTGTTAAATAAAACATTTGACCCGTAAAATAATTGCTTTGGTAATTTTTAGCCCTCATTTAACAGTGCTTTATTTTTTCTGGGTCCAGCGAAATGGACCTTTTATTTTACGTAATTTGCTGTTATTAACAGCTTCTTCATAAAGGAATGGAATAGAAATTAGTCTGTTTAAATATATAATGGTGAATATTCTTAAAAATATATTAAAATATATTTACCTACACTAGTGAAAATTATTTATGTACGAAAGAACACGGTCGTGTCAAACACATAAAAGTCATTAAATATTTAAAATTATTGTCTTTGCTTCAAGATATCATTTTTAAGCATCCTCGACCCTATAAACCAAATTATCTTAACCATACTACCTTATTTTTTATAAGCGTCATCTAGGGTGGCGTTGATATCATCACTTACGTTGAGTGCTGAAAAAGTCACCCACTGAAATATAGCCTTAGAGATTACGCATAACGCCGCTAGATGGCAATACACCTCTTGATTTTGCTCGCGCAGGAAACTTTCAGTTCATAATAACGCCACAGAATTTTACTAGATGGCGCTAGTTCTTATGACCAACTTTAGACATGTTTCCTTATTTTACCCTACTGCGCCAACACCTACAAGAATGGTTATGATTTCGATACTTCTACGCTGATTGTAATAAATTTATATGAATCACTTAAGTCTCGCGTATGCATTTGTGTCTCTAAGAATATACAGGGTGTTCGGCACATGGACCGTCAATTTTTTTTGGGATATTGTTGGGGTTATTTGTTATCTTTTCGCCCTTGGACTTAGGGTCATAAGGGTCACGGTTTTGGAGATATGATTTGTTAAATGTTTTTTCTCAAATTTTCCGAAATTCCTCCTTTAAACGTTCGTAACTTTTTTAGTAATGCGTGTTACAGAAAAATATTTTGTATTTAAAACTTGTTAATACATGCTAGTTCAAATACTAATAGTCTTTATTCTAATTGATAGTCTCAAAGGGACGTAGGAGGTTTTTTATTTCACAAATTTACTATTTGTGTGAAAAAAAAAACCAACTTCAAAATTCAATTATTAAAAACCTAAATACAATTTTGGGGTTCATTTTCTTTTAAAAACTTCTCTATCTAATTACCTTTCTAACGATGTGCTACACATTAATAAAAAGTAAACGAGAATATCCACATTTTCAAAAAAAAGTTCGAGAGCACCTAGATAACTCGTTTCCTAACTCGTGGATAGGCAGAAGTGGCCCGATATCTTGCCCCGCAAGATCTCTAGACCTAACGCCCTTAGACTTTTGTCTGGGGACGGGCAAAAGAACTAGTTTATGTAACGGAAGTGCCTACGCAATTTCTCAAGTATTTTTTAAATAAAACTTCATTTCAATACTTTACAAGTACTGAAGCGTTTTATTTAACAAATAAGGCGCTAGGTCTGGAGATCTTGCGGGCCAAGGAATCAGGATTTCAGCGGCCTCGAATGATTTTTACATAGTTATTTAGAGGACCTCGAAATACACATAGATATATATAATTTATGACTTTAAATAATATCGGAGCGAAGATATTAAAGATTTAAATATATACCGGTTTGATACTAAAAGTTCACCCAGGTATGAATATTTAAATATCTCGGCTCCGATGCACTTAAGAGCGTTACATTACAGGACAAAATATGTTTATTTTGAATAATTCTATCATAATTTAAGACTTTTACGAATGGCCGCTCACCTTAAAAATGCCTTTTACAAATGACAACTTTTACCCAAACCCCTTTGACAGTTAACGAGGATTCTTTACCTTACCATCAAGGAACTAATACGCATACATCTTTCTCGCCCGTACATACTTTAAATTACTACAAGATCTAATAAATAATTGTAAATCGGTATAACAAAATCATTCACTGTAAACAACCCTGCATCATCTCCCATCGGAGCCTAGGGCCGCTACACTATACTATATCATCAAAACCAATGCCGAATTACAAATCACAGTCCGATTTCAAAATTAAAAACAGTCTATATCCTACTGTTACGTTCTAAGTAGAATGAGGGCGAACTCTAATCGAGTCCGGGGCATTATGTTTGCATCGCCGCGGGCTGCAATCGGATCGACGAGATGAAATTACTTTAATCTTTGCTAGATCGTCTTTTTGTGGTCTGAGAGATTGTTATTTAGGTATATTTTAGATTAAAATCAATGTCTTAGTTAATCATTTTATTCGTTAGCAATAGGTACCTAAATCGATAGTAACCTATTTTTTATGTTTTGTCATGTAAGGCATTTGATGTGAGTAGACACAAATGTAAGTTAGTTATAGTCTTTTCTTACTAAACGTTTTTATTTATCCATCACATAAACACACACACACACACACACACACACACACACACACACACACACACACACACACACACACACACACACACACACACACACACACACACACACACACACACACACACACACACACACACACACACACACACACACACACACACACACACACACACACACACACACACACACACACACACACACACACACACACACACACACACACACACACACACACACACACACACACACACACACACACACACACACACACACACACACACACACACACACACACACACACACACACACACACACACACACACACACACACACACACACACACACACACACACACACACACACACACACACACACACACACACACACACACACACACACACACACACACACACACACACACACACACACACACACACACACACACACACACACACACACACACACACACACACACACACACACACACACACACACACACACACACACACACACACACACACACACACACACACACACACACACACACACACACACACACACACACACACACACACACACACACACACACACACACACACACACACACACACACACACACACTGGTAAACATCTTCGCCTAAGTGAGCAAAATGTGGTCACAGAATTATCAAAAAGTTTTTATAGTTGTTGGAAATTCTGTAGCTCTGCCTACCCCACACTGGGAATAAAGGCGTGAGTTTAGTTTTTTGAACAGAGTAATGACATTGATACTTTGATTGATGTACTTTTTTAACTCTGCCGCCATTACTGTCAAGTAAATAAACGGTATCATAAGTTCATAACGTTGAAAATAAGATAACATGTCACAAGCAATATTGTTTTTTCAGATGTATACCGCAGTTGTACTCCATACGAGTCATCATACTAACGACCTTCAAGTGCTTAACACCTACTATACTGAATGGAGACTGTGTCCTAACCCGTCCAAAACAGAGGTTGCGGCGTTTCACCTAACCAACGCTCTTGCCAACACTGAGCTGAACGTCCACTTTTGCGGGAAAAAACTGTCGCACAATTTCACCCCCAGGTATTTGGGTGTAACGCTGGACCGATCGCTTACGTACAGAAACCATCTGGAAAACGTTGGACAGAAAGTTAAAACTAGAGTGAACCTCGTCGGCCGCTTAGCGGGATCCACCTGGGGAGCTCGAGCTGATGTCCTACGCACTTCTTCCATCGCCTTAGTCTACTCGGCGGCCGAATACTGCGCGCCAGTCTGGTATAACAGTGCCCACACCAACAAGGTGGATGTCCACCTACACAGAGCTATGCGCATCATTTCGGGTACGCTGCAGCCCACCCCCTTGCCATGGCTCCCAGTGCTTGCACACATCGCACCGCCAGACATACGCCGACAACAACCCGCGGCGAAAGAACTAAAAAAGGCCATGGAAATGAAAACGCCCTATACCATGCCAATCACCAAAACACTCGTGCAAACACCGCCGGTGCGCCTTCCATCACGCAATCCTATCTGGTCGGACACAAAGCTTGACAACTTTGATGTGGCTCGAGAATGGAAAGCAAAATGGGAGTTAGCCAAATGCTCCCAATCAGAACTGGTCTCCGATCCCACCTCTGGCCTCCCAGGAACGCTGCATCCCCGGAAGATCTGGTGCACGATCAACAGAATTCGCACAGGAGTAGGCCGATGTAATTACCACCTACATAAATGGGGCTTGCGCGAATCGGCAGCCTGCGATTGTGGTGCCCCGGAACAAACCATCTACCACCTCACAAACGAGTGCCCAAACGAAAAATTCCCTGCTGGAATGGAGGGACTGAACAGGATGACACCGGAGGCTGTAACCTGGCTTCAAAATACTAACCTTAATCTATAGGAAAATGCAGGATTGACCGTACGAAGAAGAAGAAGAAGATCATAACACATCCAAGTACAATATAACAAGATAAATATGAATTTATCGATAATGCTTATGGGTGGATACGGAAGCCGACTATGGAAGCAAGACACATTGCGAGCTTTTGTGACCAAATATACGATCTCTTATATTTTTACCCGACTGCACCAAGTAGGGTTATGTTATCGAGCGTATGTATGTATTTATGTATGTCTATTTCTGGGCACGCTCTACAGCCTAACACGCTTTACGGATTTAAACATAATTATGACGTGTCATTCCTTAATTGTTGAAATGACACAGGGTATCAAAATTTCCATATCTGCAAAAAAAATATGCAAGGTTTTTTTTTATAACTAAGCATTACAATAAAAAATTCAAATGAAAGCTAATTAGTTCATTCTAAACATTTAGGTATAACACTTTTATGCCACCATTTTGTCAGGAAACTTAAAAAGTACGTAAATGTAAAGATTAATTTAAAACTGAAAAGTGTAAAATAAACTAATTTACTTTGAAAAAGAACTCGACTGTAATAAGAACTACATACTAACTAATGTAGGTACTTACTTAGTTTATATGATTAGTAAAATTATTTTCACGTTACCTTTGCTCCCGGCAGGAACACCTTTTCCAATATTAAAATTATTGGTAAATTGATTGGCCTAACAATTTTCTATAAAATATTAAGCTTGTTTTTGCGGTTGATATTTTTATTGCAGTCAGGTTTTTTTGTTTATTTAAATGTTTTAGTTTTTACGTAGTTCCATTTCAACAAAAGTGCAACCATCACAACTTGCAGCGCGGACTCAATAAAAGTTGCACCGTATCGCGAGCCAATCTTATTTTCACCGGCATATACCAGCACGAACAAGTTACCCGATTTGTTTATAGTTTGTGTCAATCCAATATAGTTTTACCGTTTAGAATGGAGGCAATAGGGAATATGCGTGGAGGTTTTAATTCGCATTTCTCAACAAAATATGAAAATACCGTAAAAGAGATCACCAAACGTGAAATTAAAATTGAAATCGGTCATGAAATACGGATGATACAAGCATTTTACACTGCTAATTTTATTAGACGGACAGATCCGAAGTGCACTATGACGTCATTGTAACATGTTCACGAAAAATTCTGTTTTGCTAGAAACAGATAGGAACAAATCTTTGTTGGCTTTTAAAATGGTTATTTTTATAGCTATTCAAAATAAAAAAATCTCCCGTTTTTGTTACAAGAATCAGCTTTTATTGAAGATGCGAAAAATCTTGAATATTCCCCATTGTAAGTAAGTAAGTAGTTAAGTAAGTAAGAAAAACGTTTATGAATTCACAACAATAACACACATACAAAAAGAAAATAAATAACTATAAAAATTAAGAAAAAGAGACGACATGTGCCAGTGTTGCGAAACGGTCCCACAGCTGCAGCAGCAGCAAGTGTTTTATATTCACAAATTACAGTGATTTCATTTCACGACTTCCCGCCCCACTAATTAATTTTTAGGGCTCCGTACGAAGAATAGCCCATCGAGACCCTATTAGTATGTCTAGCCTGTGTCCGACCGTCCATCCATCCTAAGTCTAAAGAGCTGTATCTTTTGAACTGTAATTTATAGTGGGTTGACCTTATTTCACAATTAGCTACTGCCCGCAACTCGTCCGCGTAGATTTCGATTAAGTATGGTTATTCCCTCGGGAACATTTACATTTTCCGAGATGAAAAATAGCTTATGTGTTAATCCAGGGTATAAGCTATCTCCATTTCAAATTTCATTCAAATCCGTCCAGGCATTGCAGCGTGAAGGCTCACTAACACAAACTTTCACATTTATAATATTAGTGGGATTTGTGTTGTTACGGTACATAATACCTAATAGTATAGGAATTCCCATACAGGTAACGTTTTCTTATCAACGTACTTTTTATATACAAGGTAATGGATATGATATAATAAGTTTATTGGTAAAAAGTAATATTTTACATGTCAAATTTAAAAATAGTATATACAATATTATTTTTAATTTCGTAGTAGAATTCTTAATGCAAATTAATACTCAAACTAAGCTACAATCACAACTTAATTCTATTTTAAAACTAAAAAGCTATATCTAAAAAAGGGGCCTGCGGTATTGCCCCGAAGATGCTGGCAGCATTTCCTCGCTGGATGGTTAAACTTATTACTTATCAACGTATTTTTATATTTGTTTTATCGTAAAATCAGTAACTCGTCTATTACGGATACTTAGACGAAAGTAAGTGTATCTTAACCTTTGTTTGACTGTCGGTTTTTTTCTCGTAGGTTTTTAGGATGGTTGAAATACGATTGAAAATCCTATGTCACTCGTCGATGTTTCGATGTTTCAATTCATTAATGATCGCTACATATTTTTGTATAGTCACGTTACAAAAAGGTTCTTCACTTTTTAACTCTATTTCTATGCCGGAAAGGTTCAAAAGTGACGAACCTTTTGTTCCGTGACTGTACTCAAACTGTGAGGTCATCCATAAAATGCAACCCTTTTAACCAACAGAAGGTATGTTCCTCGAATACTCGAAGACGGCTGGACCGATATGGAAAAATATTTTTTTGTTTGAAAGGGTGTAGGGATCCTGGACTAATAGAGGGCACTCTTCAACTATTATAGGTAAACTTATACCGCCTTACTTGTAAACGTGGAATATACCGTGGGGTAACTAAACCATGCTTAGTCCTTATCTGTCATTGTGACACTTAAATTTGACAGATGGGTGAAAAGACCCCAGCATTAGAGTCGAGATCGATTCATTAATACTCCCAAAAGTCCAGACTCATATCCTGACACAGTATGTATCTAGATCTAGATAAGGCACTCTTTTAAATCATTTTGAAACGTCAAATAGAACAGCATACCCCCAAAAACAAACGCATCAAACTGCGCAGTGTCGCCACGCCTCCGGGACGATTTTCGTCAATCCCTCAGACAAAGCCGAGGGTGAATACTAAAGGCGGGACGACACTTGAGCGTTTTTTCATCAGCCCATGAAACAAGAGACAGCAGTGCGATGCTTTCAAACTCACCTTTTGAGATCCCGCGCAAGATTAGGCACCGGTTCTTGTGGTGTGACCTTAGTGCGGGGATGAAAGGGTTGTGGGCCATTTCATTCGAAATTTCCTCGTACAATTTATTGATGAAAAATACTTGAAACTTTTGAAATTATTTTTAAAATCTTTGAATCTCTTATTTTGTAATGTATTTTTACGTCACTAAATAAATATGATGTTGGAAATCATATGGTAAAGTTTTGAAAAAATTTAGTTAAAATTGATCATATTATATTGAGGGCAATAGTGGTTACAGAATTATGAGAAACTTTTTAGAGTTGTAGGTAATTCCGTAGCTCTGCCTACCCTACACTAGGGACGAAGGCGTGACTTTATGTATGTATGTAAAATGTAATTGTATTTTAATAATAGTGGGTCTTAAGTAAAAGGCTACATTTTCAGTTTAATAAAGAATTTGCAATGGAGTTAATAATTAGATAGATCTGTAACGTGAAAGTACAAAGCTCTATTTTATTGGAATATTCTATTTCTGTTTACTGATTCATTCCAAAGACAGCAAAATAACGGGTTGCTACTTGAATAAGTTCTGAATTCTGCGCAGCAAGTTCGGCTATTGGAGCAGATATTAAAAATATTTAGAATATTATTTTGTTGTTATTTTATTTTACGCTATCGAATATTGAACGCCATCGATAAGTTGGTCGACAGCATGTCGCCGCCCTATCCAGTCGTTACAGCACATCATCGCCGGCGCCGCCCCGCCACTCGACGCCGCTATGATTCAGCATTTTCAATCCTCTTTCATTCCCCGTTCGTTCTCTCGCGTCAATTCGACGCTTTAAACGCAACCGCACCAGGAACCATTGCGAAAACTCAAGCATTCATAGCTTATACGTAGTTTTACGGCTTCCTTCCTACTTCCTGCTTACTTACAGTTCAGTTCTTATATTTACAGAAGAGGCTTGGGTGAATTTTAATTCAAGTATAATTTCCTGTTGGTGATTAAAACTAGTTGTTATATTTTCCATTAAGAGGTTAGCTTAAAGTTACAACCTGGGGAACAAGCATCTGTTTATATTTTGTTGAAGAATTATGAGAACATAGTAAATTCGCTAGTGTAAGCCGTTCCTGAATTTAGAATGAGAACCGAATTATTATATTTATTGTAGCGAGAAATTGCGAAAGTTTTACGCAAACCAAAAGGCATAATGGCTACACTGGGACCGTTTTGTAGTGTTAACGCAACTTTGTTACTACGCGAACTTTCCGCCGGCCGCTCTGTTTAGCTCGCTAACTAGGACTCTATATACCTAACTCCGACTAACACTTGTTTAAATGCCTTTCCATTTATCAGCATCACTTAAGTAATTAAAATGTTGACTTGAATAAGCAAGCAAATATTCATAAAAATATTTAATAAGAGTCAACATCAATCAACAAGAAACGCAAACGGGATGAGAAATGAAAAATGCCATTAAAATGTAGAAAAACTTCAAGCGACTGTAATTACATCGAAAAGTGAGATTGCATCAATCATTTTATTCACCCCGGAACAAAACTTTTGACAACAGAGAAAAACACTATTTGAGTAGAATAAAGGAAATCGATTATACTAAAAATGAATTACGAGAAGGTACCTTATAATGTACTCAATACTCAATACTTTATTGCAATCATAATGTTTACAGAGAAGAAAATATAATAAATGTCTCAATTATGAACCCATACCATTACACGCAGTCCGGGCATACGAAGATACGTTATAGTTTTAAATTGTAAGAATTTATTTCTGCACGTAAAGGAAACTTAAAAGAAAATAGAAAATAAACGATTATTGTTTCCACAAATAAGAAAGCAAATGAAAACATTATACGGTAGGAGATCCAACAAATACCTCTTCCTAAGTATCTTTTACACGTCACTAAATAGAATATTTACTTAGGCTTAGTTCAATAAAGGTGCATAAAAGAAGTATCCCAATTTTCGAGTTAATAGAGACGGAGTTCGAAAATAAATCCTTAGTTTTTGTTCCTAGTTTAACTGATTTTGTTTGAGTTTCTTTGATTTTCCGATCGATAGGTATATGGGTTGAGTTGAGTTTATAATTGCAAGATATGTACCTTGAAATGAGTAAGTATTTTGATGCACTTTTTAATAGTGTTGTTTTTGGCCAACCCATTATATAACTTTTCAATTTCGACAACCAATCAAAAAGTTCTTAACCTATTCTATTTTTAGTTTCACTTATCTTTAACTTATAAACTAAGGTATGTAGGTACGAGTACAATTCATCGCTGTTACATACAAATATTTCATTTTTATAGGAATTTTAGGGCTTTTACAACTTTTTATGAACTTCAAATTTTTTTTTTACAAATTCTTGTAAGTCCTATAAATCCATATAAAATGAATTGTCGTTTTTAACAGCGATAAATTGTACATGTATTTAAACCTGAGTTTATTATTAGGTAACGATAAGTGTAACTAAAAACAAAATTGGTTAAGAAGTTTTTGATTGATTGTCAAAATTGTAAAGTCATATTTGTAGGCAATTGTATGGGAAAAATGTAAGAGTTCCTAATTTTGTGGCCACCACTGTATATTTCCAGTAAAGCCAGATGCTTCTAGTTCCGGCACTTGCCTTTGTAGGAGATAGCCACAGGAGTAATGCAATAATACGTCAGAGGCTCAGCCAGCCACCGGTGCATTGATGTATTCAACTCAGTAATCGCTTTAAATTACGCTTTACGTCATTACTACAGGCTCGTTACACGAAGAGCTTGGGGAATATCGAACCATAATACCATGTAGGCATACTGACTGATTGCTGAGTGGACGGAAACTTTAAAATGAAATTGATGTTTTATTATATCAAATAGGGGAAACTGTTTCTAAGGCTGGATATCTACCTGAGATTTGCGTGTGAAAAAAAATCCTTCGATATAGATGTTGTGTGAGACAGAAAAATAAGCAATTCTATCAATTTATGGAATACACCGCTTTCTCCTAAAACTGTGTTAGTTTGCTCCGTTATTTTGATGTTAAAACACAAATATAGCAGGCCAGTTTTGCTTTAAACGAGAACATATTTTTGTCGTTTTATCCTTCTTGTGCCAAATGTTCGGTTCACTCTATAATACCAACGTGTAAAAGAGCCCTCATATGACCAATATACTGAATAAATATTTGGTATTTTGAATTCTTTCACACAGCAACGGTGTAGCAGATCGACGTGATTTTTTTCAGAACTGTAAGTGGTGGGCTAGAAAGCGACACGCACTACTAATATTCAAAAATGACAAGCCGCTGAAATAGTTATAAAGACGCTAGTAAGCTATATGTTGTAGTAGAATCCCTAAACGAGATGCAACGGCAAAACAAGCTGAACATTAACATTTCAATCTAGATCAGCCGTCTTTTTTGGGCAATTCCACAATTTTATATGTAACTTTAAACGAAGGAAACTCGGAACTGAATAAAACAACTCTCAGATAGTTCAAACGGTGCTCAGATTTAGAGAGCGGCTCCGTCTGTTCCTCTTTATCTACGTCGGTTACTAAAATAGGTTCCTACAAAATTTCTCGCAGAAAAATGCAATGAATCTCGTTGGTCAGGAGATTGCGCGTTATTCGCGGTCGAAAGTAAAGTTTGATATTAAATTTTGACTACTTGAGGCAAAGTTATTTAAAAATAGTGTTTTAAGGTATTATTAAGTTTATAACGCAGTTCTGAAGCAATGTTATAGTAGGAACCGGTCTGTTGCGGAGGCTACACAGACAGTAATTAGTTGGTTGACTTTAGACTATCCGTCTGATCCGATGGAGTTTAGTGTACCCATTAATTTCTCTGGTAAGTAACTTATATTAAAATAATGCTTTACATATGTATTAAATCTTTGTATAATAGTTTATACCTTCTTCTTTATATGGTGCCTCGTTATTTACTGAAAGTTAGCAGTCAGCTCCATTAATATGGTCTTGTCCAGAGCTGTGCCTAGTTTGGGAACTTTAAATTTCTGTATCGTATTATAAGTTTTTTTACAAATAAAAATCTTATCGTGTCTTATCTTATCTTATTAAGTATTTTATTTCCGTGACCATTTTTAAAGATCGGCCTTATAAGCTGTACACTTAAGTACTGTGGCATTTTAATGTCATGGTTTGAACTGCTAAACTAAACTTTCTGTTAAAGCGTGAAAGCGACAAGGTACCAAAGTTTGCAGCCACTTATAAGTTCGACTTAAACGGGAATACATAAAATCTCGCCATATTCCGTTTTTTTTTATCTTTTTCAATTTAACTGATGTAACATAATTTTATTTATTAATTTTACATACTTGGTTAGCGACTTTTTAGTCTCTAGGTAAGGATATTTTTCATTGCAGCAGCCACTAACTACCGTTCAAAAAATGTACTTATGTTAACTCATTTTGAGAAAATACTTGAACACGATGACGATAACTTCACTTACAATCACCATTATCATAGCAATTTAACTAGTTGAGTAAAATTTTCCAATGATAAGAAAGATAAAAAGAACAAACAACATTGCGTTTGAAAACGGATCATCTATAAATATTACAACGTCGAATAAAAGCGGTGGAATGTAAATGATGTAAACCTTTATATTTTTAAACTATTTTTTATTTGCATACGCGGCTAAATACATCGTGAATTAATAATAAAACGAGATGTTAAAATTTAAAGGCACTGTTTTATTTCTTTTTTTCAGAAGTTGGTTGGTTAAACCAAAGTCATGTATGTTTTACTACAAACCAGAGTTATATATTTCATGTAATCTTGTTACGAGAAATAAGATAAGCTCCGGTTTTACGTGCATTTTATAGGTCAATATAAAAGCTATGTCTGTTTAAAAGAAGAACGCCCTAGTGGACCGAATCTCAGAAATGTGTACGACACGACACCAAAACTGTCGCGTCTTAACTTATTCAGCCCCGTATTAAAGTCGCCTTTATTGCGGTGGATAATTGTTGATAAAGCATCCGTCACACTCGTACTTACAGACTAGTCAGAAAGTGATAGGTGTTTTATCCACGTCTATCCACATCAATAAACACGACCAAACGACCATAATAGGGTTAAAGAAACGTGGGATTCTAAGCTTTATCTTATTTGTAAGGTGCTGTAATGATTTTAGTGGAACTTGAAACAAAAGTTTGTTTAAATTTTACGTTTTTCCATTTTATTCATCTCTATTATTTAATCTTAATAAATGAAAGCCCGAAGTTTTTAAACTGAGTTTTAAAACACAAAATGGCGATATACTACAGTGCCTTTTAATGGTCCAATAAAAAACGAAATATTTTTACCATTTAATTACAACAGGTTTTAGTTAATGACTCGGTAATTTTGACTCGTCCTTTCATACATTATTTGCAAGTGGTGGTGCAGAGAAGAAAAGCAAGTGCTGTGGTTAATGACGTTCCTTTTCTAAGTTCCCGCGTTTCATAATTTTCACTAGGCCGTAAAGAATGTCAAGGAGACAGAACTCTGCGTATTAAACTTGTTTTGGTTAAGTTATATCTAATTATTCATGGTTTTTTTTTTTACTAAATTACGAAGCTTACCTAGTTAAGTGGGCATCATCATAGAGGTATATAAAGGGAGAAATTGGCTGACTGATCTATCAACGCACAGCCAAACCAGCTGGCTCTAGAGACTTGAAAGGACATGGCTAAACTACTGCCTTAAGCATGTATAGAAATTTCTTACTAGGTCGTAACATTCGAAAATTAATTAATTAATTATAATAAAATAAATTCATTTATAATTTGTTTTGATTTAATAGTTTTGTTGTTTTTTATTATTTGTACTTAATGTTTTGACTTATTTTGAGACGATCCTTAACGGATACGAGTAACTTCTTAGTTCTGTATTGTTATTGTTATCCTGACTTCTTATTTCTATTTTGATTATATTAAAATTTATGTATATTGTTGACGATGCCAATGTAATTTCTTGTACTTTTGACATTACATGCAATGTATACTGTGACTTACTTTGGAAAATAAATATCATTCATTCATTCATTCATTACATGTTTATGATTCTCCTAGAACTTTCAAATAATAATAAAGTATTTAAAAGTTGTTTACTTGGTTTTTCATTATGTCTTGTTTGCTATCGAGACTTGACAGATAACATATAACATTAATCTTATGTCATCTGTCACCTGTCAGTAAGTATGACGATTCATTTTGCTTAAAATGTATTTAAAATGTTACGATTTACTTTCAGGATTGTTACGATTTGGAAAGTTCCTGAAACTTTTTTCATGCTGAATACTACTTATGTTTCAACTCATTAGCATCACATATTACTAGTTACAATGTTTATACATTGCTAGGGCAGTCGCCCATACTTCAGTTTAGCCATTACCTTTTCCTTGGATATCTTAGTTAAAGAAGGGATTTTTGAAAAATCATCCCCTAAGGGTATAAAATAGGGAGAATAGCTGGAAACTAGTTCTACACTTACGAAGTTACTGGCGTCATCTAGTTTATAATAATTATTATAACTTTGTTACCTACTTTTAAACTGAAACTTTATGTTAACCATGTGACATTACGTTTACCACTTTGTAAGTACTTGTGTTATTACTATTGCAAGTTAATGCAATTTGTTATGCATGTGTCGGTTCCCAGGAGCGCTCTTTGAGGATGCGATTTTTGAACAAAGAATCCGCGCGTAACCGCTGCTCTTTCATATTTTCCGCTATTATTTTAGATACTCACTGGCTTTCTCTTAGGGCAGCCAAGTCCAGTTTCTTATTTGACGATTCTGAAAGGATTCGGGACAAAGGGTATATGTTCCCGTTTGCAATAAGTCCTTTATCAGTTCTGCGTATTTTTTCCGTTTAATCGTTCCATATATAAAATGTACTTTTCTTTGTATTCCGTCTATCGCCAAAATAAATAAATATCGGAGGACAATGTCACTCCAATTGACCTAGTCCCAAACTAAGCTCTAGGCTTGTACTATGGGTACTAGACAACGACATAAATAAATATATAGATAAATGAAAAAAACGCTTATTTAATCACTATATTCGTAAACAAGGCACGACAAATATATTTTCTCATAAAGTAGGTTTTCAGATTTCAAAAGTCAAGTTCATGAGCTAAGCACGAGCTATAAAACAAATTCCTAAATATGACCCACGCTTAGCTACGGCAAAGATAGCATGAATGGCATGATCAGTAAAGCACATGAAGAGAGACGATACGAAGTCAAATGTCAGTAAGTTTTGATTTTCAAACATAGATAGAACATCTATATCTTTCTTCTTGTAATGTTACAGCGAAGGTTCGTAATCTCTCCTTTGCGCGAAATAGTTGAACAGAAGTCGCAACCGCTTACTGATTCTATTATGACCATAATTATTTATAATAATTTACTCGACCCACAGTAACAGTTTGAGTAGGTTAACCTTTTGAACGCCTTACGTCAAATACAAAATGTGTCACTCACACTCCAAACAGCGTTGCTTAAAAACTAAAGGACCACAAATCAAAATGTGTTCGTGTTGCATTTAAATTCGGAATGCCATATACTTTAAGTTTTAAATCAAACTAAGTATATCTGTTTTTGTTTTGTGGCGCTTTTGTATCTAAGCAGCGACATGTTTCCCATGCTATGCAAATCATTATTCGTACGAAACAGTCTCTTTTAATCTTCAACTTGAATCCACCTGTGGCGTTCAAAAGGTTTATGACAATCATCGTTAATGATATTATCCGCAAACTGTAAAAATAAATAAAGTTTAAGAGACGCCTTTTGCTGCACAATTTTCCCATCAATAACGCCCGCATTCTCATGAAACGGGAAAACGGTGCGCCCCGCCGCCAATTTGTTAGCACCTCACAAAGCATTATTCCGGAGCAGCAGGACCCTAAATTAAACGCAACTGTACAATATTTGCGGGCAATATAAGAAAGCGGACGTGTACAGATTCCTTGTATTCTTCTGAGGAAGCAACGGGTTTCGCAATAAATGCCCATATTTTACTTTCGCTCTTTGTTAGGGAAGCCGAAAAATACCGAAATAGGTTCTAGATTACGATGAGTTTGTGGCACGTTTGGTATTAAACTTTAACCCCCGACGAAAAAGAGGGGGTGTTATTAGTTGAACGTGTGTATCTATTTGTCTGTGTTTATGCGTGTCGGTGTATCTGTGTGTCAGTCTGTGGCATCGTAGCTCCTGAACTGATGGACTGATTTGTATTTCTTTTATATAAAAAAGTTAGTTTTATCACGATGGTCCATAGTTTGATTTAATAACTTTGGTTGGGTTTTCATCTCCCTCTATTATGAAAAAAAAAAAAAAAAAAAACCATTTGTGATGTAGAAAAATCGTTGCACAGTCGCTTACGTCAGTCTACATAAAATAAACCGTTGAACAAAGTCTACGGGTTTCCTTTGCCCCAAGCAGTGATCAGCTCCTAGATATATTACACTATTCGGAAAATGGTATTTTATTGCTTTTTCAAATTCAAAGACGATATAGTTTTTACCACCTAGAATATAGGCCTAGCCAATCTTCGTCATTGGAGTTAATAATTTATTCGATGCATAAGGTTGAATTTTATATTTACTTTGTAAATATTTGCCTCGTGACAAAAACAAGATGGGATAATAATGACAAATTAGTTGAATTCGAGGTTCTTATCTTGTCATCTAGATTGAGATCGAATTGAACTCATGATTTTAATTGTAGCCGATGGCAAAAAAGTACTTGAATTAAAAAGTACCTATCGTATCCAATTCCCATAAAATCTTCTGCATAATGAAAGGGTGATTCTCAAACTTTGGAACTCCTCGAGATTTTGTTCTTAACATATTTATGAGGTAAGTTGCAATGTAATTAAAAACTTGGCTTAACTCTACCCTGTTTGCACACACGTCTTGACTACGCGGAGGTTTTTCAAGTCGCCTGAATATCTTAAATTAAAGTTAGCTGCCTAAAACTAGGCGGCAAGTGTAAGTAATAGAGTACGAGTGAGTTATAGAGTATGTGCAAGCATGCTTGAACCTTGAGAGTTTACAAAATGCAGATAAAAAATTGTGCATGTAATTGATGACTATGATACAGGTTTATGACGTTTGGTAGCGGTACCGTGGTTCTCGAATCCATGGAGTCGATATTTCGTAATTATGATCTACATACCACCTTGATTTTGATCTTTAGTATTTTCATGGTGAAATGACTAGCATAGAGGCATTCCATCTTAGTCCTCAGGGTTGGCAACGCATTTGCAGTCTTAGGATTGCATCGCAGTCCTGTGAATGCGAATGTCTATGGGTCACAGTTTCCACTTACCATCAGGTGGCCTGTGTGCTCGTTTGTCTTCTCTATGCCATAAAATAAAAAATAAAAAAAATCATGATCCAGAATAAACTCGGTACTTCCTTTTTTAGTTGGGTTTATCCATACCTACGAATATTTGTGTGTTTGTTACACTTTCACAGCGGAGATATCCTCTTTACCAGGTTTACACTGGTTTACCAATTTAACGAATGAATGCATTTTGAAGTATTATTATGAATGATAATACTGAAGTTCAAAATTAAGGTAGTATGATTATAATAATCAGGGAATAGGGACTCCATTGATTCTGGAACAACCAAGTGCCACCATAGTCGGCCAATCTCTAGCAAAAAGTTTTTAGACTAATGGAAACGCACCCCACTAATATATCAGTGATCAAATTGGCGACGTACTGATTAAGGGCCAAATTAAAAGCACTTGAGACCGACGTGAGTGCATAAAGAGATTGATGAATGTGAATAAGAGAGGGAGACAAACGATCTTGCAGGTTACCCGATGGGAAATATTTAATCACCACAGCCCAATACCAGCAACTTTACGAATTTAATTATTCTGTATTGCACAAAAAATACAAACTTGACTAGAAAAGGTGAAATAAATGCCTAATGGCATTCTCTATCAGTCAGACTTGGTTGTCGGTCCGTTGTCGGACAATTTAGACAAAACAATAATTAATTAGGGAATCGAGGGGGTGTGTTTACATCTCTGCCTATCCCATTGGGATATAGGCGTTAAACGTATAAAATAGAAGTATAGTTGGTGCTTATTAAATTATAGAAACAGGAATGGCTACATCGACAAATGTACAGCGCACTATTTCCAAGACGGCTCAGCGCAAAAAACCCAAAACTTTCAAGGACCCGTCTGTTTTGAGATGTATTAAATCCACTTATAGCATTCCAAAACAACCCATTGCTCCTAAAATCGAATAATAAGTTGAAAACAATTTTGTTCCATTCGTGCCCTAGTTTCTATTTACCTTTGTTCGAGCAAGTGGGTCTCCGAGTGCCTATTAAGTCCTTGTGGATCTGACGAACTCTTATCTCCAACTAGACTTTTGTTCCCTTCCTTTCCTGAGTTTCTTGTTCAACACAATGTTTAAATTGTGAACTTTTTAATTTGAAATGTTTGGGGAACGTTTAACTTCCATCATATCAATTTACGAGAGGAAATCATGACAGAAATTTAATTACTTATCATTTATTTCTGGAAAGTCAATGACGTCGTAAAATAACTTCATAAAATTTTGAACACGTAATTTTAATCACGGTCATGAACTCATGATGATGGAATATATTTACAGGAGCTGACGTGTTACTCAGTTCTATTCAACTCTTTTGTTTTTTATATGCAATGCCATTACTGTCAAGTAACGTAACATTGACAATGTTTCATGTCATCAATCATTTTACCGAGCAAAACAGAGCTCTAGCAGTGTTTTGTTTTAGTGTAACTAAATTTCACTAACGTGTTTAATCATCAGCAACAACAACCAAACCACAGTCAAACGAGCTCATACGTAAGCCTCAGCTAGGATTGCTCACTTAATTTATTTCCCGACGCTCGGCTCAGGGCTCAGAATGACCTGACCGCAACATTTGTACACTAACCAGCTAACAAATGTAGACAATTCTAAATTTCGGCCGCGCAATATCTGGCTTCAATAACACTTACTCCATTTACTCTGGAGCCCATTGTACACATCCTGCCTAACTGTACATCCCAAATTAACTATGCAAATTTACCCCTTAATAACACCCCTTCAAAGTCTACATTCGAATAGATTCTAACTGCAAGAGTATGAGCATTTACTTCACAAGAGTAATAACGTTTGGTTTTAATGTGCAAGTAATGTGAACGTTTCAACGTTGTAATAGAATTCAGTTTCGTTTGTGCAATATTGACTAGCCCGATTTATTCTGTGTAATGTGGATCAGAATTGCCAACTGTTAGTTTAACTGTTGCTTGCAGTGCTTTCTGTATTACAGCTGATGCATCACTGGAGTTATTTTAAACGGAAAGTTTTGAGGGAAAAAGCGAAATAGTAATTCAGCATCACTGCACTTCCGCCTGACATAATGCTCAGTTGCACCCAATTTAGTGCATTGCAAGATAGCTTTATGTAAACGTCTCAATTTATTGTTTTAAATTTATTTTTAAGACACTTTAACATCTGTCATATTATATTTAGTGCACGAAAAATTTATTGTTTACATTCTTTTTCTTCTCATTGGAGCAATCTTGTTAGCAAAAACTGGTTAACGGTAAACTCAAAATTATGATTAGAATTATTTCTGCATTTTTCCACAGTAGAACAAGATAGACCTTCATAAAAATACTCTGACGTGAAAACGTGACGCATTGCCGCGGCCGCATACAAAAGTGGTTGCAACTTGCGCTGCAAGATCTTTAAAATGGTTAATTTTTATATAAATCTATCTACATTTTCACTTTAAACAGTTTTATAGTGCCAAATTCCTGGTGTATAAGGACAAAAACTTTAAATGCATTTTAAAGTTTGCTACTAGGATTCCGTTAGCCAAATCCTCCTTAAATTTTCTCGTGGCATTAGACGGGCGTTTTATCTCTGAGCTCAGTTGTTTTTTTGTTTGCATCTTTTGCTACTGCGTTTGAATCTTAAAATAAATTTACTTCAACTTCAATAGATTTTTGTAAAATGTTTACTGTTTTATTCATAACCGCGATATAGCCAAAGTGTGCTTAAATTATGTCTTATGCTTATTTGTCACTGTGATATTTGATTTTTACAGAGAGTTATCTCTACTACTAGTGAAGAATACTTTAACTAAAATAATGTTTATTGTACATTTATAAGGATTAAAAGTGTTCATAGAAATCTTTGTGTGAAAATAAAGACCCGTTATGGCATTGTAGTCGTTATAAAAAGACGAATAAGAAACATTTTCTACCTAAGCTAAGGTGAAAATATGACCGTCCATCCATTTCTATACTCGCTACAAGAGATCCTTAGAAATAAAAGCACCTAGCGGCCATCCGCGAGACAATAAAGGGGAAAGTATCAATTTCACATAAATTTATGAAGCGATATCTAGCCGTTGAGACGCAATAAAACCCCGTTTTACGTTTTTAACTTTACGGCCAATATTTTATAAAAATTCATGCGAAAATATAACACGTTTTACAATCTCTTAAAGCGTTAGTTTATGGTCGGGATTTTGTTTATTATTGATGGCGCAGCCATGTTTGTTTATAGGCGATACGTTGTATTTATTAAAATGTTTATTAGGCTCATCTGGCTCAAATCCGAAAGTGCTGCAACGCTAAGCCTCCTTTCACGCATAAATATAATACAGAAGAAATTTAAAATACATCTAATATTCCTCTAGAGGTACATTACATCTAAGATAAAAGTAGGCTTGTACTACAAATACAAGACTACGATAAACTAACATTGATTGAGAAATACATACACATATTTACATACCTTCACGCCTGAAATCCCAGAGTGGGATAGGCAGAGCTACAGAATTACTTACAACTTTAAAAACTTGTTGATAATAATAGAAATACATACATACATACAAACATTAAATCACGCCTGTTTCCCAGAGGGGACATTTGCTACGATCTTAAGAAATTTATTTCGCTTCTTCCACATTCATACAGCTAATCATGCACGCACGTCGGTTTCGGGTACTTAAGATTCGGCCCTTTTCCAGTATTTCTCCGATTTGACTCGAAAAAGTAAGCCTAGGGCGGCCCCTTCCGACCCGTCCACTCACTTTCGATCTGTATATCTCTTTCGTCAACCTTCTTTCATCCATCCTTTCCAAATGACCGAACCATCGAAGCTTATATAAGCCTACATACTTCAATACAAATAAAACATTCAAGACTCCGAAACAAAATAATACTCGGGCTCATCACACAAATATCTGCTCTTACCGGGATTTGAACCCGGGACCGCTAGCTTCGTAGGCAGGGTCACTACCAACTAGGTAACCGTATCTTTCAAAATAAAGAAGAGTAGGTCAATCTTTGTTTAATTCAAGAGTACCTACCTACCTCTTTAGCCGAGCTACTCCGTTTTACCTTCGACCAAATTAAAAATGCACTGAACTAACTTGTTAACAATGGTCTGACGGGACAACTTCGACTCGCCGGTTAGCAACTCGACAACAAATTCAAAAGTGAATTAAGAGAATAACCTAACAGGCGGTTAGTACAGTAAATAATAATTAACCAACAGCTAACAATATATATTTTTAATTGGTCCCCGATGGAACAACCAACACAAAACACAATAAAATTCAATCCGAATTTATTAACTTATTCAAGTTTAAATGCCCATTGCTAGCCATATGAATCTTTGTTCCGATGGAAGCAGTTTAAAAAGTCCTGCCAATTTTACAAAAACTAAACATTGTGGGCTATTTTAAAGCTTTGTTAATTAACATTGCAGTTAATCTTATAATTTCTAAAAAAATACTTGTATAATTTCATGTTAGCTGCGAAAATTATAGAGTAACCTGGATAACATTTAAATGAGATTTTTACATTGCGGTGCAATTAAAACGTCGCGGGAGTGTCAGAGATCTCCACCTGGCGCGATACCTACTCGTGCTTACATTTTTAATAACAAAATTAATTAAAACCGTTTCATGTAAATGCGCATAAAAATACAGAATAAAGCTGACTTTTGGCGTAAATTAAAACGTGAATTTCATAGCAGCCGCCGTTTGTAAGCGCAGCAGCGGTGAGGTAGGTGACACGCTGAGTTTTTTGAACCCTTTAAAAAAACAAATTACTACCTTCTTGACCTAATTATTTTGGGATCCCCTTGACTCACTGTGACACAAAGGGTTTTATTTTAATTATTATTTTTAAAAAATAACCTAACCTAACCTACTCTACAGATGTTTATTAAATTCTGCAATGTCAGCGTAAAAGGGTGTTAAATGCCGAACGATTTTATGCGAAATGATAGATTATGCGTTAAAAAAAATGCTTTATTATTTTGTCCTGTGACCTGCAAGGAAACAAAAGAAGGGAACATTACAGCGGCGAAAACTATTTAAACAGTGTCTAACGTTAATGACAGTATTTGTATAGTAATATTACGACGACCCTGCCTACGAAGCCACACATCACGCATGGTTTGCACCTCTGCTTTTTGTTTCGTTTCTTCCTTTCCTTCTTATGTAAACAGATGCTGATACGAGACGTAATTCGAGGTAATTTTTTCGAGCTTTAATTGTGTGTTATCTGTGCTCTCTCCATAGGTTACCTTCGTGTGTCACCTCCCCTCGTGGTGGGATCTGCCGCATAGTGCGCTCTCCGCGATCCGCCGATGAATGCGTAATGTAATCAAGGTGATAAACACACGCAAATTCCGCACCAAATTGATAACGAATCCTGAATAAAGCCATAGTTTCATTAGTTTTGCCAATCAATCGGCTTAATTTAAGGTTATTTTCTACACAAAATACTAGGTCGTTTACGTGTGGCTGGGCTTGTATTTGATATTTATCGTAATTAGTTAGGTGTTTCTTTTGTCACCAGTAAAAAGTATGAACTTACAAAACAGGCGGAGTGCGAGTCGAAGTCCCGCTCTGAGGGTTCCGTACAAACTTGTAGGTGTGTTAATAGTTCGTTCATCTCAGAACTCGAGTCTGGATGATGATCCCGCTCTATGAGAAGATAAATCGGGAGAAGAGAAGTATGATTTTTCAAAGATCCAGGGGATTACAGATTTGAGTATTTGACATTAAATCTAATTTGATATTTTCACGTGTTCCTGAGAAAAAGGGTCTTGGAAGGCAGACATACAGAGAGACCGACAACGAAGTGATCCTAAAAAAGGTCCAATTTTCATTTCGAGGTGCGGAACCCTAATAAACATGAACACGAACATAAACACTTTGGAGTATTTTTAATGTCAAAACACACAAGTAAAATGTTATAACACCTCGTTTGGAGAAATCGGTTAACGTAATATTATAGACGATAGTAGAGAAACATGCAGTCCGGTACTTTATTACACTTCTTTGCATGTGAGACCGATCACCGACGTAAACTGAGTTTTAATTTTAAGCCTGACTGTTGAATTAATTCTAGTTAATTAACTAGGTCCTAATTTGAATACAGCTTGAACATCACTACATAGTATAAAACAAAGTCGCTTCCCGCTGTCTGTCTGTCCCTAAATATGCTAAGATCTTTAAAACTACACAACGGATTTTGATGCGGTTTTTTTTAATAGGTAGTGATTCAAGAGGAAGGTGTTTATGTATAATTAATTCTATTTTATGTACGGGTGTTACAGAAAACTCACATAAACCGAAGTGAAGCGAGGGTGGGTCGATAGTAAAGTCTAAATTTGGATCATTTATCATTATATTTCACTACTAACATCATATTTCATAATTTCAAAATTATATGTAACTAAGTGACGTAGTTGACGAGTAAATAATGTAATAATGGCCTGGGTAGTGATTCTGTAAACAACGCCGGTCGTGTGGACTGTCGAGTGATATCCAAGCGGCGAGATTAAGTAGTCCCGTCAGTGCGAACATAACACATTGTCGCGCGTGCATTTTCAATTTAGCAGCCTTATACGTTCGACCCATCGTGCTGCTAAATTGAAAATGCATTCGCTACAATGTGTTTTGTTCGCACTGACGGGACTACTTAATCTCGCCGCTTGGATATCACTCGACATTCCGCACGACCGGCGTTGTTTACAGAATCACTACTATGGGCGTGTAATGAGGAGGGACGAAGAACACAACGAAAAGATTAATGAGAATGAATATTTATAGATATAGAGGTAGAAGAAGACCAAAAAGGTGAATGGACTGTGTGAAGAATGATATGTCTATGAAAGGTGTTAGTACTAAGTTAACAGCAGATATAGGAGAGTGGAAGAAGAAGACAGGTTGTGTTGACCGCACTTAGTGTGGGATAAGGACAGGAGGATAATGATGATGATGATGTAAGTTAGTAACGATACTTAAATAAATATTGTCCAATCGTTAATTCAAATAAAACAATTAGCTCAAGGTTGTCAAACTTATTATATTACACATTTACTCGTACGTTTTTTTCTCGTACAATTTTCTAACCTTGTGTATAACAACCTAGGACTATGATATCAATGTTGTTTTATTTTCATTCTATGTTGCCTTAAAGGACAAAATATAATAATCTATAAGTTAATCTTTTTTTTTTTTTACCAAAGTACTGTCTAAAAAACCAGCGTCCCTAGGAACAACAGAATAAAAGATGAACAAAAAATCGTGCTTATAATTGGTTTAGTTTTGATGAACGAAGTCTCAGGATAACCGCAAGCAAAAAACGGAATCTAATATCAGCCAATCAAAATCCTTCAGGTTTAAAATAATTACTTCCCATAGTGAAATTCGGCAACGTCCGCCTTTTTAATTATATTTATACTTCGCTTTATTACGGCGGGATGAATATTTTAATTAAATTAATATTGAAGGCAATTTCGATGCTGCAGTACTTTTAATGTTGTCCGTAAAAGGTCACAACAAAATGATGTTTACATTAATCTCGCAGTAGTAGCTTTATAAGATTGAATTATTATTGGGAAAAATTAAGGTTATTTTATGGAAGATTATTTGTTTCTTAGGGCCACTTGCACGAAAAGTTTAACCCTGGGTTAAGACACTAAGGGCCACTTGCACGCAGAATTTAACCCTGGGTTAAGGCGCTAACTCGAGTTAAAATGACATTTGTTGTATGAATCTGACGTTTACTAACCCGAGTTAGGGTCTTAACCCAGGGTTAAGGCACTAACTCGAGTTAAAATGACATTTGTTGTATGAATCTGACGTTTACTAACCCGAGTTAGGGTCTTAACCCAGGGTTAAATTTTACGTGCAAGTGGCCCTAAGGCCCACTTGCGCGGACCAGAGTTAGCCCTTAACCCAGAGTTAAGCGTCTACTTTTGTACGTGGTTTGCCGCCTAACCTCGGGTTAAGACGCTAACTCTGGTCCACGCAAGTGGGCGTTAGTGCCTTAACCCAGGGTTAAATTCTGCGTGCAAGTGGCCCTTATAGTATTATGTGCAGATTTAATAGGGCAAATCTCTCTCTAAATACTAATACTTAAGACAAATGTTTCAATATTTTTGTAATGACGTAGTCATTAAATAATCAAAGTGCTCCGAGATCCTATTAACGGACAGATATGAATCGACATTTCATACATGGAGGAATTTTCACCAATTTGATTGTAATCGATTAAAACCGATCATCGAAGTCCTAGAACACGTCGCAATCTATCTAAATGTTAATCTGAGGCCCTAGATGAGATGCTTAACACTATCAATAACGATTTACGAAGACTGTCAGGCTTTATGATACTGACATAAGCGCTCAACACGACCATCAGACAGCTTACGTCAATCCTATATGTTTTCAATTTTGAATCCTATACTTTTTGTAGTTTACTACTTAACAAAATGTAAAATTAATTTTCTAAACTTAAAAAAAAACCCTTTGTATTCAGTAGTGTTTGCATTCCAATGTAATGAATGCGCTATGAGCTTTAGTTGCTCTAAATTGCAAATTTCATTGAATAATTCATATGGGCCTTGGAACAAAAATGTTTTAGGTCAAAGGTATTTCCTGTATAATGTTAAACACGTTATTAACAGTAATTGGGGTGATGAAAACTAGTTAGATTATAATTTATGTTTATTCCAGCTTAGTTTTGTATTATACAACAGCTTAATATAACAATATCACAAGCACAAGTGTTAGCAAGATCACACAATTGTAATTTTTCGACTTATATGCCTATTACTTTCATATGCATGCATCGCTGAGAAAAATCTGTTCCCGAAATAATCTTTATGCCATTTTTGTAGCGACTTCTACATCCGTAGCGGCTGTCGTAGCTTCGTAGCAACAGTTGCGAACCGTTCGCTTCACGCTACGCTCGCGTGCTGCGGCAATACGAACTGGATAGACGCGCCATCGATGTTTAACTTTACGAAAATTAAATTTTAACAGTGTTTTAATTTTAATATTGAATAATATTGATTAGGTATTATTGATTTTAAACTTACGGTATAATTTAAAATATGTATTAAATTATTTAATAAAACCATGCGCCAGTGGTAAATATAGAAAATTAATTCAAGACATGAAGCGAACTGGGATTCTGTGTTATTTGCTTCTAACGCACATCAAAGGTTAGTAAAATAAATATATATACATATATTCACAATTTTAGTTAAGTTTAATAATAATATCGTTGTCATACAAAACAGTTTATAGTTAAAGATTTTACTTGTATTCAAATCAAAGAGAAAACAAACAAACAAAACCATAGACCACTATAAAATACTAATCTCATTTTAATTTGGTTATATTTTTTAAGAGTTCATTGTAAATCAATTTCGTGGGTACGCCATAGCAATTTGTCACGATTTCATCCCTCTAGATTTTATTAGCTACCAGTCCTTCCTGGAAGACGATGATTAGCTGTATCTCCTTGCCGCCAACCTTTTAGGTTTTATTTTTCGTGATTACGTACACACACTACAATAACATTTCCAGGAAAAAGTTGCAAATTTTGTACTGAAATTATTTGTAAATCGACCCGATGTTTTTTATCCCTGGCAAAAACGTAGAGTCCTTTGTGCGTGAAAGACAGCAAATAGAACGAATGATCACAGATTCTGTATTTGAAATCGAAATTTCCTCAATTAACGTAATTTTCTCGTTCTAGCATATGAGTGACAAGTCGAGTACGAAAGTGATAGCGCTAGAACACACGTACCGAATAGAGATGGGCAGAACTTTTTTCGTCCATTTTATGACTAACTAGAGGGTGCACGCGACTTCGTACGTGTAAAATTTGTTTCACTGTTCTCCGCCTAATTGTCCCTGTGTTGGGGAAAAAAATATTTTTTTCTGCTGAACCTGTGTTAATTTCAGGTTATCTTGTGATTGTTAAAAGTCTAACTTATAACCTCAACACGGGTTCAGCAAAAAATAGCTTTCTATGAAACGAAAAAAAACGGTGTGTGAGGAAAAATCCACCAATAGGAATACCTCATTTTCTTAGCCTCGCTCAGCGCAGCTCTCCTATTGGCGGAGTTTTCGCTCACAGCTCTGATGGATACTAACTCTTGTACCCCTTTTCTAAGACACGTTGTAATAAATTTATGTTTTTATGGATCCCAACTTTAACTCAGTTTGCTTGTGAATAAGTAACCCGAGCCGAGGAGCGATGGATTTATTGATAAGAGGCAATGGGTTCTTTTCTTTTATTTGTACTCAGGGGGCGGAAAGTTATAGTTTGACGGTGTGTTGAAGAATAGTGTTGTTGGTTTATCTATAATATTTTCATCTATGTATACAGGGAACCGTTAAACCAACTATTATACAATGATGGCTCATAGCAATATTGAGCTACAGAATTGAACTAAATTTTTTTTTTTTTGTTTTTTTTACTTTAGATTACCTAGTCGAAAAAATATAATCACATTCAAAGCAAGGAGTAGGTAGTGTTGTTGAATGAAAACAAAACATTATTTAGTGGCTTAGAAAATAATAATTAATTTTATATGCCTTTAGATTTCTTATTTATGGTATCATTTATAAATTGCAACGTTATTGAGCATTAGTTATCAAGTTTTGAAACAACAAAATTTTACTATTTATTATTAGCCAGCGTTCTTTACAAGAGTAGTGTAGTATTACCGGTTTTGGACCACTAGTTATTTTGCGGTTGGTAAAATATGTTGTGGTAGGTAAATGTATGGGAGTTGTAAGGGTGTGATTGTAAGATAAGGTTTTCCCAGCTGCATAAAAAGCGATATTTTGGTAAAAAATTGTGAGTAGGTATTTACGTATGTAAGGTGTTTTTTTTTTATTCAAGTTCAAATGAGTGAGTGATTTCTAGCTCATGTACATGCGTGTATTGCCGGGGCCACTGCCGCAATTAAGTTGCGTAACTGAGAGCTCTGGCTAGATGCATGTAGTGTAGGGTTTGGGTGTCAACCGTGGTCGGTTGCTGGTCGGTGGCGCATTGTTGGTCGTTATCTATTAGGGATGTATGAAAAAGATAAAGTGTTAATTTGCGGTCTTTATTGTGAAAGAAGTCGAGTTGAATCGTCACATCATCATCATCATTTCAGCCGAATGACGTCCACTACTGGACATAGGCCTCCCCCAAGGCTCTCCACTCAGACCGGTTTTCTGCTTTTCGCATCCACCACGTTGCTCGCAAGACTGATGGCCGATGGGGTCAGAAGGTTCTTGAGTGGCGTCCACGGATCGGGAGATGAGCTGTAGGTAGGCCTCCAACAAGATGGAGTGACGACCTTGAGTTGAGTAGTTTAATAAAATTGAAATATTTGTAAAAGTAATGAAAAATGAATTATGTAATTGCGTTATGTATTGAGCGTTGGATGTCAAACCGTGGGTTGAACTCCAACTTTAATGCAATGTCAAATTCAACTGAGAGTTTGAATCTATTACAAAATATTGATAACAAGATACGTGATGGTGGTGAAGAGGGGAGAAAAAACAAGTGGGAAGAAGCTCGTATCGTATACTGTTAAAGAATCGGTTGAGTGATGATATGACACGCTATAATATTAATCATTACTCTTCATATAGCTTCATGAAAACGTCCATCGTTGAAAGATTAATTAGAACTCTAAAGCATTGTTTATGGCAATAATTTTGCTTGAACGGCTCATATAACTGGATACGACTGATAAGAGATGTGGAGCATCGTTACAATACTAAAATACATCGTACTATAAAAACATCACCAGCGAGTGTGAATAAGAACAACTCTAAAGAGATTCTACATAAGCTCAATAATCACATCAAAATTTAACCCCGTGCTAAGTTTAAGCTTGGTGAGCATGTGAGAATAAGTAAATACAAGTCAACATTCTCCAAAGCCTACACCGGTAACTGGACTACGAAAATATTTAAAAATTTCAAGGTATAAACCAATCCGGTGACATTTACTTCAAGATATAAATCACCAACCCATCTTTGGACGCTTTGGTAAGCAAGATAAAAAAAAAAGATAAAAGATGTTTATTCAGTAAGTAGGCCGCACGGGCACTTTTACACGTCAACAATCTACCAGCGCTTCGCAAGAGACCACTGTTGAGAAGAAACGCCGCAAGAAACTACAATTACAGAAAACTAAACATCATGATATACAGGGTGTCTTGGATCGAATAAGAGATATTTGGCGGGGTAATAGTTCGCACGATTCTGATCACGGGGGTATGGTTCATTTTTGTTTCTGTTAATGTAAAAAAAAAAGAAGGATTAATTATATTAATTTTGTTACTTGATGTATCGCAGCCGATATCTCGACCTTGACATTTTGACGCTGATACTATACTACTACAAACGTTCGTAGTAACTAACGTCAAAATTCTAAAGGTTAATGACCTGACACCATACGTTGTTTACATGGTATGTAAACAAACAGTTCGTTCCATGTAAGCAGAAATCTAATAATAATAATAATAATAATATCAGGGGACTATGTCACACCAATTGACCTAGTCCCAAACTAAGCTCTAGGCTTGTACTATGGGTACTAGACAACGATATAAATAACTAACAATAATATAATAATATCTAATATCTGACTAACATTTTAAAATAATTATAAATTTTAGTGCAACTTACTGTATTTTCATTAGTGCAACTTACTGTATTTTCATTTTTGCAATTTGAACACTAGCTGGTTTTAAATGTGAATTCACTAGATCTCTTGTTCACGCTTCGCCAAGACTGATCATAATATTATCGTCCTTCTTATATTATTGTCGAGATCTAACCATTTACCATTCTTTTCTGTTCTAAAGTGGCCCGTATAACCGGTTTACAGCAAAAATAATGACGACTTGAATATCTCAAAATAACATAACAATGACATAATATTATAATGACAGCCATAAATTCATAGACTCAGACATAGAGTTCAGATAGACATGGATTGAACGATCCGATTATTGCCCTCCGTATTGATCTGCGTGGTATTTGTGGCAGTAGCCAACAGCCCGAATGCAAAATATTTTGTCCATGGATATAAAGGCCGTCGCATAATTGATTATAATTTATTATGATGTCACACTTACCATAGAGAACAAAAAATACCAACCTTTCCTAGGCCATGGAATGGATAAACTTACGTGTAGAGACGATTTTATTTTTACAAAACCTAAACCTAAACCTCTTTTCATAAAAAGTATTCAATGGTACAAGATTTAAAAAAATACTATGCTGAACTGTCAAAGGAGAATAACAACTTATTGATTCGTTTTAATTATTGTGTGTTGTATTCATAGTTATCCCTGATGGTGGTAGAAATCAATGAAATAAATCCATGATTCATGATCTAATAAAATAACTTTAATGTACCTACGAGTACAAGTGCTATTTTACCTGTGCGAGTGTGGGAAGAGTGTGAGTAAACATCGTAATCGTAAGTTTCATTTTTAAATTATTTCACATAATAGCCCTTATCAGAGATCATCTTTTCATTCATATTATAGTTCAGTTTCAGTCTATTTTCAGTTTTCTAAACACCGTGGAGCTTTTGACCGTGATTAGAAAGTTTGTTGATATGGAACAACTTGTTTATTTACATTACGTTGTGACACATGTTATGTCATACACCGGTATGACGGGGTCAAAAATGTAGCAGTGCTAGTGATTCAATATCGACAAAATTTATCGACAACGATATAAAGCAATTTTTGATCATCATTAAAATAAGTAATGGCCTAGCTTGAATGACTTTTAATTATGTGCAAACCTCTTATAATACAAAGAACCGGTATCTGACATTGACTCTGGACTCGAGTCACTTTTGACAACCGTTGAAATTACATTGAATAACAAATTAATTCAGTACGACAATATTCTTTAGTGTTCCGACGAATTGAGAACCATTTAGTTTTTTAAGTCGGTTAAAAATGATTCGAAAGAAAAAGATCGTTTATCTTCATGGAAAGCTGATCATTTAGATATAGAAGATAAAGGTATTTACAACTTTATTTTGTAAGTACCTAATGGAAGATCCATATGTCACGAAAAAAATTGTCGATAAACTTAATCGATATTTAATGAATCACTAGCACTGGTACATATTTGCCCCCGTCAATCCGGTGTATGGGTTATGAATGAATTAGTTAAGATGGAGCACACTGAGAGCATCGTCAGGATAAATCAGTCTGTAACTCAGTCAAATATTAACTTAAAAAAAAGTTACCAATGTAGAGATGATCCAAATCATCCACCCTATCTACGGTTAAAATTTCTTCGATTGATTTCAAGACACCCTGTATACCTCATGGAAAAGGTTTTGAAGCGTAAGGGAAATAAAGTATAATTATGTAAAGTGGCTCGGCTTAGATGAAAAAAGTTGGATTGCTAAAAATAATATCGTGTAAGTTCGTGTAGTGGGGGTCATTATAGGCTTGAAATAAATAAATAAAAAACAAAATTTATTTTACCCTTTGTTTTATTTACACTTACCCTCTATAATACATAATATATCTGGTTATACAGTGTGTTACCGGCATGCGGGCATTTATTAAAACTGCCGCTAATATGTTGCTTCAACAATTGTTTGCAAGTATTATCAATTAAAAAATAATTAAAATAACTTCATAATTAATTTTCTTAGATACTGACCATTTTTAATGTAGTGCATGTGATGCGTGTTCATCGCTATCAGTATCGCTGTTGCTTAGTACAAGGCATGTCGTGGTACGGGGGCAAATCATAATAATCAAAGTATCCGTCGACTGTCATTTACACTTGTCGAAATGCTGGCAATTAAAATGTTGTTAGAAAGTTAACAAAGCCTGAAAATTTGTTTTTTAATTAAATTAATGTTGTAGTTACGTTACAGGTATACGTTAAATTTAACCTACTTAAAAAAAAGCCTGGGTGCTGGTAACACACTGTATATGTATGTACTTAAAAATATAAGATACAATGAATAAGTATTCACCGGCGGCTCCATCCCGAACCAATGATACTGCCACTACTGTATGTCTCATTAGGCCTTTTTATTTAGAAGGGCGCTATAGTACCTACATATAGTTGGTAAACCATTTCTTACCCCCAGGATACTTCTGCCTCCGTGTGCTCGGTATAACCGTCCCGCCGTTGAAGCAGCGAGGAGAGTCCGCCTCTCTGACCTGCGACTACGACCTGGAGGGGGGCAAGCTGTACTCCGTGAAGTGGTACCGGGACATGGAGGAGTTCTACCGGTACATGCCGCGGCTGCGGCCGCCCCAACACGCACACAGGCTCGATGGCGTCAAGGTTGACGTAAGTGGATTTTACAATATGGATACCAAACTAAGTAAGGTATTCAACGAACGTATCACTAGCTCTTTCTCGCCGCAACAGTCCAGACACTAAACTTTAACCAATGTATTATATGTATTATACCTAATCGTCTCCGGGTCTTTGCCTTGGCAGTTTTATGTATGCTTGTATATATTGATGACTTTATACAGCAATACATTGGCTGCTTGCTAGTTTTGTTGATAGTCTTTGACACAAAATCAGTACCTAAGGCAGACTATTACTGTCACTTTTCCTAGCCTAAAGGCTAGGTGTTTAGTAGTTTGAACAAAAAGTGCAATGCTAGATGCTTAATTATGTTGTATTGTACCCAACCTGCCAGGTTAAAAGTTAGGCCGACAAACTTCTTTTAAACTGACTTCGAGAAGGAAGAGGTTCTAAGTTCGTCTACGTATGCATTTTTTTGTTTGCACGCCTATTTCTCCTCCAATAGTAATCGAATTTTAAAATTCTTTACTTGGTGCCATTGTCACCAAATAGGTATCTGATAAAGGGATCCGTGAAGAATTGGGGCAACTTCTCAAATAGTATTGGCATACACATAGCGGTTTTGGTATTTTCACTAACAAGTCTAGATTTGCATTCAGAAAGTATCATTTGATGAAGTGGTACTGATGACGACGACCACAAATGGGCACTGGAACTAGAGAGAACTATTTCAAGGGTGGCGATACGATGTCTCGATTAAGATAGTTGAGCGACGAAATATGGCGAAGCGAAGGCGAATTTTCCCGCGGCGTTGCTTGCGGCGAGTTTGAGATATCCTATAGTTTCTTATTAATTGAGAAGTGGGACTACATAACAGCATATTATGATTAATAAATAGTATTAAAAAAGTATTTTTTACAATGAGACTAAATTGTAGAATTTTAGACTACAAACTGTTCCAGGTTTTTGTGTTTGTTTCATATAGTTGGACAAATCCAGCGCACGGCGAGTGCACCTTCGTGATCTGACGCTGCGTTCGCGAGGTGCCTACCGCTGCGAGGTATCAGAGGAAGCACCTTCCTTCCACTCCGCGCAGGCGGAGGGCTTCATGGAAGTATACTGTAAGTTCCTCGTAGTTTGATAAGGTAATGATAAGACGGATTGTACGTCCATGACGTAACGCATAGTTCACATGAATTATGGCACTGCGTGATGTCAAAGAAAGCGCCTTCTATAAGTTCCTCGAAGTTGGATAAGAGCCTGGCCACATCACTACGGCATGGCGTTGTTAGCGTGAAAGACTTCAATCTACTTAATCGCTACGCGCAGGTCATTCGACTTATTATTGCATTTTATAATGTAACATGGCACCTTGTATCTGCACGACGCGACAACGTGACTTTCTGCGGCCCCGCACCGTTTCACGTCAACGACGCCGTGCATGAGTTATGTGGCCAGGCCCTAAGATCAGGATAAGGCTGATACATGCCTATGACCTGATGCATTGCTTACGAGGCGTGTACCGCTATGAGGTGACAGAAGAGTCCTTCTCGGAAGTGTACTACTTATTCCTTTGCAGCTGCATATTCTTGTAACGTCACACAGTACACGTGGACGGTGGAAGCGTTTTTATTCTTACTCCACTGAGTCGTAAAGCTTTTAACTTAAAGGTACATACGATTCGCTTTGCATACGAAAGCTCCAGGTATTTCACGCTGGCCGAACACATTTCCGTATAATGCTGATATTACTACAGTAAAGCATTGAAATGTGCAGACGTGCTTTATACTTGTAGGTACGGTCACGAGCGTTAATTTGGGACCTATTTCAAGAAAAATATTCTTGAAGTCGTCAATGTCATTAGAGATGTCAAGTCGATTGATTCCTTTTTCGGCACATTCCTTTTTGGACATATTCCGTTTTCGGCATATTCTTGTTTCGGCACATTCCGTTTTCGGCATAAATCATCATATACAACAATTGAAATTAATCCTAGGTATATTTATTTTTATTCTCAAGACATATATAATATATGTATATAAATAGAAATAGCATGCAAGATATGGAAAAAAAATATCAGGAGCGGGCAGTTGTAGATGATGTTTAAATAGGCTTTGCCAACTTTTATAAAAGACGGGTCCATGAAGCATATGAATTTAGATACCTAGTTGGTTATCATAAGTTAGTTGCCCAATTATTATAAGTAATCAGTGTAGGTACTGTTTAATTTTTGTATTTTATTTTTATTGATTATTATTTAATATTTTACTAATAAATATTATTTTATTTTATTACGCAAGCAAAGTCACAAGTATTTCATAGTATAATTTATTTACTAAAATGTGCCGAAACAAGAATATGCCGAAAACGGAATATGTCCAAAAAGGTATGTGCCGAAAAAGGAATCAATCGTCAAGTCATCTGTAACTTTTAGGAAACTCAACCTTATTGTTGTAGAATGTCAGATTGACTTTGGAACCAAGTTGGGTACGAAATTAAATCTCGTGACTGTACCTTTAATCAAATGTGCTCAACTCGCAATTCGACCTGAGTCAAACACAGGTTTTTTTTCACTCAATTCGTAAAATAATACTGGAATGTTCGCATTGTTTTGTTCTGGTGTACGTATAAGACAACCAGTAAAATTACTAGCATAAAAGCATATAATTATCTTAGTCCTCAGGGTTGGCTGCGGATTTCGAGTCTTAGTATTGCACTCTTGAGATTGTAGTCTTGAGAATTCCTATTAATAATTCTGGCCTAAGTGCTCCTGTGCCTCATCTTTGCCACAAAAGAAAAAAAAACACAGCCCAAAACTACACTGATGGTCTTCTATATAAATATCTGTAAAAATATTTAACACTCAACAAGACGAGGGATGTCATAGTGGTCTGTGACTAACACACATTCAAATGAGCAGGTCGATATTTGGACGAATTTAAGACACACCTTGCGGTGGAATATGCTTATATCAATTCCATATACCTATAAACCTATATAGGATGTATTCAACTACACAAAACAATTGAGAAAATTGAGTAAAAACTTGATTACGTTCCGATTTTACATTCTCAATTCCTAAAGGAAACAATGAATAACAAGGATACGTAAAAGAATCCACAGGGTACCTACGTCTATCTCGTTTTAACTACTATCCCCCTTACTTATAAACGTGTAATAAGTTTGGAATCGTTTATGCCATGCTTTGTCACTTTCTGTCAGATGCAAATGTCACAATTACAGATAAGGACAAAGCATGGCATAAACTATTCCAAGCTTATTCCACGTTTATAAGTAAGGGGGTTCATCTGAGAATACCTAACCACTCCCCAAGTCACTTTAAAATTCATAAGTTTTACCGCGGTAAGCTAGTTTTCTGAGAGTCGCCTCTTGAATTAATTGATTGAGATAGATGTCTTTAGAATTTTATTATACAGACAAAGGGCTATTATTGCAATAAAATTAGACTTCGGAATATTTATAACTGAACTAAGAGTTTAATCGAAAATTATTAATGAAAAATGGAGCTCCAATTTGAATTTAAATTTAGCTTGACAAATCGCATCTTTAGAATTATAGTGACCTAATTAGCAAATTTTGGATTTCGAGTTAGGTCTCTACAGTAATAAATTTATGACTCGAAGTCGAACGCTGAAAATTTTGAATTAGGTCACTATAATTCTAAAGGAGCGAAATGTTGACCTCTATTCTACGACGTTAAACAATATTGTTTTGGACGTGTTATCGTATCGTTAACGTTACGATAGCTATTATTTACTTGACAGTACAATACGATAATACGTCAAAAGCCATATTTTTGTACCGTGTAATTAAGGCCTCTATATTGACCAACCATATTGCCTTTGACTTGTTATCGTATTATCAATGTTACCAAGTATAGTTCTTATCTACTTGACAGTAGGTAATTGCGGCCGAGTTAGATACAATAAGGTAAAAGAAAGAAACTTTATTCTCATAAAAAAGAACAGAAATTCGCTTACATGAGAATATCTAAATGTATATGTAAAAAAAATATCTAAGCATGCAGTACAAATAGTACAAAATCTGTACAATTTAAATTAATTAAATCAAACAATGGTAGAATTTGAGTAGGTGTAATCTAATGAGCTTGTTTACCCTAGTCACCATGGAGTTACATTGTATTAGCCGGTGCCGGCGCAGATAACAGTGCGGCGACGACGTACTTCTAAACACTCGTGCCACTATTCTTTGGATCTAGGAAATTTTAATTAAAATCGGTTAAGAAATACGAATGATACAACCATTTTTAATTGCTAATTAATTAGACAGCGAGCAGACAGAGAGATTTGATATGCACTGTGACGTAATGTAACAGGTCGACCATTATAAACTCCATATTAAATACTGTTTAGCTAGAAAGAGGTAGGAACCATTTTTTTTGGCTTATATCGTGGTTATTTTTATAGCTATTAAAATAAAAACCCCAACTGTTTCTTTACTGAATCAGCTTTTAGTGCAGCTGTGAAAAAATCATGAATACATACATACATACATAAACTCACGCCTTTATTCCCAGAGTGGGGTAGGCAGAGCTACAGAATTTCCAACAACTCTAAAAACTTGTTGATAATTCTGTAACCACATTTTGCACACTTAGGCGAAGATGTTTAACAGTGTAGGTATTAGTGACAGGTTGCAAGCCCATCGCAAAATCATGAATATTCCCTATTATTACAGACTTTCCCCGCGAGAGCCCCTTCATTTCCGGCCACGAGCGTCGGTACAGGCCAGACGAGCCCCTGGACGTGAATTGCTCCTCCGCGAGGGCTTTTCCAGCACCAGACTTGCAGTGGCTCATCGACGGGCAGAAGGTAAACCCACCGTTAATTTCTCCTCGTAAGGTCCACCACACTACAAACAGGGAGATTTTTGTAAGTGGGATTTAGATTCTATCAAAGCAATAAAATTCCATTCCATTTGTTCGATGCCATTTTCAGTTTATGAAGATAGGAAAATAAATCTTTTTCGTATTGAGTTCAAATTAATTTGATTATGTACGTCTTATTGCACACTGTGTCTTACTAGGTACGGTCACGTGCGTTAATTTGGGACCCATTCGAAGAAAAATATGCTTGAAGTCGTCAATGTAATTAGAGATGTCAAGTCATCAACCTTAGTGTTGTAGAATGTTAGATTGACTTTGGACCTAAAGTGGGTAGGTACCAAATTAAATCTCGTGACTGTACTAGACATACAGATAGACACAGAGACGCGGAAAGCGATTGTTTTATGTTATGTAAAGACTGAGTATCAAACTTTATTTTTATTCGTTTTGATAGTAGATAGAGCTTCGTCTCCCTTTCTTAAAGTTTTAACTGTTTCCGTTTGACGTTTTCGGTAAGTATTTATTCGATAAATAACCTTAATATAAGTATGTTGGATTTCTCACTTGTTTATCCCCTAAACACTACCCTTGTACTCCCTAGAGAAGATAGTGTTGCAGCGAAAGGTCTTTAAAGCTGTTTGTAATTTCATTACGACGAGGGGCAATTCCTTGGAGACAAACTTAGGCGAAGTAGCTTAGGCGAGTCCTTTATTTTAAACAAAACATATCTATAAGTTTACGACATGATATGAGAAAGGATTATTACGAAAAAGACTTAAGAGATACTCACCAGGTTCTAGTGAATAAACAACTTATTAATAATAAATAATAATTATCAGGGGTACAATGTCACACCAATTTTGACCTAGTCCCAAACTAAGCACTAGGCTTGTACTATGTGTACTAGACAACGATATAAATTTATACTTATATAGATAAACATAATTACTTAAGTACATAAAAAAACATCCATCACTCAGGAACAAATATTCGTGCTTATCACACTAATATCTGCCCTTACCGAGCCTTGAACACAGAGGCAGGGTCACTACCAACTAGGCCAGCGCGTCGTCTAATTCATTCATCATTTAAAAAACCAGTAGCTGTAACTATAGTATTTAGTGGCAACTTTAAATGACAAAAAAGTATTATTATCATCGTCTTGTTTCCACGACCTACGCCTAAATAATATAATGAATTCACAGTCTACCTAAAGTAGAACCTTTTTCATACCTACTTTGTTCAGAATAGGAACAAACGAACTGCTACAGCAATATTTTGATATACGAGTAGGTACCCATCATCATCATTAAATTTAAGAGCTAGGCTCTTGTCGGTGAAGTAATTGCCACTTTTCTCTACCCATTTGACCGAAATTCGATTGAAATACAATCGATTTTGCAATAATGTATAGTGCTTTCACAGCAGTCTACGGTAATATAATTTGACTTCTTAGTCATATCATTTATTCCTTTCTTAGTCCTAATAATACCCAATGTTAATCCTTGTGCCATTATTCTGTTTTTTATTGGACGATAAAAAAAAACTAAAATGTTTGGCTACTAAACCTTGGGGCCTTAAAAGCCAAAACCAGGCATCAGGACCTGTTAAAACATCCATATTCCATTACCTTAAGTGGAATTCTTTATCAGGTGACAGACCGCTCGTGGCTGGTCGCGTACGGCGCCAAGCCCGCTCCCCAAGGTCTCCTGGTGTCCACGCTGGGGCTCACGGCGCCCGCCAGACCTAACATGAAGCTGCGATGCGTGGCCTTCATAGGCACACATAGGAGGGAAAGGAGCATCGTCATAGGTAAGCTCAATGTCATATGGGAGGAGAAAATATATTACCTGCTTACTTGTTTCAGAATCTATCTAGATAACCAGGTGGCGGCTCCAGAGATTGGACAAAGGCACCAGAGGCCCTAACCAAGATGCAAACGCTACTAACGCTTCTCTTTTATATTATAACAATCAGAATGTATGGGTCGACGTTCTCGTGCGTTTCAAAAAAACACGTGGTCACCGTCATCCCGTACACTTTAAGGTGCGACCGCGGCACCGCTCGCTGCTTACGACTGCGCCGAGCGTACGCCGGATGTACAGTGGCGCCCTCATTACTATTATTGTGTTTTCTAATAAACTAAAGTATTTTCTTGAAATTGGTCGGTAGGTTCCTGTTTTACAAATGAAAACACAACTTATAGGGTATATCACATAGTTTAATAACAATCCACCTTCGAGTTATCAACTTAGCGGAAAAAGGTGGCCACCTTTTCTCGTTGAGCTGACTACTCAAAGGGTAATTGTTATTAAAGTTTTTTACGTATCCCATAAATTGTGTTTTTACTTCGCTACAAAAATGTATCGTCTGATTGCAAGGAAATTCTTTAGTTAAATAGAAAACTCAATAATAGTAATGAGGGCGCCACTGGACGCTCGACGTTTGCTCGGTCCAGTCTTAAGCTCTCGTTTCCTACGATAGCGGTGCCGTCTTATAGCGGCCGTTATACACGGTGAATGACGTCACAAGAACGTTGTCTATGTAAACAACGGTGTCAATCACCGCCCTCTAGGAATCTGCGCCATTTTGTTATGTTCCTTTCCTCTGTCCTTTACGCTCGCCGTAAAATTAACTGCATAGTCATGTCATAATAACCCCCCTGACCACCGTAATCAGAGACATTTTAATGGCATAAACTGCAGGTTGCTATTTATTACACACTCGTGTATGAAAAATCTGACTTAATTAATTGACTGGATAACAACGAAATGCATAATTTCTTGGAATGTGATGTTAACATGTTAAAAGTAGACATTTCTAATTTCTTTGATTACTACTAATGTGGCCACAGTTCTAGCCTACCCTAATAAGAAGAATTTACTTACTCGTTAAATGCATAACAACAAGAAAATTATCGTTATATTTATCATAATGATCATCATTTTATTGTTATTTTCAATCGTATGAATGATTTATCATTATATAATTTATTTTTATACTAAACGTTTATTATGGTTTTCGAACGTAGTCAAATGAAATTATGATAAACGTTTTTATACAAATTAAACTGCACATGTGACGCCCTGCCACAAGGGTACAGCAAATTTTAGAGGGCTAACTAGGTATCTTTTATTACAGAGACCAACTCCTCGACACGTCAACCGCCCGGGCCAGCAATAATATTGCTGCTAATAATTCTCAGTGTAGATATGCCGAGAGTATCATGATGGACTAAGTAGAAATTAAGTTATAATTGTAAATAAACTGAATGCATTAAGTCATAATTGTTTGAATATTCCCAATCCCGATATTGCGTCATTTTCCACTGTCACGTAACGGCGGCGGCGGTGAGCGTACCCAACCGAAGAGAAAGATATAATTCAAATTAAATATTCTTGAATTTTCTTCAGCTTCATCAAATCCAGAATATCTTTTCAGGGAGTACTACTACGGCAGCTCGCTGACGAAGTCACTGCCTTAAATAGAGGCCAACGCCGACATGAATAAACAGATAGGTAGGTAGGTACCTCGGTACATAAATAAATACACAATATAAAACGAAAAATATAAACTCTAAAAACTGCCTAGGCATGATTTCCCACTGACGAGGCGTAAAAGTATAATTTTGACTGCCAACGACAGCCAGAGTCGTCGTGAGCTATCGTTCGGTCGGAAGAAGCTAAACATTTTAATACGTTTGTCGCAGCTATTGCATACTGCACAGTAGAACACAATTTATATGGCGTGTCGTGAATCTTCGTTCACGCAGACACGAACAACGATTCCGATGATTTCCGTAAAAACCACGATGAGACTTGTACGTAACCCGGGCCAGGGTACCCCTGTTGCCCCCCCCTAGATCCGGGGCTGGATTCACATTTCCATAGTTAAATTTTCAACCAGCGTATCTTCCATTCGCACGAATTACTGTAAGTAAATAAAATTCGAATATTTTCATTAATATCTTTATTATAATCTCTTAACAATATTATAAAAATAAAAGGCGACAGTACATTTCACATAAGTATATAGGTACCTAATTTATTTGTTATATTGAGAAACACATTAAGCCGTTGTATTTACGCGTATAGATACTGAAAATAACTTAGAATCAATTAATTGCATACAAGCAAAGAAATATTTAAAATAACAATTTTATTCTAAATCGCGAAATCTGTAAGTATCGATCGAAAGTTAAATTTATAGAATTGCAAATATTGCAAACATCTCCTACCGCCAACATTTTCCAAATTTGTACATCCCTAACGAGTAACGACCAATCAATTTATAAACTGTGAAGTGGACTCAACAGGAATGTTTCCTTATAAAATCTTGACAAAACAATAATCAAAGAACCCCTGCTCAACTTTTTTGCGGCGAGATGGTAGAGCTATGTTTACAATTCTTGTTTGATCACCCTCTAAACATCTGCAGTAAACCATTGAACAAATAATCTTTCATCTTTTCATCCAAATTAACCCTACAACAACAAATTTAGATTAAACACGCTTAATTTAATAATAATTTATTATCTACAATGAAAGTACATGAGTGAAGTGATCAACATGAATGAATATTTATCTCCTAGGTATAACATCAAACATGGATAAAATAAAATATAGAGGACATTCAAAATCGTATTGCTTTTTCATTTCAAGCAGGCACATTAAACGACGGTAATTGTAACAGTAATTATGTACCATAAATATAACTCTTAATATTTAAACAAATCGTACCATGAATTCTCTTTCGCCATACGCCAGACCAAAAAATACGGTATATAAATATTCTTTTGGTCAGGATCATTGAGATTCCTTTGACCTTTAAATATGACTTGACTTGACCTTGGCTGTACTTTGTGCTGCGTGTAGTCTATAGGTAGCTGGTAGAAGGCTTTTCAGCTACGGAAAAAAGTGTTTTTTTTAAATAAATTGTTTTGTTCTAATTGAGACAAATGTGGCAGAGTAAATTTATATTTTGATTGATGACTTAACTGTGCAGTATCTAATATAACGATATTACATGATTCTGTAAGTATGTAGCTGTTTTTGTAAAAAAAAACATTGATCCGTTAACACATCAATGTTTTCTACTTACCTAATTACTGATAGTTGGTGTTATTTTTACTCAAAGGCAAACTGGTACATCTATAGCTATAAACGTAAATATTTACTGTAAGGCATCTTGAAAATCGAAAAATAAATTCATTAAACCTTGGAAAACATACAAAAGGAGCTTAATATTAAAAATCTTCAACATGTGATAGTAAAATACGTGAAAATTATCAATGTGCATAATAACTAAGCATTTTAACCTTCCTGTCCGAAATCTTCCATAAACTTTTTCAGTTTAACCATATCGTCGTCATTGACAGTTGGTTTGGATGTGGCTAGGGATCTGAGCATATCTGACATAGTGACTGGAGGTTCACCCAGTTTATCCCCCGGTACTTCCATCCAAGTCATCTCCATTGCACCAGGATCTCCAGGGGAGCATGGAGTTAAAAGATCATTCACAATTACATCAGGGTCCAAGGGACTGGGTCCTGTAATTTTCTTGAAATGTGTAGCAGACTGTACTTTACGAACTGGCTGCATCAAAGCATCTCGGACTACAATGCTTATATCAGCTCCAGAATAACCATCAGTTTTTGCTGCCAAGACCTTAGTATCTTGCTCAGTCAATACATGCCTTGTGTTACCTAAATGCAACTTGAACATGTCCAACCGAGCATGTTCTTCTGGGAGAGCTATGTAAATTCGCTTCTCAAAACGTCGTCTGATAGCCGCGTCAAGAACCCAGGGTATATTTGTTGCTCCAAGAACTAATATGCCGTCCATATCATTACCAACACCCTGCATTTGTACAAGAAATTCAGTTTTAATCCTCCTTGCTGACTCAGACTCATTGTCTGAACGTGATGAACAGAGGGAATCAATTTCATCAATAAATATGATACTTGGCTTGTGCTGCCGAGCAAGATCAAACAAATTTCTAACAAGTTTTTCAGATTCACCAAGCCATTTGGATACAAGGTCTGATGAGGAAACTGAGAAAAAGGTGGAATTATTAGCTTCAGTAGCAACTGCTTTAGCCAAGTAAGATTTACCAGTACCAGGGGGTCCAAAGAGTAGAATTCCCTTCCATGGTATTCTTTTGCCTGTAAACAAGTGAGGAAACTTAATCGGTAAGATCACAGCTTCTTTTAGGGCTTCTTTGGCTCCTTCAAGGCCAGCTACATCACTCCACTTAACATGTGGTTTTTCAACGACAATAGCACCCTCAAGTTTTCCTTGAAGTTTTTTCTTCTCTGGGTCGTCTGAATCGCTGTCACTGTCACTTTTCTTGTCTTCACTCTTGGATTCTCCATCTTTTACTGGCTTCTTCTTTTTGTCCTTCTTGAGGTATTCCTTCAATTTCTCAGCCCTGTCTAGATACTGTAGGCATTTAGCTCGGATACTCTCTTTGGCCCGTTCTCCTTGAGCCTCATACTTGACAGCATGCAGGAAGTATTCAACTCCATGTTCATAGAGTCTCAGAGCCTCTGCATAGTTTTTATTCTTATCCTCTTCAGTGGCTTTTGTGACAAGGTCAATAGCCTTTTGCAAAGTGTTTGAAGAAGCCATTATGTCAAGTTTTCACCTGAAAAAGGAAAATCAATAATTTTATGAGTTAATAAGGCTTTATTTTAACTACTGTTATTGGGCTAATTTCCAATCAAGGACTATGGGCAACTTTATATGGAGCCACATCCCAAAACCAACAAAGATGAGAGTTAGGAATGGACTCAGGTCATTAAATAGGTCTTACAATCTACTTAATTTCGCACTCTGACTAAAATTTGAAATTAGTTTTTTTTTTTATTATTCTGCAATGGAATGAATTGAACGAAATGAAGTAGATTTAAATACCTATTTAATGACCTAATTCACAGCACTGTTTGTTTTGGGATCATTTTGATGCATGGTCCTTTGTTGACACGTTACAATATCAGGGGACAATGCCACACCATTTGACCTAGTCCCTAACTAAGCTCTAGGCTTGTGCTATGGGTACTAGACAGCGATATAAATACTAATAAATAGAAATATATACTTAAATAAGTAGAAAACATCCATGACTCCCCACTCATCACAAAAATATCTGCCCTGCCTCTGTGGGGACCCACAACCGCTAGCTTGTAGGCAGGGGGGTCACTACCAAATCTAATTTCTCTTGCTATTCAAAAGTTCTATCATAGTTCTACAGGTCATAGAATTTGAGACAATCTTATCATTATTATGACTAACCTTGTCCCTTTGCAAAGTAAGGCAACCTATTAAAAAACTGCACCTCTCGCAGCATGTTATGTCAATCTTAAGGGCTTTTTACACCTTCCTAAATTAGTCACTAACAAGAGGGATAACATATTGCTGCGTGCCTCTTGTTAGTGACTAATTTAGGAAGGTGTTATAAGCTGATGCCTGAGATAAGATTATTGGTAACCTATTGCAAGTTAAAAATTTTGTTGCTCAACTGTTTCATTTGTCTCAATTATCATAACTTACAATTGGTTTTTTTTCTGTATCTGGTAACTTTTAAAAAAATATCAGAAAACAGGACTCTGATGACTCTGTTCATCTATTACATCCCCCAGCACAAACTCTTTATCATTAATAATGATTTAAAAACTTTACCATGAAACTTGTGACTTTTGTACAGAATTTGTATGAAAAAAAAAAGGTTTTGAACTTACAGCTAAATCAATTTTTAATTTGTATTTTGTGTTCTGTGAATCCTGTGTTGGAACAGAACGTAATCAACGCCTACAAGTGTAGCAGCCAAGCGTGCTTTTATCGCCGCTGGCAAATTATGCAGCAAGATAAGATCAAAATTAAAAGTTTCTTTTTTCTTCAGAGTATCTGCGCTCAGTCGGTTTCGGCAAGACTATGAGCAGATGAGTAAGTGCTGTAGTGATCTTCACGAAAATAAAACTAAAAGGTAAATGTATTATATTCTTAATAAAAAAAATAACACTAACAAACGAAGCTGGCAGCGATCACTAGTATAGGCGAAAAGTATTGATAAGTGAGTTTATCATAATAGGAGCTCCCTCCCTGTCATTCAATTGAATCGCTACCAAAAGCCCGCTACCAAAAGCCCGATGTTTGCTAATTTAAAAATAATAAAAAAACCCTTTTTAAAATTCAGTAGGCTTTATTTTAAACTACTTAAAACAACAATGATGTGATGATGAATGACTTCAATCCCGCAGGCTTGCAGGATCATGATTTAGATGCAGGATTAGATTCCCTAGTTTCAAGGTATAAGGTTTAAGTAAAAAAAGTGATCACTGTTTACCTAATGTTTGCTAGGATGTGAAACATTAAATTTTCACTAGCTTTTGAAACACTGAGTAAAAATTATATGGGTTAATGTGACCTAAACTTAAATTTAGTCTAAAAACTAAGGCAACACAAAATAACGTACCTATTTATTAAATAAACTAAATTAACTCTCAAAACATTTCATATTAAGGCCGAAGTAAGACTTTAATAGGTAAAGTAATGAGTCACGCAAAACAAGATTAAGACTGTGTTTAATGTAGGAATAGAAGCACTATCAAAGAAAGAAACAGTCCCATGACAGAATTACCTGGATTAAACCAACGGACAAGTTGGATGCTAATTGCTGTTAAATTGTTAACAAAAAGTAATTAATGATCTTCTGGGTGGACTCTCCAAGGGGAACAAGTATTGAGGGAAAAGTATGACGTTTATTTTGTAATTATACAATACAATTCAGCACATACCATTGACAAATTGATGAATTATTTGGTAAACAACTTCAAACTGTCGAGTAATTATTGTGTTCTGCCAATAAAAGCATAAATTTAGGAAGAAACAGAATTTCGGATCTCTGAAGAGACGTTGTTTTGTCACGAAAAATGACACAATCGCTAAATGTAACCAGAGGCAAATATGTGCCACAGAGTATGCAAATGCTGCATACACCTATTGATTGATGCCAATTAAATATAATTATGTAATAAATATAACCTTTGTTTGTTTTTCTTCTTCAAATCGTTATTATATTGTCGTGTATTGACATTGTTTAAATAAAAACTATTTCAATCGTAGAAAACAAATGTATGTAAGGTGAATTGGGGTATAGGTCCACCAGAACCTGGTGACAAAAAGGGAAATTCAAATAAGGGCTTGCAACTCTAGGGTAATAGGATTTATAGGTCTTGATAGGTAGGTAAATACTTTATTTTCCACAATCTATAGAAGTATGATGTGGTGGACTCAGTCCGCGTAGAAGTCTTTTATTTATTTGGGAATTATTCAATTTTCTTAGTTAACTTATGCCGCAAAGATGGCATAAAAAATAATTTAGGTACCTACTTATAACATTAGTAACGATAAGTTACCTATGTACGTAACCCTTAAACCATTTTTAAACTTGCATTTTCTGTTATTTGCAAATATTAAGGTTCAAAAATCATGTCTTCATCCGTGGTACGGTTGGCTATGCCCGGTTGTGCAAAATTTATATTTCAGAATCAAATTGAACAGAGTCGACGGTGCTCCTATTTCTGAGTGTTTTGAGTGACACCACGCCGTGTGGTGGCAATAAGTAGGTAATCATGGAATTAAATAGCACCTCATTATGTCTGACACACACACAATTGGCTTGTAAGCCAAACGGAATGATAAGTTTAGTAACGTTCCTTCCTGCAAATGTACAACGGAACTTAAAGTATCAATACCTATTATTTAGCTTCATTATCTGAAGTGGGGGAGGGGATTAACATGAGACGTCTTGGTAAGTGTTGACAATGTATAGAGTAAGTCCCTGATTAGGAGATATTCATATTTTACCCATTTTCGGATTAGGTACTCAATTTTCCAAATTAGCAAATATTATCTAAATAAGTTTCTGTCAAAATTTTCATTTCTGGGACAAGCTTTTGTTGCAGACTGTATCTTTTTGCAGTCGTCACCTACTCGGTTTAGCAACCCCTTACACGACGGGTTTATCATGTGTAATTTAAGAGTTCCTATGGCTACCCTCAGTCTATTACTTACTTATTCTGTGCCTACGTCTCCATCATCAGACCAGCTCGATGGTACTATAATATATTATTGTATTATCAAATTATGCAAATTCAAATTTTCAGCTTCATCGGAAACTGAGAAGTGGGTCACTGGGTGGGTGGGTTGATTCTGAAATATAAATTTGACTTGCAAGATTTGATCCTTACATACATACATTGCAAGTTAAATAAAAGCTTGTAAAATAGTAAGACATAGCAGCAGGTGGGAAATACAATAATAATACTCCCAAGTGAAATGGCAACCACCACAGTCAGATGTCAGATGGGGATTTCAAATTGGATCAGGTTGCCAAATTGGTTCCAGACAGCGCTATAGGTATTTAAATTGCAGGGATTGAGTAAAAGTTGAGTAATCTTTCCAATGTAGGTAATATTTGCTAGAGCCTTTGCTCAGATCATTCTTGCCACCACTGTAAAAAAGTCTCGATGCTGAGGTACTTTGATAGCTCGAATCGTAAGGATAGGATGAAATTCGTAAGCGGTCATAGACTGGGAAAGGGCAGCAGGAAGGGGCAAGGAATTTAGACAATCAAGTAATAAGACGAATCATTTATTGTAGTAATATATTCGATTAGCCTCCCCATTACAAAGACAAAAGACAAAAACGTCGTCGTATATAGAAATCAATACAAAGCAACAATTCCGTCCGCTCCGTACGCTACGATCCCGACCCAGTGGACGCGAAGCTCAAAAAGCAAATATAACGTAACATTAGTCTAGTTGACTGTATTTACGCCTCTGGACGGTTTCCGCTACTTCTGTTGTAAAAAAGTCCTATGATTGGTTTTGGGAGGGTGTTGAGTTGACGGTGCAAGGGTGTCCACGCAAGGACCAAGCATCCCCCTGTAGAGGCTTTTAACGTCTTCACGCATGACTTTTCAACCATTTGGTTTTAAAATGGCTGCATTGTCGACACTGGTAAATACCCGATAGGTAACATTATTAAAGCTGGAGTGACGGAAAAAACTTTTTGCACCTTGACAGCTAAATGAACTCAAAATGTATACCATGTCTATTCAATTTATCCACTAGTTGTGTTTTGCAAAATGCCGCGCCGCTAGTAACAACACCACCCCTGAAAAGAAACAAACATTAGGTATACTTAATTTAAACAAGAACGAATGGTACCGTCAGCATCCAAAGCAGCTAAACAGAATAACATGCTCAAAATGATCTAGACACGACGTATTCTCTTAACAATATAATCGAGTGCAATCATTTTAACCTCTTCGGTTGCGTACCTACTTCTGCTGCTGACTGTACCTATACTTATTCTTATTGTAGTCGTGTCCGTAGGTACACGTCAAAAAACACTACTTACGACATTTTGATGTAGGTTTGAAAGTGTTTATTTTGCAGAGCTTATCCTTATGACCCTAAGATTTACCTATTCCTAGCCTAGGTAGGTACAGTCGACTACAATTATTGTATTACATTACATTATTGTATTGTAATAATGTCTAAAAGTCGATACATTTCATTTTTAGTCGACTATACTCTACTCTACAGTACGAAAGCGAATGAAAACCCCGTTAAGTATAAAGCTTAACCATATAAGTCACAGATTGTATGACCTTCGATACTTGTCCGACCGCTACATTTATCTACTACATAACCTTGGTGTCCCATTTAGGCTGTCCGCGGCCTAGAGCGTCACGGGCCGTACAGGCTTTAATTAAGGCTTTCGCTTCAACATGATGATTGTTTCACAAATATACCTGCTATTGACAATCAAAGGGCTCATTTTGAACCAACGAGTGTTTTTAATTCGCTTGCGTACTTAACACCATGACTATTTTCTTTTATACGTACTTAGGCATGTCTGTATGGTCTCTTAAAATTGTCACCGCGGAGAAAATAAACGCTATCGCAGTTGTCTTGTACCCTGGGTCGGATCCGGATATCTGCAAGCGCAATAATAGTATAATAAACACTTACCTATATATAACTCCAATATATAATTAGATATATTACACAAAAAAATAATGTTCATAATACCTAATGATCGGCCACCGGTAGTAATGTTTCGAAAGTATAACATGGATATGATTATATTATTTAAATTCGTGCACAATTTATTTATTAAAAATTTATGCAGTTCTACCTATTATCGAGGTTTTAACATGTCTTAAACAATGAAATATCGGTATACAACTACGCACCTCTCACATCTGTTGATGTAGAAAGGTTCTTTATATACTTAAATGGATCCACAATGTTAAAAGGAATCGATGGATAATATCAAACAAGAAAAAATATAATCATTTACTATAGTGAATAAAATTCAGTAAGTATTTAACAATATAACGAGTAATTATGGTTTTATTTTTAACAACACCGACTTATCCATATTAGTTATTACTCCTTACGTTTGACGTTACAGTGAAATAAACTATGGTACCGGTCGCCGATCATTATCATTCCGTTCATACTTAAGTAAAGCTAAAAGTTGCTATATCGTCATTACTTTGAAAAAACCTCGAATCTTATATTTTGTGACGTAATTTTAAACTTAAACTTGAGAAGAATTAAGTTCAAATTCATACATCTCAAAATATCAGATACGAGTTTTTTCTAAAGCAGTAACGATAGAAACGATACATCTACCTACTTTTAAAATGCGATAACGTTTCTCTCCCCTGAATCTAGACCGATTTTTCCGATTTTTGATGGTGATGGCATATGGCACCAGTTGTACCTACTAATTATTACATATTCTGTGCCAGTGTTGGACACTTTTAGCTGACAGGCAACAGTAATGGACATATATGTATATCTTAATTCAATGATCATACGTTCATAAATTGACTGTTGCAAAATAAATGAATAACCCTTAACTTCTGTACAATAAGTATCAAGTTCCCATCATTGGCCCGTGTCCATATTAATTTCCAAGAAAGTACTTGTTAAGAAAATGTATAAGTACTTAACAAAAAAATCGGAAACTTGAAACCTATTTTCATAATAACTACAACATATTAAAAAATTGAGAAAATTGGACTTGATTTTGGGGGTGAGAAACGTTATGGCCCAGAGCTAAATTAGTATGGAACAATTTTAACAGCTATGCGATATAAGCTTCGGTTCACAATCCTCTCAAATAATAACAAAAGATTTATTTAAAACCAGCGGCGTTTGTTACCTTTAAAGTTTTAATTTTGGTAGGTTGACTCTTTCCGTCTTGACCTTTATCCCATCCTTTTCCCGTTAAAACAAATTTGTATTTCGTATCATCCATCATTTTTTCACTCGGCCCTTGATGCGACATGTAACCTAGCGTGAAAAATCTTGGGAATCTCCATAACAAACTTCTAAAACACTTGAAGTAACTCAGCCAATAGTAACACAGGAAGGATGGAACTAGCAATATCATGTGTAACAAAAGCGGCATAGTCGTGTAAATTTTGAAATGAATTGGCTCTTTTCCCTTTTCCTCGTTTAGATATCTTTGGGTCATGTCAATAATATCCTTGTCTGGGCCTGGGTACGGTATCCAAACTCTGCCTTCTTTGCGGTGGAAAAACGACCTGAAATTGATATACTTATGCTATTTTATTTTATTGCAAGCAAGTATATACGTCAGTTTAATAACGGGTTTGAGAACTTTGAGATATGACAAAATGGGAATAAGACTCCCAGTGAAATTACTAGCATAGAGGCCATTGTAGTGAAGAGAATGCAAATGTCTATCGGTCTCAGATCCCACTTAGGTGGCTTCGTTCTAAAAAACAGTAGTTTTCAAGATCCATCCATTTTAAATTTCAAAGTAGGTAGGTAAGTAATATAAGGGTCTGGACAGATAAATAGCCGACAGCTTTAAAAATGCACAAAACTATAATAAGCAACGTTTAGATATGTAGCCGGAAAGAAGTAGACGTAGGTAATTTGCTAGTGTTATCTAAGTACCTACGGATTTAACACGTTGTTTTATTGCATGTAAAATAGCTGGTTAAAATATAATCATGACAAACTTATGTACTTCTTCATTTCCTCAGGTTCTGGTCCGTAGAGAAGTTCCGGGAAAGTATCTTTCTTCATGTTGGTATACTCGCTAAAATTTTTTAATTCATGCACAAGCGAGGCCCAAGTTCCGTAATGAACAAGACATTTGTTGCAACCTGGAATGTATGCTCTTTTCGGGATTTCTATCTCTGTATAGCATTCTACAGAGTATAACGTACCTGAAATTAAAGAAAAATAGTCTATCTCATTTATATTAAGATTGACATACCTACATGCCTACTCCAATGTTTTTACATCTAATCTAATTACTATTTGCTTTAGTTCTTTGCATAAACGGTCCTCCTCAACACACTCAGAGTTGAGTTGAGGCCCCAAGGCAGTCCTCGAACTAAACAACCATTTAATACTGATCCCGTCACATAAAAAGGGCGCGAAGCGACAGTGGAGGGGATATGTTTGCGCATGAGAACAGTTACCAATAAATAGCGTGTGCGCGCATGGCGGCACAGTGTTCGCCCCCGTCCCGCCCGCTTCATTCCACCAATTTCGTCGAGAAATGCGCGACTGCTCAGAGGGCCCAGACAAGATGCATTACATTACGCAAACTTTTCTTCCTATTCGTTTAGTTTTCAAACCAATCGCGTCACTGGCACATCACGTGACTTTTCGTATCACGTCATCTACCAGTGACGTGAAGAGAAACGCTAGAGCTAGCGTAGTGCATCTCGTCTAGGCCCTCTGGGTACATCTCCGGCGGCCGTTTTATGTGACGGCAACGATACCCACCTTCAAAATGTTTATCTAAGTGCATTAGTCCCATGACTCCTGGTATAGATCCGAAGCCGCATGCAGTTATAATCAGGACATCTGCTTCCACTGCTGCCTTATGGTACTTCTGGTAGATTTTGAGCATATGCTGTAAGCATTTTTATAACGTCATTGATGGCGTAGATAATTTTCTTCTGGGTCCCCGAAAGGTATGACTTTCGGGGACCTACGAATTTTATTGATCTTATGCCTCTTTTGCTATGCACGTACTTGTGACATAGCAATTAGTATACCTACAGTATTCTTATGCTTGTATTTACTAATACGACGACGTAAGCAATTATTGAACGCTGAGAGTGTCAATTTATATCAAATTTCTAACTTTTTTTAATGTGTGTAGGTAATCCAGACTACGGTTTTCTCCCGTTCTGCCAGCCGGACGTAGGTATATTTATTTTTGTTCAAAAACCAGTACTCTTAGGTACGAGGCCAAAGAAAGTACTGCGGGAAAGAGGTTCAGAAGTTCAAGTGGTTGGGTTGGACCTAACGGGCTGGGCCTCTATTTTAGGCGATAAAAATCATGTTATTATCAACTTTGACCTGTTATGGTACCTACTGTTTTTAACTCGGCAGCCATTACTGTCAAATAAATAAGAGCTATCAAAAAGTTGACAATACGGAAGCAGCTCAAAAACGATATGGTTTTTATCGACTAGAAGACCCTGGACGATCTATCTATGATCTATCTATGTTTTTTTTTTTTATTTGATCTATGTATCATACAAACTACCAATCTATGATAGAGCGGCGCGTTAATGTCATAAATTAAAATAATTAAATACATTAAATTTAATATTTAAATATTCTCCTAATCAAACAATTAGTCATCTCAATGATCTCTGTGTTTTTACGGTTTTAATGCTCACGTGTAACTCAGCTGATATGTCAACGTAGTGCGTCCTTGTCTCGATGCAGGCCTTGACAACTGGTTCGCTGTACAGGGAACACGGTCCTGTACAGTTCATAAGGACCTTCGCCCTTCCGCTGACTCCTTTAATCGTGGGCTCATCGGTTATATCGCAGTCTATCACTGGTATCTGCGATATGTTCACACCTGTAATGGGATAAAATAGGTTATTGTTAAAATATGAAAAAACGTACAAAATTTCATCTTTAGTCTTGGATCTTGAGCTGTTCTCCCTGATATATATTTCTACTCGGTTCTATTTTATTCAGCACCCTAAACTTAGGAATAATCTAAAACAAACCAAGGGCCTCTTTATACAATTTGCTCCGGGCCCCGCGCATGCTTAATCCGCCCTGATAGGATCCAGTAGTACACAATTTTAAAGTACCTAACTCTTAATAACATTGTAGACTTTATAAAGCCTTCTATCATACACTAAGTGGTCTTGTAGGCCCAATACCTAATAGAGAGAACTTCCTTCAGGCAGTTATTATGCCATGTGACCGAAGTCGAATCCATTGGAAGTTCATGAAGTTGGAAGTTGCACATGAACACAAGGAAGTGGAGAAACTCCGATAGCGCCTTGATTAGCGGACTACATACCATCGGTTTTAACTGCACAGTTTCAATTACAGGAGAACCAATTGACGTGTATAAATAATTATATGATAATTACTTTGGCAGCATGAATTGCTCACAAATTTCTGTAGGCGGTGTAAAAGTATCAATAGCATGTCAATAGCTCTATGAGTTTGTTTATATTAAAATTTCACCAAATCAAATCAAATCAAATCAATTTTATTTGTGAAACAAGGGTATAAATTGGTGTTACATTTCATTGTTATCCATCCTTATTTTGCCATAGTATGGCGTACAAATGTTTCATAATGTGGTTAATTAATACACACAGACAGTCGTCACATAGACTACAGTCGTCAATTAGACATGCAAATTTTAATAAATAAATTACATCTTAAAATCTCATTGTAAATTTGTTAACTAGTATCATTTTCAATTAACTATTTCTTATACATGTTAAAATTATTAAATTACAAACATTATCTTACATATCTCTTATATCTTATATATCTATACTAGTTAATATTATTAGTGGATAAACTCATTGACAGTGTAAAAACATTTATCCAAGAGCCATTTCGTTAACAAAGTTCGGAATGTTTTACCTTGTACCAATTTCAGCTCCGGTGGCAGTTTATTGTATATTTTGATGCACATATTATAAACGTTTCTTTTATATATATCAGTGTTACAACGAGGTTCATACAGGAGATTTCTATACTGCTCCCTGAGCTTGCCACTGCGCACGGTGGAGCGCTCTTTAAAGTACTGGCCTTGGGTCCTAACAAACAAACCATGGAAATTACTTATATAAACGATAGTGATTTGTATGTGTTATCGTCAGCAAAAGGTGGACCAAAGTTGGACATGGATTTGCAATCGACAAAAAAGACGTCTCGCAAGGAAAAATATTACTAGTTATGTGAGAGTATGTACAAGCAGTATTGCTGTAATAAATACCAGACTGATTACCATATAAGTACAATGAGGAAAACAATATGCATTCGCTTAAGAAAACAAGTGTACCCATCCATACATAATCATGACCCTCACGTATTTATGTCAAAAGTGGCTGGAGTTCTTAATAATATAAAACAACAGGCAAGTAGGTACCTACTAAACTGAGAAAAAAACCAAGCCGTAGGTACCTATTGTTAATGACTGCTTTGCTACGTCAGAAGAAATAACAACACGCATACCATCACGCCAAAATTTTAAACATTTTATACCTACCTACTGACAAATTAGATAGGTATTGAGTTGGATTTGAGCATCTTACAATTACATGGTAATTGGTATGGATACTACGGTTTGTGCAAAATCAATACGAACCGAAAACCACGTCTAACCCGCTCTTTAAATTCTCCTTATTCCTTTAGTGGTGCCTCCCACCAAAGTACGAACCACAGCAATGCAGTATGAAAGAATTAATAAAACAAATTTATACCGAGGACGCAGAATAGTGCCGAAGTGTGGCAACACAGAATAAATAGCAGAGCAGGTGGTGCAAATCACATTAAAGAAATGGAAATAGAAAATTGAGCATTCATTGGCGTCCCACCACCAGCTAAAAAAACAAAAACCCTCCTTCAAAAACGCAAAAAAATAACTTCTTTTAAAATAATAGGGAATGGTAGGTCAGTCCAACTGAAGTCGGCTTTCGGCTTAAAATATTGTGGAACACTGGGGACGCAGTTAAGTATTTAATCATTTTTTGTATTTTATACTTTTAGGTTTTCCTAACTATTTCTATTATGTACTTAGTCCCACTTCTCAATTAAGTAATAAGAAACTATAGAACATTCCAAGCTCGCCGCAAGCAACGCCGCGGGAAAGTCATAGTTATAATAATTATGTTTAGACCTAAATGTTCTTCATTATAGATTATCTTATCGCCACCCTTGAAATAGGTACCGTCTAGGAGTTCCGGTGGCCATTTCGCACCTTGATAATGATACCGTCACTAAACAAAAAAATGCTGTATTTGAAATCCAACTTCATTTTGATGGCAATATTGTCATTATTCGAACTCTTATATATTTTGTTTAGTGACGGTTTCATTATCAACGTACGATTTGTGGTCTTCATCATTAGTTCCACGTCATCAAATAGGTAGTGCTTTCCGAGAGCAAATGCATGAGTTAGAATGAAAAATACCGAAATCCCTTTATATACCTGTGACGGTCATCAGATTCACGTGTGGAGAATGGGATCAAAGTATATCCTATAAAACAAAACAAAACAAATCAGTCCAGTGGTCTTTAAGTAATCGGGGAACACACATGAAATAAAATCTTAACGAATTGAGAACCTCCTCCTTATTTTGAAGTCGGTTAAAAAAAGAAAGTCTTAGATTTTTAAATTTCGCCCGGCATAGCTTAAGGACTCGGTGGAACGCTGCCGGCGTCGAACGTGTTAAAAAAAGAAAGTCTTAGATAGAACGCAACACATTGAAGGTATTCTCAATAATCAAGACGATTACTTACACCAACAGCGGTTTTTTGGGAGCTAATTTGAAATCAGTTTAGTTATTGTAACTAAGTCATAAGTGTCATAACGCTTATATATTTCCTTAACCTTTTTATTTTCAATAAAATTGCTTGCAAACTGTTACCCATTTTAAGCCTTTAATGCTTACGACACTACCTACAAGGTTACTGTACGTAACTACTGCCCTTGCCCTGCGATGCTTAATAAACCGGTTGTGTATTCTAACCGTTCGGTATTATTTAGTAATCTAGGTTGGATTAATTTCCAGTCATTACATTATAGCTAACAAACATACTATCTGCTAAGTTAAATGTGCAAAGTAAGTAGGTAAGGTAAACGTCGAGTGCTCGACATGTCAATATAAAATATTAATTTGCGTCGTGATATTATGTTAATTTATACATTTACACAAAACATTTTCATGTGATTTGGGAGATGAGACCTTTAGGTACTTTTGTTACATGGAATTTGTTTTATAAGTATCTATGGTATCCATATGAAAAAAAAACAAAATGAAAAGAAATGTTAGTCAATCGGATTGTATGTAAATGTCAGGTGCTTTTACAGCCAGTCCTTTTCTATATTTAAAAAATGGCGTGAAAATATCAAAGACATAAACATTTCTCATCGCTAAAATGAGGTGGTGACAAAAGTAATGTTAATCTTATTTTGTTAATTGCAATTCAAAGTATAGGGTCAAATACTAGTACAGCGACGAGCATACATACATACATAAACTCACGCCTTTATTCCCAGAGTGGGGTAGGCAGAGCTACAGAATTACAAACAACTCTAAAAACTTGTTAATCATTCTGTAACCACATTTTGCACTTTTAGGCTAAGATGTATTTTATATGTATTTTTTGTATTTTATATGTATTTTAGATGTGTTTTATATTTCATAAAAGAAGATGTATTGACTAAGATTGAAAAGGGCATGATTCGATGGTTCGGTCATTTGGAAAGGATGGATGAAAGAAGATTGACGAAAGAGTTATACAGATCGATAGTGAGTGGACGGGTCGGAAGGGGCCGCCCTAGGCGTACTTTTTCGAGTCAAAACTCACACTTCAAATACACTTACCATAACTTTCCAATTCGTCCAACAAACTTTTTATCTTCCCTCTGGACCGTGCCGCAATGCCCCAAGTCAAATTCGAATACTCTATCTCCCTATTAATGAAAGCTAGATTCTTAGCAACATATTTTCCCGTAAAACCCGTAGCACCTAAAACTATAATGTCAATTCTTTCCATTGCACTTGCACTCATTTCGGTATACAAAAACAATTTAATCACAGTATCATTGTTCGCGATGCATTTACAAAGTACGCTAGACGTGTACGATAGATTAAGTACAACTAAAAGTAATACGACACTAGCGATGCGTCTGCCTCCGTCTATGACTATTATTACAAAACCAATCAAGTTTGAGTTGGAGTTACTACGCTACGGTTCAAAAGATTCAGCTCCTTATCTTAGGGTGGACGTACTCGTACTGACAGCGTAGGCATATTAATATGGTGGGGTACGGAAACCCAAAAAAGTGAATGTATGCTTAACACGTTCGCGGACACAGCACCAACCTCGAAATTGCGTGATACGGCACAAATAAATTCCATATAACATTTTCTACGGCCATGGACGAACTGTCACATTTAACGTTGTTTCAAACATTGTGCCACTTTATGACGGAATAAATATGTATGTAATGTCGTACAAAAAAATCTTACCTATTGTGGCAGCTCGTCCACAGCCGTGATGTGCCATAACACGTGTCGTTCCCCTTTTAGGGTAGTGCATGAGGTTGAGGTTGCCCTAGAGCTTTTTTGCTGTGACACTAGGGCTTATGTTAAAACCTAAAACGGCACAGAGTCCGTGCTTCCTATGGGAAAAGGCCGGCCGTGGACGGAGCTCCGTTTTTGGTGTAATTCTCTCTCGACGTACTGTCCGTGAACGTGTTAAATGTGGGTAGGGGTCGGGTTGCATAAAGTTTAAAGTCATATTTTTGATGGGCATATAAGGATTCGTCATACTCATCATTGCGCATAACTGTAAATTGTCATACATTTATGCGCATAAAGTTTTTAATCATAATGTTTAAGAACATATTGTGTAACGCGCATAAATTTGATGCGCATATAATTATTTAACCATACCTACTTTATACGTAATGACGTAATATTCATAATATTCGTAATATTAAGTCTTAATTAACTCTTTGGAATAAATTATAAAATCATTTTCATTTCATGACTTTCTTGACAGTCTATACTGCATGACATACATGACGACGATAAGAGGAAAGGTGATGAAAATTATACTTCAAAAAATATTAAAAATAAATGTGTGGTGTGTGTTTACGTGTGTATAGTCAGGGTAAAAAAAGGTTCGCCACTTTTGGACCTTAAGAGCGTTGACCTAGAGTCGAAAAGTGACGAACCTTTTTTTACCTTGACTATACCTAGAATGTCCCGGCTAGGCGAGGTTAACGTTCACCTGCTGATCGGAAATCTGTCTGTCTGTCTGTTTTGACACTTGTTCTTTTTTACCTGTCAGAAGGTGACGGATGCCTTATCCAAAATTTATCACGCGACAAACGCAGCCACATTAGGCCTCCTACACGTGTAAATGCCTGTCGATAAAATGAAAATTCGACGAAGTATGACATTCTATGAAATTAGTGTTAAAGGATAAACCATAAAACAAAAAAAAAACACGTCCCTCAAAAATATTTGCTGAAATACACTTCGCGTGAATCGCGTGACCAAATCGTACAAGTTGCACACTATAACAACCCATTCTGTAATTAAATAAAAAAAACCTGTACACTAGAGGCATTGAGTGCAATTATAGCTGCTTGCATTGTATCGTATTTAAGTAGCAATAGACTATAATAATAATCACTAGATTCTACACGGTAAAACCTAATTGTTTTGCCATGTTTCCGTATTGTCAACATTTTGATACCTCTTACTTATTGTTAGTTTACACTGTTGAGAGTAATGGCGGCCTGTTAAAAAAAAAACTTAACATAACACGTTAAAAATTATGGGTTTACAGAGTTGAATAGGAGCCCAGAAGGAAAAAAAAGTACAATATAGTCGAATCCCTTTGACTACCATACATATCGTTGGTCATATTGTATTGTTAGTCATACTTTTTTTTGACATAACTTTCAGGCTGAAGTTACAGTTTTTAATAAACGTTTATCGTGTAGATTAGTTAGGTTAGGTTAGGGTAGTTTTATAAAATCCTGAAAAAATAATCGTGTCCTGAGAAAAATGCATTATGACTTGTGAAAATTATGACTTAAAACACATTATGACTAAAAATAATTATGGCACTCAATAGAGATCCCAATAAAGTACATCGCACCTTCGGTAGGACAAGGGCACAATCGCCCCTATAATCATATAGTACATTGTGCCCTTGTTCTACCCAAGGTGCAACATATTAAATTTAAAAACCAATTGCTTTATAAAATCTATAAACAGTAATTAAAGGGTCTAGCAGGCTAAGTGAACTAGAAGTGCCCCCATTGACGGATTTGAAAAGGTTATATATAGTCTTTATTATTTCTAGCGAGCCGATCTTCTACAGAAAGGCCATTGTTTGTGTACAATAGGTACTATTATCTTTCTTTGTTGTAAAGTGTTAGGATACAGATATGTCTTTATTATTTGAACCGGTCTTATTCCCTACACAACATTACCATCTTCTGTCGCCAGATAATAAAGACATATCTGTATCCTGACACTTAACATTTTAAACCTACGGACTAAGAGGATAGGGTTGATAATTCTATGGACATTCAATGTAGTTCTAACTTTTTTGTATGTAATCGGCTTGCGGTTACGGACACAAAGAAAGATAATAGTACTTATTGTACATAAACAATGCCCTTTGTGTAGAAGATTGGCTCGCTAGAAATAATAAATACTATACCTACATATTAACATATCTACACCCTGCACCAGTACTTTGTTTACATATGCTCGAAACTACTTATTCGATAATGTTTTTTTTGACATGACGCACGAAGATTTACGCAAATGTTTTTATTGTGTATGTCGCGGGTACTAGTGGCTATCCATCCATGCATATATTTTCCGGAAGGGAAAACTGAAGTAAAATGTTTTTTTACATAATTAAGTAAGTATAAGGAAATTATGCGGGTTATAAATATGTATTTTGTAGCCTATTTTATAATTGTCAAATATTATTTTGTTTGGTTAATTTAACTTGAACAGTTTACAAAATATGCCACTTTCAATGAGACACTGATGATTTTACATTATCCTGAATAACTCGAAAACGAAAGAAGATCGAGGTCTGATATTAAGCATAGTGTTCTTAGGACTTGCCAGTACACCACCTGAAAGAATGATCAAATCCGTTGATGGGGGCACTTTTAGTTCGCTTAGCGTGCTAGACCCTTTCTTCATTTATCCACATTTTTTTAAATAAGTACGAGTAGTAGGTAGTAGTAAAGTAAGGTAAAAGCACCTATTATGGACAAGGCTCCAGTGATGAACATTATCATTTTTTTAAATGAAAACATATCAATACTAAACATTTTATTCTAATAGTAGTAATCCCGAATAATTTAATATAATCTAATTGTAGCACTAAAAGCATTATCAATCTCAGAGACTTATATTTATGGAATTGTTCATAACTGGAGCACTGTCCATAATAGGAGCTTTTACCTTAGGTACCCCTTAACATTTTTTTTAATTTAATGGTACGATTTGATGCGATGTGACAATGTTACTACACTTTTAATCAACTTGGTAACGATATTTTAATTGCACTTGAATTAGACACCGTTAAAGTTGATTGGCTTATATGTAGTAGTAATGATTAAACACGGGCCTAGTGCGAGACGGCCTCGCACGCGAAGGGTTCCGTACCATTATTGTATGGCCCCCATTTGTTTTTTATTATTTTTTGTTGTAGCATATGTAACTCTGTAAAAATGTCAACTGTTGTACTTATCACGGTTCATGAGTACCTACAGATGGACGGACAGCAGAGGCTTACAAATAGGATCCCGTTGGCACCCGTCGGGGCCGTCGGATACGGAACCGTAAAAAGTATTTCTTCAGTGGATTTTTATTCAGATTGTTACATATTTTGAAATTAAATTGAAGTTAACAAATTATGAAGTTTTTGCAAGAATAATTTTAAGTTAAAGCATCTATAAACGAACAAACTGTTTATTTGATTTTTATCAATGAATAAAACGCACCTTTTCAAAGACAACGAATGAATTGAGTAAACTTGACACTTTTTCTACATTTTTATAAATCAAACCTAACCTAACCTAGAGTTATCTACACGTAAGATATGTCAGAAATTCTGAAAAGGTAACGGTGCCAGCGATATAAAATTTATGACTACCAATAGTTAAGTCAATAGATTAAATATGTAATTTTTTGTGGGAAACTATGGGGGAGAGATGATACGAGGGCTGCTACTTAGGTAACCGGAATCCAGGATTCCAACATTTTTAAACGCTATATCTGACCTCCATGGTAAAATTTGAACTTTTTTTAATACTGGCCGCTATATATTTTTTTTCTTATGTACGCTAGTCTTTTGTTTTTGGCGGGTTTAAATTTTAATCTCGCTGCGAGAATGGAACTCACTCGTGAAAATATTCGTGCTATGATTTATTACGATTTTCGGCGTGGTTTAACGCAACAACAGTGCATAGATCAACTAACTTCGACTTTTGGTGATGAAGCTCCATCCAAAACTACTGTGTATCACTGGTTTAGTGAGTTCAATCGTGGACGTAGTATGCTCAGGGACGAAGTTAAGGATGGTCGCCCGAAATCGGTCGTTGTACCACAAAATATTGAAGCTGTGCGAAAACTTATAATGCATGACCGTCATGTTACGTATCGCGAGATAGAGGCGACTATAGGCATATGTATGACGAGCATTAATAAGATATTACATGAACACTTAGCTGTGAAAAAAATTTGTTCGCGTTGGATCCCGCACAACTTAACTAAGGATCAAAAAGAGGCTCGCGTCGAATGGTGCAAGGAAATGTTGAAAAAATATAACCGTGGTGACTCAAAAGCTGTTTATAATATCTACACAGGTGACGAATCCTGGATCTATGCGTATGATCCCGAAACTAAACAACAATCAACGGTGTGGGTGTTTCAAAATGAGCCGAACCCTACGAAAGTAACTCGTGCAAAAAGCACCTTGAAGCAAATGGTGGCCTGCTTTTTTGGTATTAATGGCCATGTGGCTACAGTGCCCCTAGAGAATCGTAAAACGGTTAATTCGGAGTGGTACACGACCATTTGTTTGCCGGAAGTATTTGAAAAAATACGGAAAAACAACCAGCGACGGAGAATCATTCTGCACCATGATAACGCCAGCTGTCATACATCACGTGAAACGACTCGATTTTTGGAAGGTCAAAATATAGAATTAACGGGTCATCCACCTTACAGCCCTGATTTGGCACCCAATGATTTCTATTTATTTCCAAATGTAAAGAATAAATTACGTGGTCAACGATTTTCGACCCGTGAAGATGCCGTCGACGCGTTCAGACAGCACGTTTTAGAGATACCTCAGTCAGAGTGGAAAAAGTGCTTTATAAATTGGTTTCAACGTATGCAAAAGTGCATCGATTATCACGGAGAATACTTCGAAAAACAATAAAACCATATTTAGCCATGTACGTTTGTTTATTTTTTCTATTCCGGTTACATAAGTAGCAGCCCTCGTAACTATCAAATGGCCCGAACGATTTTTATCAAAACTAGGATCCACACTCGTTAATACTAGCAATCTATAAAAAATAAACCGCGTCTGAATTGGTCCATTATTTTAGCGGTAACGATGCCAGTGCCACAGACACGATGTACACGTCCCGTTAAACTTATAATATAACACCCTCCGCTTGCGTCAGTGGTTAAAAATAATACCACCAAGCAATAATATTTTTCTCTACATTAACGGATTCCAAAGTTCGTATCCTGACCTAACCTATTATTTCGTTCAATGGTAAAGATCCCCAAAGCCATTATTTTACGCCGTTAACCTATTATTTCACGCAATGATAAAGATAACAGTAAAAATCGAATAGGTACGCTCTTAAAATCTATCAGTTTTTGATTAAAATTATGTACCTAACTGTTGCAGTATACACACAGAAATAAGGCCCTCAAACAACAATGGCCAAGTTTTTGACGAACATCATGGGCTTTTTGTTAGTATCAGTAGTTTATTTGGTTACAGTATCAAAAGCAAAAATTGCTAAGCTTCATGAACTTAACGATAAAGTCAATAATAATGACTGTTCAATGGATATAATCGAAAACATCGTTCACCGAAATTTAACACTAACGCTTGTCAACGTTCATAATGAAAAATTCATAGAACGTCTACATTCACTAGCTTTTAAAGTGTTAACAAGAACGTTTCTTGCTTCAAAACTCCACGAGCCGAACGAAGTCTACATTCTGCAATGCGACCACTTTGAAGAATGCTTTAACGGATTCGATGACTTGATAAAAGATGAGTATTGGAATCCAGGAGCTATTTTCATAGTTACAATAAGAGACTCGTATATAGGGCAAGAAGAATTATTGAAGAAACTGCATCACCTTTACGTTTTTAAAACAGTGCTTGTGATTAACAACCTAGTATATTTATATGATTTTGATGTTGGTGAACATTGCTATTTCAGTTCAAAAGCTATCAAGGAATATAAATGTAACATTTTGACATCGAGATCCTCTGACGACACTCCTTCTCTGGGCAGTCCTCTGGACTCTCCAATCTGGGCAGGTATCAAAAAGTCCTTAGTAGAAAGACCTAAAATACCCTACTCGGGATGTAATTTCACCGTGATCATAATAATTTATGTTCCATTTATTTTTCCTCCATTAAATGAATCCTATACACCTGATGGTTTTGAAGAAGAATTCGTAAATATTTTGAAAATAATTAATTTTACAAATTTGAGATTCATATATCGTTGGAATTTGTTAGGCACAGGAAATGTTTTCGATAATTTTACTGCATCTGGAGTTCTAGAGGACATACAGCAAGGCCGAGCAGACTATGTTTTGGGAGCATCGCTTTTGTCACATTACAGAAATGCTGCTTTTGATTTTACTTACCCACACTGGTTGGACACTTTTTTGTTAATAGTTCCAAAAGCAAGACAAGTTGATAAATGGATAGCAATGTTCACAGTTTTTTCGTCACTGGTCTGGGGTCTTATATTTGTATCATTCGTGTGCGTTACCTTGGTGGCATTTATATTTGAAATGTACGGGAAGAGAGAGTTAAAAGTGTTAATTTCGACTACATTAGAAATGTTTGGCTATTTAACCAACAACTCAACGAAAAAAAGCGCAGGTTACTTTTTACTCTCATGGTCATTATTTGCTTGGCTAATAACATGCTTTTACCAATCCCATCTTGCGAGTATATTTACAAAACCTGAATATAATAAAGAAGTAAATTCTTATGACGAGATAATAAAAAAAGAGTACAAACTGTATGTAAGCAATGCAAAGCACGTGTTTATTAAAGAAACCGAGGACCTTAACATGAGCGGCTCCCTAGATGGTAGCGTAATCTGTAAAAATGACTTTGCTAGCCTTGAGGCGGTTGCCTCTAACAGAAGAGCATACACTTTGAGCTCTAGACTAAGTTACGTTTACTTTGATCCCGTATTCCACAATCCTGATGGTGAACCAAAGCTACACCGAATATTCCCACCATTTTTCATCGTTTTCAGAACAGGTTACGTAAGAAAAGGAAACCCAAACTTAAAGCGGATACGTTTTCTTGAGCGACATATCATTGCGTTTGGGTTACACCGCAGAGCATTGCTGAGTTATATCCATAAAAATAAATTAAAATATTACAAAAATTATAAACATCAGACAAAGCCTTTAGCATGTTACGATATTGCGGGAGTTTATTACATTTATCTTTGTGGCTGTAGTATATCGTTACTCACGTATTTGCTTGAAATCGTCAAGAACAAGTAAATAGTGTGTGTGGATGACGATTTTTACAATTCTTCGCTACTTTTGAGGTACTTACTCGCAACCTGTCCACTATTTTTTTATTGGCTCTATTTGTTGGATTAAGTATTACATTTATTGTAGAACCCGGCTTTTTCTAGCTTCAGTTGTTACACGCAAATAGCTACTTTGAAACGATAACTAGGTAGGTACTAATTTTTGGCACATGTTAAAAACACTTTTTTATGGTTTTCGTCTTTGTGTATTTTGTAAATTGAAAATTAATAATTTATTTATTAGTTAAAAATTAAAACATGGGGTGTTCAACACCTTTGGCCAAGGCTGCACATCAAATCGCGAGCTTCTAAGTTTGGTCTGCATGTAGATGAAGATATTCTCATATTTTCTTGTTATTATAAGTATGTGATAAAGTGGTTATGACAATCCCATTCCAATTAAAAAGCCCTCGAGATCATAGACGATATTGTACGAAGTGAAAGAATTACTGCATACTGACTTCACATGCAGTCTTGAGCCTTGAATTTGACTGATACCTATCGAATGTCATAATACGCGACAAATCTGCGAAGAGAATGCGTTCATACCTTGAAATGTTGCTATGAGACTTTTATAAGGGCTGCTGATTTCAACTTAAAATTCAATTTTATAATAAAGGCGGGTGTGTACCGGGTGCTATTCTAACTTCAAAATGTTATTAAATATTTAAATTTTATGATAAACTGACCCGCTTTCGCTTCGCTTTGGTTTATGTAAGTATGAATGATATATAGCCTTCCTTAATAAATGGGCTATCTAACACTAAAATAACTTTTCAAATCGGACCAATAGTTCCTGAGATTAGCGCGTTCAAGCAAACAAAGAAACAAACTCTTAAGCTTTATAATATTAGTATAGATATTAATTAATTACACTTATAACTTATTTGTTTTTTAGGTTTTTGAACTATCAATAATTATGGTTTCAGTGTTTGATTTCAAAAAAGTTGCATTCAATTTTTATTAAGAATAATTAAATTTAATGCTTCCTGTCCTGCAGATAATGATTTATTTATTGTCGGTAAAAAAGGAGACCAACCTGGCTATGTGGAAAGAAGGGAGGGAGGCCTTTGCCCAGCAGTGGGACATAGGATAAAAACACGATTTTGACCAAATTTTACCCTATATCATGATTTTCCCAATGTTAGTTACTTTCGGTCATCATGAGTTGAATGTCCAAAAATTTGTGACCCCCCCTTTTTAAGTTTTCAATAAAAATGATTGCGCGCGTAAAAGCGGAGGGCGCATACGAATTAAAACTAGACGCAAAGCCTAGGGAATGGAGAGTGGTTTAATCTTAATCCTGTTTCATAGTTTTAGTATAAGTTTACTCAAACTCGAAAGACTTTTCAGCATCAATTGCACTGTAATAGACTTGATATTTCTTTACGAAATTTAAGGCCCATAATGCCTTCCTAAGGAGAAAAGGTGCATATTTAATTAATTCATAGAAGCATATTCAACTCTGGAAGGGTAGTAAAAAGGTTGAATGGGCTATACAATTCATGTACCTAGTTGTAGTAGATGCGCCTTTTCTACAGAGGGTAGAATAGTAATAGTATGTAATAATATTAATAATAGTAACTTTGCAATAACAATGTTAAGACTGAAATACAACCAGGCCTCTATCCCACAAAACTTTACAAGCCTACAATTTAACAAATTTGTCAACTTTTTGTATGGAGATCGGTACAAATTTGTCAAATTGTACGCTTGTAAAGTTTTGTGGGATAGGAGCCTGATGCTGATGAATATAAGGTTCAATAATGGTATAGGATGCTGATTCAAAAAAAAATACTGTCTCATTTTAAATTGTTGTGCTATTGTTGGTTCATATATTTAAAAATATATACATAGAATGTACTTAGCAATAATAAATTTGAAATCAACTCTGTAATGTTGTTTTATATAATTTAAATTTACCAACAAACTTTTTCACCTCATCCTTTGGATAGGGCTTGATTGCTAAGCATGTTGGTACATTTTCTGGTTGTTCAATCCATAACTTATGTGCAATGGCATTCTCTTTTAATTTTTCTGCAACTTTCTTTAGGGATTCTTCATTTGGGACCTGAAAATATAAAATTTTAGTTGTTATTGGCTGTTACTACAAAATTTGGTAAATTTGATAGCAGTAACTTGTGTACATAAGCACTACAGCACACGCACAAGATATTGGTGTGCAATTTGGACGTCAAGCCAAGCAAATTGTATATAATTGTATAGAATCTATAAAGTTATTATAAAAAATGCAAGGAAGTTCTAACTTCAACAGAACATTAAAATGATGTTAATCCTGATACCTCTGACTTTGACAATGAAGAAAGTTCCGAAAATGATAACCTTATGGAATGTGACGGCAGTGAATAATTTAATTTAGTTTTGCTTACATCTTTTTTTTATGTTTATTAACTACATGTTACAGACAAATCATAGTACATAAATATATCAAACATTTAATTTTTAAAAAAAGGACAATAAACGAACAAAATTCAACATGACCATAATCCTACTAATTACCGGAATGCAAATAACCGGTTATAACCAGTTATTATCGGTTATTTTCATACAAAAACGGTCAATAACCGGTTAAATTGCATTCCCTACTTAAATGCAACAGTTTATATGTGTTTTAGTTTGTAACTCCTTCATGCTGCAATGGGTGAACGGATTGGGATCAGTGCTGCAGATAAAACCACTTCCAACTAGTATAAGACGACTTTAAGAAGTTTATTAGAGTGATTACTAACCTCTAAAACAACTTTGTGCATGTTATCCAAGTCTTTCAAGTAAAGTTTTGTCTGTTCGTCATCTTTATACAAATGTAAGACTGCCGTAGACGCGTGACAAGCTTGTGCTACTAAAGCGCCGACTGACCAACCAAGTTCCTTCAGCAAATCACTTCGGAGTAAAACATATTGTACGACTGTGTTAGACATAATGCATTTAAGTTTTCACGTCCGGTCTACGTAAATGAAATTTAATAAAAGGCAAAGTGTATATGAGTGATTTCGGGACAGGTTATTATAAAATATCTAGCTATATTTCACGTATTTCTATAGTGTTCAAAGAAAATTATATCACTAGGTTGACTTGACGAACAAACCCGCCATCCATAGGTACCTACTGCATACAAAATTACAAGTATTTTGATGGATTGACCACAGATTTTGACAGTGACAGTCTTGTTTCTTTGGTTCATTTCAGATAGGCAAGGATGACAAATTATACAGAAAATTTTTGTTTGCGTATTAGGGGGCACGGCCAAGTCGAGTTTTTCTTTTTTTTAAGTCAAATAAAAGGCTCTCAAATTTCTACCATACTGTTTTTATTCCTAATTTCACTTGCCATAAAGTTTGTCATCCTAATTAGACTAAGATCATTTTTGGCAAATCATGTAACAGTTGGGGAGAGAACGTTTTCAGAGTATTTGACCCTGCTGATTTGATTAGGTACGGATTTACGTTTTAGAAAAAAAGTACATTTTATATACCACAAATTGCGTAACCCGCAGATATGCCAGCCAGCCGTTCTTCATTGACATTAAACTACTTAGGTACATAATTATTCAATCCAATTCAATTATTTATAAATTTTTCATAATGGTACAAGGACCCAATTCTCGAGACTTCGAGATCGGTTCGAAATTGAGATATCTCGAAAAAAAATGACGAGTCTCGATTAAATGTCATATTTCGTATTCTCGTTATCTCACTATAGACATATGTCTACTCTCAGCGCTCGACATGCAACGTATGATCCTTAGTAGTCGAGACTGTATCTCATGTGGTTATATTGGGTGTCTTAGCTGTCTACATAGGAACTTGGTCGAAAATATTTATCAAATAAAAAAAAGGTTAATAAAGAAATGGCCCACGAATTCGTGGCGGATTTCTCCACCAATTTAGTGGATTTAGAGGCGGAATTGGCGGAAAGGGTGCCATGGCGCCGTGTGCTATGGCGATAAGACGCTTTCCAATTAATATTTATCAGCGAATTAACGCATATTATAACTCAATTTTCTCTTCCTCTCTCAACTCACGGAAATTTTGCGTTTCATTTCACGTACTTACTATTGAACGAAGTGTCAAAAATAATCTAAATGAACAAAAGAGCACTTTGCGTAAGTATATTAGACTTTATTAATATCTAGTAATAAGGTACTTTACTTTATGTAGAGTTCAATCGTTTAAATATATTTAGAACTACCGCGTGTTGTTTATCGATTATAACTGCCACACAATCGAGGTCACAAAACGCAGTTTTTCATAGACAACTTATTATCGTACGACATTCATATCAATCATCTCTATTGGCAGCGAGAGTACGATTTTTCTGTGTAAGTCGACGTTTTCGTGACATTTACAACAGAGATATACAATACGAGATCATCTCGAAATAGACCTTATCTCGAAGGAAGTGAGAATTGGGTCCCAGCTTATTCTAAAAAATAAGTAATAACAAAATGAACCCTGGAGGGCACAACAAGACTAGGAGAGAGGAGGCATAAATTAATTAGTAGTATAATTATGTATTATAACTAACTCGGTTATAATAACACTCACGGCTTTATTTATTCCCAGAGTGAGTAACAACAATGACAAAGATACATACAAATATCTGTCTCTCTTATTGAGAACTCTATCCCCCTTACTTATAAACGTGAATAAGCTTGGAAAAGTTTATGCCGTGCTTTGTCGCTTTCTGTTAAATGCATATGTCACAATTACAGATAAGGATAAAGCATGGCATAAACTATTCTAAGCTTATTCCACGTTTATAAGAAAGGGGTTTAAGACTATACCCCTCAATTTTGGTATTACTTAGTCCAAGTATCGTAAGGTTGACGATGCAAAACACGTCAAAAGCAATGTTGTTTTATAGTGTTGAATAGAGGCCCTGAGTTCGAGTGTTGGATGATCGATTGCTAAAAGTTTGTAGCAGTTTGGATGATTGTGTTCGAGTTGGTGTTGGACCATGTTTAACATCAGCATAACGTACGTATATTGACGCCCTAAACCCGCAGAATGTCGTCAGCGTTGATCGGAGTTTTATTTAAACAACTGAACTGACAGCATTACTTTATTTTGACACATGCCAAATTCAAGAAGCGTTGTATTGCTAATCGTATTTTTGTTCAATAGAAACTAATATAAGCACGTGTAAGTGTTTTGACGCATTGCATTAAATCTGTAGGTGCAGCGGTGGGTCAATAATTAGCAATGGCATCAGGCCTTGAGAACTATGTGAATCAAACAGTGTCTGTAATAACATCTGACGGACGGAACTTCATCGGCACTTTGAAAGGTTTTGATCAAACAATCAATATAATATTGGACGAATCTCATGAGAGAGTGTTTTCTTCGTCGACTGGAGTGGCCCAGGTGGTGCTTGGACTGCATATCATTCGAGGGGACAACGTTGCAATTGTTGGGCAAATCGACGAATCCATTGATAGCAGATTGGACCTGAACAACATTAAAGCCGAGCCTTTAGGAGTAATAGCGCACTGAAAACTTATTAATAAAAATGTTGTGATTTATGTTTTGTTTATTTCCGAATCTAATCGTACTTATTGAAAGTGGAGGCAGCGCCTTCCTATTCTAAAGCCGCCGCCGCCTTCATTCTCTGGGTTTGTAGCTTAGTAGGTAGTATCTAACCCTGTTACAAAAATAGTATAAGGAGTGTTTCCTAAATCAATCAATAAGTCTTATAGTGAAGAATTTCCACCAACACCTCAAGAGACTCGCTAGATGGCTGGATCAAGAGCCAGATACAGAAGGCAGTACTCCTCAATACGGCACACATCGTGAGACATCATGAGGAGGTTCTTGTCTGCAGCACTAACCACCGGTAGCTTGAGCCTGGCCACGCTGCCGGCAGTTAGGTTTTTTTACTTTTATTTTTGAATATTTATTATAAAAACGTAATAAACCATATTATAGAAAATTTAACAAATAAAACTATAATATATTGTATATTATTGAAAATTTAATAAATATCTTGATAATAATAATCTGTTCTGATGATTTAACATCAAATGAGGCAAGAGGCTGCAGACTGCTTGCTGTCTTGTGCATGAATTAACTACGTGAGAAGTGCCATCATATTATGTTCACCTCATCTATCAAGCCCACACATTATTATGATTCTACATTATAAGATACATATTTTATATGGGGATGATTTGGCAGTGAGTCTGTTATTAAATAGAAAATCTATTAAATTAAAAAGATTAGCCCAGGGCTCCCTAAACTCACGGTGCGGCCCTGCCTAATACAATCTACTAAAGGGTCAATATCGTCAGACAAACTCCAGGGTGTGTTGTTTCAGTAGTTAAACTAATAGTTAAAATTCGAAAAAGTAACTGAAAATTTGACAAATTTCCTTGAGATTCCTTCAAATTTTAAACCCCTTATTGAATTTTAACAATTAGGGGCGGGGCGTTTATATCTGTTACTTGTAACAGTAAAAAAAAAACAAGTTTTAACATGAAATTTTATTGCAATAATAGGTATATTTACACTACAAATCAATTATTTACATACATATGTTGTTATGTACAATTCATATGAAATTGTGACTGACGAAAATGCCTTGCAGTATTCTTAATACTGAAGTCAAAACTACATCTAAAACCCTACAAGCAAGATAATATGCCTCATAAGAATGATGAAAATTGTTACCTACTTAATATATCAATGTGTGTTTTCCAATTATTAATACTTGTTTGTACTTGTATTTGCCATCAAAACAATATCTTGATGTCTGAAAAAAGAAACTTAGTTTATTTATTTTTAAAAACATACCTAATTCTAATAAAATTATTTATTTATGACATACAACTTAAATTATAGAACAATAGTTTTCAAGGTTAATATCCCCATTTAATACCTAGTTTAAAATAAAGGTAAACATTATTTTCTTTTTGGTTGAGTTTACACAAACATTTAGGCCACATTTCACCAAACTGGAATGAGACTATAGTAATTCTGATATTAGTCTCCAAATTCGGCGTTCAATCTAGGTATAAGACCTTATTCCAGTTGAGTCACATGCAACCTAGGTGTGAAAGTGTCAATAAAACAAAATTATTTTTGACAAGTTGTTTCTTCGCTTAAATTGTTAAACGAAAAAGTCATTAAAGTTATCACTCGAATTACTAATAAATAACTGATATTCGATTTGACATCTCTCATAAGCCAGGCTTTTATTTATTTATTTAAACTTTATTGCACAATACACAAAGTAGGCACAAATGGCAGACTTAATGCCTAAAGGCATTCTCTACTGGTCAAACAATGGGCTCAACAGATATAACACACTTAGATTAATGACATAATGTCAAATAGGCCCAGCATGGATAATGGCCAATAACTCAGAATAAATGCCCGGCAGAGACATTATTAAATTGTGTCTTCATATAAGTCTTATCACTTTCTGTGAAGACGAATTAGAGAGTGAGAGGTGTCCCAACATAGGCACCTTTAGTGCTAATAAAATACTTGTATAACTATGTTTATTTAAAACTTAATTAACCTAATGGTAGCAGATACCCTTTTGGGGTGTCCCTCACACTCTTTTTCCAGGCAAAACATGTATTTTAAACAATAAATCATATTACCAACATGCCCGACGGGGTTGTCACTAAAGATTAACAATGATTGATTACTGAATTATTAAATTTGCTCCAGGTTATTTTCAATAAATAAGTTTTTTATAGTACACAAAGTCTTTTCCAGTGACAACCGAGTACGGAGGTCTTTTTCGAGTCCACATCCAGGTATAAACAGGTAAATTGAAGTAGATAATAAATTGCTCATTACATTTTCCGGAACTAACCAAGTATTAAAATATACAAGTATTTGACATGTAAAAGTGCCTTGACGTGTAAAGGTTACTTGACGTGTTAAAGTGCGGCCTATTTACTGAATAAACATGATTTATCCTTTAGATAGTTTGTATAGTCAGGGTAAAAAAGGTTCGTCACTTTTGGACTTTAACGGCTTTGAAATACTGTTTTTACCCTGGCTGTACTGAAAAAAAAACTAAAAAATAGCTTGGAGCAAATTTTTGGTGGTTTTCGGTTGTGTTTGAAAAGTATCATTGTTTAAAATATATATTTCGCTTTTCGATTAAGAGTGAGGGGTCCACGAAATAGATCATGATCTTATACCATACCATAACATAGTAACAACTAAAACACTGCCAACATTTTAATGAAAGAGATGGCTATTTATTTAATGTTTTTCTATTATTTTTGTAACTGATAATTAAAGTTGAACACTTTAATTATCAGTTAATTACAAAGTAAAGCATGATGAATTACTGAATACAACAACAATGGTCACTTGAATAATTAACATACGAATACAGGAAGCCCATTAAGTCAACATTTATTTACTCTACAACAGACATGAAGCAACATCTATTCAACTAAATATATGCAACATAATAAAAATTGCAGGTACCTTGCGGAGACTCAATAACACAAACTTCAAATCATTCCCCCTTATCACTCTTAATTATCTCAAGGTCTATTCCTTGCCTGCAATATAGAAAAACACCCATTCTGGTGCTGACTCGAGAAGTAAATAGCATAACCTAAGGTACTTTATAGGGAACTTGCCTTTGTTCATTTTAAACCATAGGATTAAAGTTGATCTCTTATTTGTGCAATTCAAAGCTGACATTCAGTCTCCCAATAAAACTTTTGAGCATACCTTAGATCCCTAGATTGTCATTGTCATTTGATGTTAAAAATCAATTTTATTATGATTAGGATAAGGATTTTGGCGGCAAAACGTGGTTTTAGAATCCATAGAGTCGTCATTTCCTAATTATTATTATTATTACACATATTACTTTGATTTTGGCCGTTGGCCGTTTCTGTATCTAAATAAACTAGATACATTTTTAATTCAGTTTATCCATACCTCCCAATATTAGTGTGTTTGTAACGTTATCACACTTATCACAGCAGAATGGGTAGCACAAGTTGTATTTTCTCAGTTGTCGCTCAGTCTCTATCGTTACAGACTAAGTAGAAACGGATATCCGAGTGATAAACAAGTCGCGGACAACATGTGCTAGCAAGGGATATCATCTTTACTAAAAATCATTTAAACTGGTTTAGCGATTCAACAGATGAAAATGCATTTTGAAATTACTATACTGAACGTCAAAATCAAGGTGGAATACATACCACCTAATAATCAGGAAACTCCGACTCTATGGATTCATAATCCAAGGTTTGCCACCAAGTCCTAACTCTAATTATGATACGACAATGCACCGTGCTTAACATTTTCATTGGGGGACTATAGTTAGGTTAGGTAAAAATACCCGCCCATCGATCTTTTGTTCACACAATTGTAAACAAGTATAACTTCTAAAGTCATGTTCAACATTGAATAAAACTTAATGACTAAATAGAAAGACAGAAAATCTTATTAAATCAAAGAGTAACTTCAAAAATACTTACTGAAAGAATTTCTAGAGTAGTATTTAGTTGAATATTTGATGGCAATTTTGGTCCCAAGTTAATTTACAAATAAACACTATAATTTAATTTAAAATTCGTTATGTATTTTTTTATTTACTCTCTGGTTTAAGAAGTTATATTTGAAAACAGTTTTAAATATGAACGAGTATTTTTGCCAGTGAGTGTACTTTTGGGTACATGTATGCGATGCGAATTCTGTTGAGTTTGTAATCCTAGTAGTAACATTTATCCTGGCCAGCTGGCCTTATAGCTTAAAGAAGCGATGGTAAAAGATAAAAAAACATTTATATGTGAAACTGGTCCCCGTCTAAGGAAGATGCGTCAAGATATTTCCTTACGACCAATATCTACAAGGAAAGCGGTTTTAATTCTCAGCCACACGTTACACCCAATTGTCATGAGAAGATAATTATATTGTTGTTTTTCATATTGCATTTTTAATTATTTGCACAATATGCAATAAGATTCCTGGGCCTCTATTCAAAACGATAAAAACCATGTCGTCTTTGACCTGTTATGCTATTGTTTTAACTCGGCCGCCATAACTATCAAGTAAATAAGAGCTATAAAAACGTTGACAATACGATAACAGGTTAAAGACCGCGAATGTTTCATACGTTCATTGAATACAAAACGGACACATTCCAAAAAGAGACGGTGTTCCATTTTAAAATAAGAAGCTATTAGTATAAGATTTTTAAAGCAAGAGCAAATAATTTTGCAATGTGTCCGTTTTGTATTCAACGAACGAATATTAATATAAACGTAGCTAGCGTAAAATAAACTTCAACAGATATCTAAGCAAATAAAGCTTATTATAAAACCAATATTCAATGATTACCTTAGCATTCTTTCTCTATACTGCTGCGTGTTGTAGGTCTGAAAGAATTGCTTTCCGTATTCGAATGTTGAAATCATGATCGCACAGGCTGGCGCGACTTTAAATATTCGTGGGAGCAGCCCAGTGAACAATCCTCTAACTCCATGGTTGGCGTAGATATTTTTAGCAATGTCTTGCGTATTTGATACCTTCCCCTTAGTTTTAGTATCTGGAAAATTTAAAAATAAATAATTATGATTTTGTTTTAACCTCTTACACGTGACAGATTGTGACACTGATTCCATGACAAGTTCAAGTTTAGAAGAGAAGTGAAGTAAAGGTCATCGCACACTGCAACACGCCCCGCCACTAGATCAGAACCGCCTCAGCTCAAAGTGAAGTAACGCAACGCAAATTTGAGACCGCGTGACTAAGGGCTAAATAAGATAGTAATACTGTGCGCCGGTTGTTTTACGCAAATTCCCAATCCCGAAATACCAGAATTTTAAAATACTAAATTACTCTTTTTATCAAGTTACACCATATTCGAAATATTGAGTGTAGATAAGAAACATACCCTAATTTGAATGTTATGTTTTGGAATAACGATTATTGAGAATTTTGCATTTTTAAATTCTGGAATTTCGCATTCTCATCTTACACACTTCTGCTAGCTTTTTTTTGATGAATAAAGTTCAATGTTATAAAGTGAAAACAAAAGTATCTGGGTGGTAAAAGGTGGAAATAGCGCCGTTTTTAGGTCAGTATAAGGCACTGAAGTGTAGCGTTAAGTAGATCAAAAAAAAAACACAAAAGTTTTACATAAAAATCTGCCTTTGCTAGTCAAAACTACTATCCACGACTGATATAATATGTATACAACGCAGTCTCAAAAGCTTGTATACAGACCTTATTACTATGGTAATAAGATGAATACATATTTTTGCAACTTTGTCTGGATATTCATTCTTAAACTTGACTATACTATGTATTATAAATACAAACCAGCATAAATTTCCTTCTCTCCCAACTCTATTTGTTGATGTGTTTTCACGACGTCGAAAGGCAACGTGATAAAAGCCGCTATCTGTAAAGATAATGGTTACGTTTAGATTGACAGGTCATAGCCAACTTGTTGCTAACTGGTTGGTGGTAATAAAATATGTTAAATCTATTACGAATTTAGGATAACTTTTATGGCTAACTTGCATCCTAAACATTCCATATTATTAGTTTTTTCTGCAATCTTGTTTCAAATCTTGATGTAGGTATACGGTCGGGCAATATAATTACAATAAAACAATGACAATATTAAAATGTTGACCATACCATAAGGTATTGGCGGCGTTCTTATGCTCTGCACTGAATACTTATAAACCTTTTAATAGTTAGTACATCTTAAATTGATGACGCAGTATCTAATGGGACTTTATAATTATACTCATTTTGTATATGGATTAGAATCGAATTAGTTAAGTATATAAAAAACAAGATTTGTAATACTTACACTGCCAGCAATAGAGCCACATGTAAAGTTAAACAAGAATGTGTTCTTCTCTGAATCCGAAACCCTGAACATTCTTTTTGTGGTTTCATATGTTGTCCAATATATTCCTAAAATTACAGGTGTTCAAATAAGAAATACAATTTATGGAACAATATACTAAAGTAAATTTTACATTTTTAGCTGGCTTAACCTTGGAAAAACAAGGAATGAAAATAATAGAGAGTATTAATATTGGGAGGCCCTTGAAAGTAAAGTTAAGTTGCTCCTTGCCAGAGGAACATATTACACATCAACTGTACACCTCCGTACTTGCTTCGGCAGTAAAATAATTAATTAATTCAACCAAAATCGCCCAAATAAATCATATTGTAATAGTAAAAAAAACGCATCAGTTATTTGTTATTCTAAGTTCTCTCTTATGAATTAACTAGCGACCCGCCCTCGCTTCGCTTCTGTTTATGTGAGTATAATATATATACCCCTAGTTTTCCTCAATAAATGGGCTACCTAATACTGAAATAATTTTTCAAATCGGACCAGTAGTTCCTGAGATTAGCATGTTCAAGCAAACAAACAAATAAACAAACTCTTCAGCTTTATAATATTAGTATAGATATATGTAAGTAAGTTGAAGTTTGGATTCATTGACAACAAACATTAATTATTTTGAAGAGTTCTGTTAAGATTAATTTGTTTGGAGGAGTAGCAGAATATATAAGTATTTAAAGTATTTATATACACTGTCGACCAAAGCAAAAAGGCAGTACGCACATTATGAACTTTATACTTGTATACCAGTTATATACCATTTCTTTTGGACTGTAACACATATAAAGTTCCAAGCAAAATAAGCTAATAGTATACTATCTTATGTTTGGAGACAGAGCCCTTGAATCGGTTTTGCATTACCAGTGTTTCTCTATTCTGCCCATAAGCAGTATCTTAAATTCAAACACCAAAGCAGATTCCATTTTATGTTGCTAATAATAAGGTTGATATTACTACAGGAGGTTTATCTTAGTTACTACGTTTTTGCTTCAGACGGCTGTATTCTGAGCCAGACTTTCACTTCCTGTTATGACACAGTATTGAACGTCCACTTACCAGAAAAGGGTACATCTCTTAAGAGAGTAGATCCTAGTCCTCTGAATAACCCTCTGTAGCCTTCATATTTCACCACTTGTTTTAATGCGGCATTTATTTCTAAAATTCATATAATTTATTTACTTAAATACTTTATTGCACAAAATTAAAATAGTGTAAAAAAGGCGAACTTAATGCTACAAGCAATGACTACCAGTCAACCTGGAGCAATAAAATGACAATCATTTCCTTAATCGAACTTTGAAAAAAAAAGTGATTATACTTGATATTAAAATATAGCATACATTTCTAAAATACCAGATAAGTTAAATTTATTAGATTCCCCAAACACCTTAGGTGAGGAGGTCAACCTCACTCTAAAGTTTAATACTTTTCTATTATTTGTCATCATCACCATCACCAAATTATATTAATGAGAATACTACTTCTGATTAGCAATTTCTCATCATTAAATTTATGCCAATGATCAAATCCAATTTATCAGAACTTTACCAGGATATGTTAAACTTCGCGACTGCATTTTTGTTCTTATTAGTTCCAGTGGGCTGACAATTGTCACTGCTATTGTTCTGGCTGTTGCACCTGACAATAGTGGTATCCACATTGGTTGGTGTGCTGAAATAGTTCAGAAAAATAGTAAATATACTTATATAGTATTGTCTAGTACCCTAGGAGCAATGAATTAATGTGATTTTAAGCACAGAAATAGTCAGAGAGTAGAGGAGTATAAAACATATAGGATTTTTTACAAACTAGTTATAGAGGTATGGAGAACAATTCAATTTTGTCAAATTGTAGCACATAATGTGCCAAGGATAAAACTAATTTCACTTACTTGTGTGAGTTAAATTATTGTACATTGTTTTTGATTTGTATCTGAGTTGTTCATAGGTCACAAAATATATTACAGTGCATGGTACAGCCAGGACTAATGTGGGACTCAAGCCAGACCATAGAGCAGCAACACCTTCTAGTTTAGTTATTTTACAGAATGCATCCTAGAACCAACAGAAAGTGTTCAATTTAGAGACATAACAAATAGCATTTATGTTTGTTTTTAATAGCCTGAATTAGTGTCCCACAGCTGGGTAAAGGGTTCTACCTCTCCTCCCCCATTTAAAATGTAAATAATAATAATTAACAATTAACAGTATTAAAATATTTAAATATGTTTTTGTACTGATATTTGCACTAAGTATTTTATAAAATTGATTAGATGAGAAGTTAGCTAACTGTAATAATAATAGTAGAAGCATTTTAAATGTATGTTCCTACCAATACAGTTTAGAATGCATTATCTACTACTTAACAGTTAGCTGCTTTCTTTGGCATTACTTACAGCAGCACATTTTATTTTTGCTATTACAATATTTAGATTGGACTAAATTAGATTATTTATTGCTGAATACAAAATTATGTTCCAAACAGCAGTGTTCGCGTTGTTGTGTTCCGGTTTGGGGATAAGACAGCCGGTGAAATGACTAGCATAGAGGCATTCCACCTTAGCCTCAGGGTTGGCAACGCATTTGCAGTCATAGGATTGCATTGCAGTCTTGTAATTGCGAATGTCTATGGGTCACAGTTTCCACTTACCATCAGCTGGTCTGTGTGCTCGTTTGTCTACTCGATGCCATAAAAAAAAAAAAAAAATTGGACATGTCAAGTTATAAGATTTTACACTAAGGTTGTCATAAATGAAAATACATGAAAGCGAAACAATATACGTAACCAAAAATAAACATAACAACTGTCACTCCTCTCTACATGTTCATTGTTTTTATTACAACAAACAGCTTTTAATTGTTTAAAGTTAAAAGAATACTAACTATAGTCCCGTGAAAGTGCACACGCCGCGGCATCCAGCCAGCTTCACCACAAGGACATAGATGCTCCATTAGCCCATTGCAGTACAAGTAACATTTATTCGACAGCAGAGCTTTCTGCTGAGCCTGCAACCGTATTTTGACTACGTCCAATGGCGTCACTGGGAACAATGTAACGATAAGTGCCACAAACCTTAAGATGAGCAATATAGTGGTGTCCTTGCGCAATTTTCAGACAAGGCCACTGTTATTTAGAAAACTTACTGAACAATGAGGTTATAAGTGCACCGGAACATGCCGATGCCATTTGCTGGAACGGTGTTATACGGAATTGAGGATCGTCTTCCCTAATCATGATATTTGTTCAAGTTAGCCTTAAATAAATAGGAATTTTACACCAAAACACATTTATAGTAAATATTTTTTTCCGAATCCTGACATAACATCTGTTTTCTAGACATCTGTCACTTATGTTGTACACAGATTGTAAATGGACTAAATGGACTTAACCCCTACTCGGCGAATATACGCGAACCGTAGAGAGAGGCCCTACTTAGAAAATCGATGTTCGAAGTTACGTTACCTCGATCCCTGTCACTCGTCAATGGAGGGAGATCAAGGGATCCATCAATTTCTCTCGGTTAGTCTAAGCTAACGTAACTTCAAAATTCGATTTTCAAAATAGGGCCTCAGAGTATAGGCGAACACAAATCGGTTCGAAGAAGAAAATAGATGGGAGATGCAACTATACCCTTCTTCGATTGTGTTCATTACATTTAAGCTCATGCCACATATTGGCCCAACGTCCGCTAGCTAGAACTCTGACTGAAAAATAAAAGATACGTACATTTAAAATATTATAATTTATCACATCTGGCAGTAAAGTCATAGTAGCTTTTGCCTTTTCAAGGATAGGAAGAAATTGATAAAACAAAGTTCTGATAAACTATGGCTTCGGAACGAAACGAACGAAACGAAACTCAAGAATCCGAGATTACTTCACACTTGCTTTGACTGAAGTCTGTGAGTGAATAGTGTTCATTCATGTGATGCTGGCAGAAATGTACCGCGACGTTTGCCTTTAAAAAAAAGCCGATAAAGCGAATCGAAGTGATTGAGTAACGCGAAAGCATACAAATTTGATCCTAGAAACTTATATGAATTAAGAATTATGTATTCCACACTCTTAAGACCTGTATTGTAAGTATATTTATATTACACATTTTACATAACAAGACAGCTGTCTAAATAGAATTTATTTTATGTATATATCGTCGCGAAAATGTTATTACCTTGATCGGTGTCAATATTTTTATTACCTGGTCTGGGATAATTACCTATTGCGACCTTGGAATGAGTTTGGGGACACGTGCGATATTAAGGGATTTGGTTTTAGCAAGTTATTATTCATTTTGTATTAATGTGTTTTATAGAAGAATACAAGAATGATGAATTAAAATGTTGCTCGTTGTTAGTTTGAGACTACCTGTAACATGCTCGGCTCCCAGGTCTCCTCCCCGTTGTTGCACAGCGCCCTTCATAGCGCAGGATCGTATTCACGGCCTATTTAAATGTGCTGTTCTTGTTGTTTCTTTTTACTTCTTGTACATGTTATATTTATAAATGATAATTTAAGTTTTGTGTTTACATGGTAACAGTTTTTTTGTACCTATCTTTTCCAAGTCTATTATGTATGTGAACTTAAAAAGCTAACTGGGGAATCCAAATATGGTATTTGATAAATCAGAAATGAATTTGAGATGCTTTATTACATAGTATGTAAGTACTAATAGAACTTTCCAATATTAGACTTATCAGTTTAAAAAATACAATGTTACAATGTAGACAAATTTCTTTATTCAATTACATTTCTGGCAAAAAATAATTGAAATTCTAGAACTTCTTTAACCTTATTTATAAGCTTCGCTATAGTCTACAATACAATATGCCTTGAGAAAGGGGGAGGTTGGAAAATAGTGCAGTTTTCTCTAATCCTATAGAATTTTGGCATAGTTGTATGCCTGCTTCTATTGTTGCTTGCCTGCATCTGTTTTTATTAAAAACAATATGAAATTATTTTTCTAAATATTTGAAAAGGGGTTGAAAGGTGGTTTGGAGGGTTGAAAAATGAAAGTGATTTGATTACTTACAGCAAATGTCAAGCAAGTCAGACGTCAAGCCAAATGATATGATATGTTAAGTAAAACCCACCTTTGATTATAGGGGGTGTCATATGAAAGGCTCAATCTGCGAATTTTAAAACCATTTCTGTGATATACTTTTTGATTTATTGCCAAAGATTTACAAAAAAAATATGGTCCTTATCTCCAATGCGCATGGAAAATTTTCTGATTTAAAGATAATTATTTAGATTTTATGCGAAAAATGAAATGAAGTTGTCAAACTTTACAGTTGGAAAAAAATATAATAAATCTTTAGTCAAAATGGGCTATTGTATAAAAAATAAAGCTCATCAGCATCGTTTTTTTCTTAAGTTTTAACATAAGTGTTTAAATAACTAAATTTCATCAAGTTAAAAATGCTTTTAGTAAAAACAAACAGTTACCTTATAGTATTTTTTTTAAAAATCTGTTTTATATTCCACACCGAACTGAAATTCATGAATAAATAATGACATTATGACCAAAATACATACAAATGTATTGGAAACAACGGGCTCCATTTAGTAATAGCATTTAATTATGTAACTTTTAGTTTCATTCAAGCATCACCCTTTATCTGGAAAGCATTTGGGATTGCCCAAGTTTATTGTGTTTAAAAGTATTAGTGTAAAAAATAAAGTTCATTCAGTTTTAAATGTATAAGAGCTTGCAGTAGGTAAATAGGCAAAAGTTTGTGGATTTGATGTGTTAAATTTTATTTCTTTTAACCTTCCTGTAAACCATATAATTTCGACTTTGCAGTATCCACTGAGATCACCTGGTAGGATCGCCACATACAAAATTAATATGTGGGGGACCCTACCAGCACCCTATTTCATCATTCTGTCAATGACAGGTAACAGGTGACAATTCGGTATCACCTGTCATTGTCAAGGCGGTGAAATAGGGGCAGGCGATCTCAGTGGATACCGCATCCTAAATGCCTTTAAATATTGAGATATTTTTTATCCATAGTTATCAAGTGTTTTTTTTTACTAATTACATGTCATTTTTGGTTCACGTTTATATTATTTAGGATAATTAAAATACCTTTTATAATTAAGTGTTATATTATAAATAACCCTGTGTGTAAGTAGATGTTTTCAACTGATAACAAATTCATGATAGTAATCTTGTTTATCAGAATGTGAGTGATATGTCAAGTACAATGCAACCCACCTAGCTCAATTATAAGTACTGAACTTGATTATTATAGACTAGCTTCGTCCGCGTAGATTTCGATTATCGTTATTCCCTCTGGAACTTTAAAATTTTCCGGGATGAAAAGTAGCCTTTAATCCAGTGTACTTATAATAAGCTATCTCCATTCCAAATTTCGTCCAATTCCGTCCAGCCGTTGCAGTGTGAAAGAGTGACAAACTTTTGCGTTTATATTATTAGTTAAGCATATGAAGATGAAAAAAAAGCTTTTATTCGATTTGGTTTTTACTCAGAAAATCAACAAAACGTAAAAAGTATTATGTTATCAGTTATCATAAACTCAATAGGGACGCATGGCGTTAAAGAGAGGACGCCAGCCCATTAGTAGGATACTAAACCAAGCAATAAATAAATCAATATGATGACTGATTGAGTTGAGCCGTAATCCCCTTACTACCTATAAAGAGTTATCACCACCTCAACAAAAAAAAACATACAAACCAATCTACAGTTCTGGTTAAGCACTGCTTAATCGTCCACTACCTGTAGTCTTTATCATTAAATACTCAATCAAAAGCGTCAGTTTTGACTCAAGTACCTATTACAAAGAACATGTGACTTGACATTGATTAAATTACTCAAGTATCATTAAAAACCGGTAAAGTGCGAGTCGGCTCGCGAACCGTGGATTCCGTGTCACTCAAATCCCACTTGACTGATTTCTATTATTTTTATTTTTGTGATTTCTGTGGGGCTTGTTACATTTACATCGTAGTTTAACGACGAGTGCATTACAGTTTTTACGATAAAACCGAAACAAAACAACATTGAAATAAACGGGTTCGCAGGAATATAAGGAATTTCGCACATTAGACATTTCACGTTTCTAAGTTTTGTCTTTAGGAATTTCTTCCTTAAGAACTTCGATTTTTAGAAATATTGCGTCGAACCCAAATATAGGCACAGATGGGCAGTACTTAATCGATTATTTTTTTAGTTATCTAATCAGTCGGTTAAAAATATTAATCGTCATTTTTTAATCGCGATTAATTTAGTTGCAATTAAATTAGTTGTGAGAATGTTCGACTAACAACTAAATTAGTTTTAGTTTCAATCGACTAAATTTCACGATTAAATCTATAGTAAAACTACGTAGTCACCCGTTTTTGCATTTTTTATCTTGCAATATGTAACTACAAGTAGATATGTATGTAATATTGGAGGTACTCGTATGTTGTAACTATGTTAGTTTGGGTTGAATTTTGCGAATTATTTTGAAGCAGATATCTTCAACCGATTGAGTTAAAATTATGTAAACACGTATAATTTGAAATGCTTGAATGACGACAAGGCAATATTGTGGGCCCATAATATTATTATAACAATATATTGGTAACGACAAATAGCGAAAAACTGCAGTGTTTACAAGTCGCAAACAATAATGTACATTTTGTGCATTTGTAATCCTACTATTAATACTTGGAATTATACGATACTGAGTAAATCTTAGACATAGAAATTGTCAATATTTTTTTGTCTCTGTCAATAGTAAAAGTCTTTTTAGTGTCCCGCGGTGACGAGCAATAGGATAATCCTACTTACCTGGAAGTTTTGTTTTGTTTGTTCATATAGGTGCAAGTGCCGACGCATCTTCTAAAAATTACACGTTGTTTATTATCTACGCGGTCTATTTTGTTTTCAACGTGTGGCCATCTGTCAACATAGCCATACCGAGGTTTTCCATTCAATTTGCTTCTAACATTAGTCGATTACAAAATTTAGTTGTCCGAGATCAATCACTAAGCGACTGGATGCATAAAGCATTAGACCGGGCTCTGTGGCGTTCCTTGGGAGAGGCCTATGTCCAGCAGTGGACTGCAGCGGGCTGATGATGATGATGATGATGATATCAATCGGCAACTAATTTAGTTGCAACTAAATTAGTTGGAGTCTATACAACTAAGATTGGTCAATCAAGTCGTTTTAAATCGTCCATTGCAATTAATTCTTGTAATCTTAATCGTTAATCGTTAGTCGATTACATTTTGCCCATCTCTGGGAGCCCCTTACTTTTTTCCTCGTTTTATTGTTAAGGAAACCGCCGTAACATTGTTATGGTTCAAAAGATAAAGCTCTTTATAGTAAGGACAGACGGAGGGACGGATAGTGTAGGCTTAGCTCCTTTTGTCAGTTTGGTCAACCCTTGGGTACGGATCTCTGAATATCTGCATCAAAGATTTTCTTTTTAAGCAATTAATTTTGTGTAACGTCTAATGGTTCATTATACTTGAAATTGGCACACTCTTCGTTATTTTGCATAACATATTGAGACCCAACCTCAGTCAGTGGTGCTGCAGTGTCAATAGCCACTTCTTGCTAATTATAGACTCTCTTATTTGAATCTCTTGGCAACTGTGCTGAATGTGCTAGTTTTTTTTTAATAAGAGTAATAATAATAACTAATAATGAATAATGTCGACAGCTGTTAACGATGCGCACGTTGTTTACCAATATAAACAAAAATATTTACGTTGAACGTGTATTTACATTAGAGGTGGGTATTATCGGTATGTGCTTAAAATTCCTGATAGTCAGTGATTGCAATAAGCAGAACTAATTTAACTAAACATACAAACGTCGACGTTCGACCGTTATCGCTGGGGCAAAACCAATTTGACACTACTGAAAGATTATGACAAATAGGCAATAACAGAAGTGACACTCGTATCGAAAGATGCCTACGAGTTCAAAATTTATCAATTTCAGCTACGTAATCCTAACGTCAACCTCTCCAGTCACTTTTCCTGCTACGAGTAGGTACTTTAGACATTTAACATTATTGATTGACTGATGAACAAAAATCATACAAAAATATATCTAAATTAAATTTGAGTGCAGGTGGAAAACATGTACCTATTTAAAAAGTTAAAACTAGTTTTGGACAAAGATACTGTATTTTTCATTCGCGCGTGTTTTAAATAGGAATAGGTACCTAGATATAATATGTAATAAAGAGAGAGATCTGATAGGTATTGTAAGTTTGTTTATATGTATAGAGCCTAGTAATCTCCGGTCACATCTATTTGAAAAAATCTGTACGGGACAGCCGTTATGTACGGTAAAATATCTGTCAGTTATCAAGTGAAAATAAAATAAAATCAAATTCATTTATTTAATAACATTTAGATATATTTCTACACTGATTAAATGATTAGTTGATTACATAGTGCATAGATTATGGTAATGAAAAGGGTGTACGACGATAATGTTACAGTCTTAAATATAACAACTTTTGACCACATTGCACGCTCTTATATATTTCTAGGTGACTTCTAAATTGATTATTACAAGGACTATTAAAGCGATCGAAATATTTTAACATTCATAAACCGCAATTAGCATAGCGGGTGGACAGGTGTCTTTTAAGCAGTCTGCCGTTGATACCGTCGATTCGATTCACATCATGTGACTTAATCTAAAGAATTCATGTTTTTAACGACGTGTCCTGACGTAGAGGACCTTTTTTTCCATGGGGAAAATTTCCCAAGATACCCGGCTCTGTTAGGGTAGCGGTCGGGTTTTGTGGGATTAGATCTTAGACCGGATTACCCACTAAAACCTCGGTGGTCTGCCTCTTCGCTTTCCAGGGAGCTTACGTAAAGTACCTAATGCAAAATCATGGCAGAAGTTTTTAACCCATACTTATTGAGCCGATGTGGGTGTGTGTGTATATTTATGGCCTCACCGGAAACAGATGGGCAAATTGTTATCTAGTTCTGTTTACTTAGTAGTTAGTTACCTAATCAAAACAAATTGCAATAGTTCCATTAAAAGGTTAAAGTTAGCGTTTGATTTATGAGGATGTAACTAATAAAAAGAAGAAATCCCATGAGACGTCCCAACAAAAAGAAACAACTTTAATTAATATAGGTGGCTGTATTTTAATAAGTACAGTATTTTACCTTTTTTTTAATAAAATACTTTTATTTATTATCTTTATTAGGTTATCCTGTTTCCATGTAAACTGTCTGTATTAAAGTATGGTCGGTATAAACACGTTAACGACCTGTGCACACACGTAGTTAGCTACGTTACGTACCTACTCGGTGCTGAAAATATACGATTGCGTAAGCGTTACACATACGACATAGCACTCGTTGTGGAAAATGGTAATTAGTGCAAAATGTTCTCAATTAAATAAAAGAGGACGGTGTACATCACTATATTATACTCGTGGTAAAGTCAAACAAAACCTAGGAAGTCACGACTATGACGCGTTTCAAGAGCGCGTCGTATCTAATTGTTAACAGTGATCGCGTATTCCATTGATGATAACGCTTATAGAGGTATTAATATAACTAAACAGTGGGCGTTTGAGTTGTCACTAGCGATAGCGTAAACAACTGATTTTGGCTTGTATCAAGCAAGGCGCTAATAGCTGTGGCTGCTCACCTGCAAAACCAAAAAGAGACATAATATGTGTAAAGAGACATGATATTATCTTACGAAACATTCTGTATTTTGTGCAACTTTTACAAACAATAGCGACTCGAATCTGCTTTAGCTATTCAATTTTTTACCCGCCCTTTTGGCTTATCTATCATGGTATTGCATCTCGGTGACGAGACAACAATGCCTGAACGATTGACAACATCTCATGGTTTATACCTAGCTAGGTTATCCCATGTGACACAATACTATAGTTACACTATAGGAAATCCGAAGCTGCAGTGACATATCAATATTTATAATGGTGACTAATCCAGTTACAGCCGGTGCCTCTGAACGCTCTTTTAGATAGCTCACCGGAAAACAATGTTATAAAACACATACTATTTTTGGTATATAATATTATACAACGATAAATTCGGTTGTAGGTATCAATTGACACTAACGGTCTTTCTATAATAAAAGTTTGAAGTTATATTAGATCCAACCCTTTCTATTGATTTGGTTTTGAATGACGAGTGAGAGGGAAAGGGTACTCAAAGTTCAGAATTTAGTACTTTGTGGTCTCATAAATATGTTCCGAAGTTCTTATTATGCTGGAATAAGGTACATTGGGACATATTTTTGAGATTTTGCATTCTTCCATATTTTAAATTAGACTGTACTAGTTGTCAATGACATCGTAATGACGTAATTGTGTGATGTGATGAATCAGCTAGGTACGGCTAAGGTGATCGATGTTTTTTTCCCATTTGAATGGACGGTTAGATATACATGTACGCAGCTCTGTTTGAACAAGCTGACATTGAAAATTCTGCTGAAGTATTGATTTCCATTGTTGCCTATTCATAACGTGTCAGTTAACTGACAATTTGACGAGCGACATTCATAATTTATTCTGCTACGGGGAATTACTCTCCGAGCGTTTTCCACTTTGATCTTTGTTATAATTTACCTTCTTTATTTCCAAATATATATACCTACCTACTTAAAAGTACTAAAACTGTTTGGCTTTTTAATGCCAATTTAGTTTAGTACAAGGCAGACATTAAAAAGTTTAATATTTGTAAACAGGCACGCGGGAGCCATATAATTAGAAATGCTTGCTTTGGTCCTATATTACCTAAAAACATCATTAATTCAATTTGACAACCAATCAATTATTGCTCATTGATCGGTTGTAAAAACTGATACAATAAGGTCACATTTGTAGGCAATTCTTGGTCACCAATGTATTTGGTCACCAATGTATAGCAATAAAACTTATTTGAGTAAGATAATTATGTCTTAGGTTAAACAAGTTCACTGGAATCAAAAATAAATCAATCTCATGATCGGAAAATTTTGTCATATAATACAACACGTGAATCAAAGATGTTTTAGATATATTTGAAGGTACTAGAAAACAAGTACTTACCTACTTGTTTTATCATAAATTATCAAAATTATCGAACTTAAATCTTTCATACAGACGTCATTGGATTGGATTGAATTGGTATGGGTTGGTTTAGCTAAATATATTACATGTGCGCCTAAATAAAGATTGTACAAGGTAAAGTGTCAATCCAGTTTATTTATTACGTAATCAGCGGAATTAGTATCAAGCCAAAACCCAAAACACAACAATCAACTGACTTTTTGCTACGTATGTTATGGAATCAGCTTATTGCGAGTGTTATGGAATCAGCTTATTGCGGGTATTTACGGACCGCTATGACTTGTGGACGAGCTACTCTTTTCTCGAAGGCCGGCAACGCGTATGCTATTCCACTCCCGGTGTTGCATTGCAATTGTCCATGGGCGACGGTGATCGCTTAACACCCAGGTCATGTGCTAGCTCGTTTGTCGCCTCAGACATAAAAAAAATCTAACCACTATTTTTTGGGCTTATGACCTTATGAGTCATGGGATTTGATGGTCATTCATTCGTTTTTTGTTTGATAGATTTTTTAATTTATTGTTGGAAGGTAAGGGACAATTTAACCGACTTTTGGAACTCATTATCTAGAAATAATGGTGCAGTAAAGATTTTTTTAGAACATCCGTTCAAATGGGCATCTTAAAAAAACTAGTCGCTTATAACATCATTTAAGGTAAAATAAACACTGCTACACAGCTTACTCACGTATTAACATCCAGGAAAGTCACACGCACACACGTCTGTTGAACGACTCGTATGGTGCCCGAAACATGTCGGGCTGTTTCCTGACATCGTTATAAATATAATACGTGAGTAAGCTGTAGCAGTGTATATTTTACCTTACATGATGTTATACGCGACTAGTTTGTTTAAATAACCCAGTTCCACTGTTGTTCCATTAAGTTTCTTTCTTCTTCTTCAGCGCCCACCGTTGAGCATACGCCTTTTTCCCTCCACTGGACCCGATTCGCGGTGGATCTCCCCTTTTCTTTACTGCACCATAATTTGTAGATAGAGATACTTACATAAGCTATGTAACATCCTTTAATTAAATGTCTTTGGTAGGTACATTAATCAAAATCATAGCGTCTAATCAATCAAATCGGAATTCGTAACAATTATCACTCTTATAATGATAAAAAAATGCTTAATCCATTCGACAATAAAGTAATATCTATCATCAGTTATTAATATACCCCACCCCACTCTGGGAATAAAGGCGTGAGTTTATGTATGTGTATGTATGTAGTTATTAATATGATGACATAATTGACATTGTGCTATGCACGTAACTGCTCAATAAGAAGATATTTTTTCACGTGTAAAATATTCCTATGTACAAGTAGGTAGATGAAGATTCGCATGTATGGACTTATGTATGTGGGTATGTATTAATGGCTCCAAAATATGTGGTGTTGTCGCAGGAAAAATACTACCTAGATGAAAATTAGCTGTAACAACGGCAGAAAGTCCCGAGTGCTGGATGATATAGCAGGCGATATAACATTTACAGCATCTGCTCCTCGGATTGAATACAGTGTTTTTTTAAACAATTTGTTACAGAAATGTATCTAAGGAGAGCAACTCAAAAAGAGTCCTCGCGCTTGCCATTAAAAGATGTCCGTTTATCGCTGAACCGGTGATCTCTTGCCGGGGTCACCACGAAGTCACCGGCGACCAACTTTGCCCCAACATGATTAGAGGAATTGACTATCTGAAGGATCCACGGCTCAATAAGGTAAGGCATAAATAACATTTCTAATTTTTCTCATTTTCCTTTGTTTTGAACTGATTACGTGACATCGTGCTTAAATAGCCTGTCTAATACTGAGTGGTAGATCGTTGTTTATAGCTCGTGCCTAATATTTAACCCGCGATACATTTGTTACTTCTGGTTCGGGTTACAATTTTACATATTTGTCACTTATATATAATTTATGCCATTTTAACCTGAACTAACGTAATCTATAAATGGGCATAATGTACGGTCACGAGCTTTAATTTGGGACCCATATCAAGAAAAATATGCTTGAAGTCGCCAATGTCATTTCATTACAGATGTCAAGTCATTTGTAACTTTTAGGGAACTCAACCTAATTGCTGTAGAATGTCAGAATGACTTTGGACCTAAGGTGGGTACCAAATTAAATCTCGTGACCAGCAAACTAAACTGCACCTAATGCTACCCTTGTTACGTAATAACTGCTTTAGATATTTCTAAGCATTCACACCTACCGGGATCTTTCAATATCCTAAACCATCGTATACCCAAAGCTTGTAGTTTGATTAATCGACTACACTAATTCCTACTCTTATCTGTATTAGATCATTGTATTGAATGGACAACATACGGACAGGTGTTCGAAAATTGATGAAGAGAGCATAGGGCATAATAGGTAAAGATCAATACTTGGTAACGATTGCGTTGCTGCATAGTTGATAGCATAAGGTAAGTGTAGTTCGAGAAATGTAAATTAGACAAACGGTTCAAGGCAATAACCAATGGTGGGTTAGGTATAATATAATCAGCTCAATTTATATTGAACAAAATATTTTGACTGTAATGCTCCATGGTAATGCAATAAATGTATTTAATTTTTACTTATAAATAAGTAGATTAAAGTAAAATAGAATATCATCAAAACATTGATGTAGGCAAAGTGGTCATGTGCCACCATATTAAGTAAAGGTCAGAATAATTGATTGCCACTAGTAAATTCGGAGCCCTAACTTGGTTTTTTTTTTGTTTAAAAAAACAGTTTTCTATCAGCACTAGGGGGTTTTGAAGTTGAAAAATGGCCCTGAATGGGTTCGACTAAATATAACACTCTGCAGTGCAGTGTAGCTTGACTTTTTCTTCGATCTTGTCCGGACATACTACTTACCGTATGTCGAGATTTTGTTATTGTGTAGTCATGACTGTAGTATTTAAACAGGACGTATGTAAATAATCGTGCATTCGATGTTATTCTAGTAAACTAGGTTGTGACATTTCAATTAGCCGGCGAAATGTAATACAAACTCAAAATGTTCAAGTAACTGATATTTCCTATAAGATGTTCTTAGTAGCGAGTACGACGGAGTTGGGGTCGTGAACTCTGCCCTATCTAAGGTGTGGTCGGTCAATAAGTGTTTCCTCTTTAAGTTCATGCTAACTTTATTTTGTGCATAGGCCCGCTACGTCGTTTCTTCGTCATTTTAATGTATATTTACTAAATAACTTTAAGACATAAAGTTACGTCTAATTTTGTTTTCGCAGAGGGTATTATTTTGTATGCCACTGATTTCACTCTCATTCATTAAGTTTTCATTGTTTTCTATGTATATAAGTATTTATTTATTTATTTAAGTAAGTATGTTTGTCGTTGTCTAGTAACCATAGTACAAGCCTAGTCTTAGTTTGTGACTAAGTCAATTTGTGTCACACTGCCCCATGACATATTTTTATTTTTTAATAAAAAATGTATTTGCATTTAAATTAACGTCCCTGTTTTAAACGGTGATGAAGGAACGGAGACGGGGAAAAAGGAAAAGTTTCCTATATAAAATTAAATTACTCAATGTTTTTGTTGTTTCCACAAAATTATGCAGTAAAATATAAATAAATTATATGTTTGGTACCAGCGATTTCTGTATTGAAAATTGGGTAGTATTGGTAAATTTTGTTTTATTTTGATGAGAATAAGGATTTTTATACCTTATTTTGCGGTTTCAGGGTCTCGCGTTCACGATAGAAGAACGTCAACAACTTGGTATCCATGGACTTTTGGCAGCCAAGTATAAATCTCAAGAAGAACAGTTGGAAATTTGCAAGATTTCCATTGACAGATACGAGGAGAATCTGAACAAATACCTCTACCTCGTCGAGTTACAGGTGACTAAATCTGACAAAGGTACCATTTGCTTTTGATTTTTTTTAAGGGTTGGAACGTGGTGGAAGGCACTAATCGTGTTTGAGCAGTTATTATCTTTAATGGGGGGTATGGGTTCGGTGTGATTGAAGTGCCAATTTATCCCAGAAATTGACGACGTGTAAGCAACAGTGTATGGTTTCTTGAATGTAACATTTTTCTGTACTTTTGCGGTTGTGGTCTACGAAAGATCATATAACATTAAAACAATTAGTGGAATTCATTTCAGGTACACATTGTAACGTAATACAGTATTTGTTTACTAACCTAACCTGTCCCTCTTAAACAGTGTTTCTGGGTTACATTATGGATTATTAAATAATTAAAATATATTTTAATATTTTATCGCTCTTTCCCCAAAGACGTATTTGCCCATGGTCAGTTGAACGATGTATAAAATCTAAACAATGAGCATTATGCACCACGAACGGATCGGTACAGGGTTTAAAATACCTACTTAATAACGTACAACTCCATGTATGCAGTTGGTAAAGTGTCAAAAAACACAATAACTCAAATTAACTGTACGGTGAAGGAATTTAAGGAAGGAGGAATTTAAATGTAAGTAGGTAAATAATTTTCCCAAATTAAGATTACTTTTTACAATGTTTGGTTACAAATAACTTATTAATCATTTTTAATGTCAGAATGTTACTATGTAACAGGGACTTAATAATACAGTTTATTAACAATGTTTATGCGGTATTGTGATAGATAATGATAATGCATGTAATTGATTAGCTGATGAATAAAGAAAAATAAATTGTTTACCCACTACTTATGAGTTACATGATATCAGTTGGAAGGTTTTTCCGCGTATCAGATAAAATGACAAACTATAATTATAGATGTTATCAAATAATAACAGAGGCAGCTATTCTTACGCGTTTGTGAATGTCAATAAAAAACTTTTATCGCATTTGCCATTATGTACTCAAATATTTCGGCTACGTGAACAGTTTGGCTTTACATAAATGGATATTTATTTTAAACCAGTTTCCGTAGCAGATTTTTTCACTAGGTAGTGGTATGACACCCAATAAAGAGCAAATTTCCTTGTACGTACACCAATGAGGTGCTTATTGTTGGTCAATACTCTGTATGTTATCCCCTATCACTAATAGAATGCTACGTAATGCGAGATGCTGAGTATTACGTGCAACTATTTTGAAAATATGACTAAACGCCGCAATATTCAGTCTTCAACCAAATTTGTAAGTACCAAATGATTTACTGTCGTAAAAAGAAGGCAGCAAATTGTACACTTTCTTACGTTGGTACACGGAACACACAGCGGTAGATAAGATAGATAAGTTGTGACACCTTGTGACGCGATTTGCGGACCAATGTGTTATCACGCTCATGACATTGGCTGATTCTATGGTTGTTTACAAGCTAATTACAGTATGACAGCCGGTACATGTCGCACACAATGTAATGTGCTTTCACAGTCTTGCCATAATGCGGAAAACTTCATTAATGGAAAGTAATGTGTTGCAATGGTAGGCATAGAGCTATTACATGGCCGTGTAGCTTGGCAAAAAAGAGTTTGATGAAGTGACAGTTGACAACTACAATATTCTCAAGTAGCGATCGCATAAGGCTACGACCACACCGGAGCTTAACGGTGCGTAAATTACGGTCCGTCAAATTGGCTCCATGTAATTACTATGACCTGTTCTTTTGTTTATGCAACGACACCGTATTTTATGTGTCGGTGTAGGCGCTCCTTTAGGCAACAGTTTTTGGACCTTGTTGTTATTCACTACGGACAGCGCCCTTATAACTTAAGGAATCCGCTGGACGGTTCCATATTAAAGACGAAAGCTCTAGCGCTGTTTTTTTTTAAATATAACTTACACCTTTTTACTCGATGACAGCTATTATTGGGTTTTCTTGTTTTCATTAACTCTGGTTACCTATCTGAATTGCGAAAAATTATTGACGTATTTTTGGGTCGACAAAAATTATTCGACAAAATATGGTGTGGATTTTTTTACGTTTTCCCGGAAGATCACTTTTTAAAAGAGCACATTTTACCGATGTCACAAATTATCTGTTCCTTTTAATTATTACTGAGTTGTCCGATTTAATTGTTTGATAATTTATCTATTTCCCATTTCTGATTTTACCTTAGTATCATTTGCTCAATGTAACGGCCCGGTTTATTAACAGTTTACTTATTTTTAAATCGTTTTAGTTATGTTAGATATGTTTTGTCTTTCTGAGCAGATAAAAAAAAACCTCGGAGGCCAAAGCGGGAGCAAAGCTCGGCCTTGGCCTTCTAACTTAAACTATCCGAGTCAGTTCTGCCCTGATTCGTCTTGCTCGTTGCATTTTCTGGCTAGTTAATCCTATCTTTAGGTGGCTTGTTTTAGTTGTTGGAAATTCTGTAGCTCTGCTTACCCCACTCTGGGAATAAAGGCGTTAGTTTATGTATGTATGTGTAAAGAAAAGTAATGCCTGCTAGTTTTTTAGATCATTGTATGCCTGTATGGTTTTGATTGGATTGTTTATTATTTGGAGGTTTAAGTAATAGTAATAATAATAATATCAGGGGACTATGTCACACCAATTGACCTAGTCCCAAACTAAGCTCTAGGCTTGTAATATGGGTACTAGACAACGATACAAATACTTATTATAGAGAAATATATACTTAAATAAATACATAGAAAACAAATATTTGCAAGTGATGGGTAATCTGTTAATAGTCCCAAAACAGTCCAACTAATGGGTAAACGGATGTACGAGAGGGCCCCAAAAATGTTATACTAAATAATATCAGAGATGAATTATCAATACTTTGATTTTTTTTATCAATTGTAAATTTAATTGAATTGTATTTACAGTAGGCATTAAATTGTTACAGGACAGGAATGAGAGGTTGTTTTTCAAGCTGCTCTCGACAGACATTGAAAAGTACTTGCCAATCGTATACACCCCAACGGTTGGTTTGGCATGTCAGAGGTTTGGACTCATCTACAGGAGACCTCGAGGTCTGTTTATTACGATACAAGACAAAGGTCACATTTTCAGCATTCTTAAAAACTGGTATGACATGTTGTTTTAACCAAATTTTGTTATAGCATTATTTTTATCTGTATTATTTAAATGGTATGATTAAGGCTAGGTGGTTTATTTCTTTGTTAAACTTCTCAGGCCTGAACATGACGTGCGGGCGATAGTTTTTACCGACGGTGAGCGAATCTTGGGACTCGGTGACCTCGGAGCCTACGGAATGGGTATACCTGTGGGGAAGCTGTCACTGTATACCGCTTTGGCTGGCATTAAGCCGCATCAGTGTTTGCCAATCGTTTTGGACGTCGGCACTGATAATACGGTAAGTTTCAAGGATTAGCTGACACTCAGTTTTGGTTTGACTGCTTCAATTAGGTACCGTAAAATGGGATAGTAGGGATTAAGGGGTGAGTAGGGACCCAATCTAAAATGAAGCATAAATGTTACTAATTATAAGACTGAAATTGTTTCCAATAGACGTAACGTTATTTTCCATTTAATACTTGTTTCTATTTGTAACAAGTTATGACTTCTTTTAGACTGTGTTCCCTTGACTTAATCCCTACTGAACCCGTTTTACGGTACGTTAATTTTAAATTGATGCGTTTTTATCAAAAGACATAAATTAAGTAACTGCAGTTACTTATTATTATGAATTTTAAAATACCGAATATTATATTGACTAGCATCTTCTGGAAATTATTGGTACGGATTTGACAATACTCTACTGATTTTTTTTCGAATGAAAACATGCGGATAAACTAAACATATTATGATGCTTCATGCGAATGTTTAGATCTGCGAAATGTTTAGAATCGTAATGGTGAGCTATTAATTCAGTTTCGAATCAACTCCTTGTATGTTCCTGTAACGTATTTTTGTGACAGACTTGTAGTAAATCTTCTTTTTTAATACATGTGATCTCGCAAGCCAAAATGAAATTTATTGGAAAACCTATTGTTATTTACAGGACCTGTTGGAAGATCCGTTATACATCGGCCTGAGACGCCCACGCGTCCGTGGAAAGGAGTACTTCGACTTTCTCGATGAGTTTATGGAGGCATGTGTTGAGAGATACGGACAGAACACACTGTTGCAGGTGAGTCACATACACTGCCAAATAAACTTAAATACTCCCCGTAATACTAATAATAATAATTTAATTTTGATACAGGTTTAAAATAAATGATATTGCAGCATTTTATTTTTGAAAGGATTACAATAAAGAATATAAAACAATAGACGACGCCCGCGACTTCGTCCGCGTAGAATAAGTTGCCCTCTCTTCCCCTATTTGAACCCCTTAGAGGATGAACTTTCAAAAATCCTTTCTTAGTGCTCAGTTACATCATGAAAGCAACCTCTGTACCAAATTTCAACTTTCTAGGTACAGTCACGAGATTTAATTTGGCACCCACCTTAGTTCCAAAGTCATTCTGACATTCTACAACAATAAGGTTGGATTTTCTAAAAGTTACAAATGACTTGACATCTCTAAAGACATTGACGACTTCAAGCATATTTTTCTTGAAATGGGTCCTAAATTAACGCTCGTTACCGTTCAGTAGTTTCGGCTGTGCGTTGATATATAAGTCAGTGAGTTAAGTATGCCTTTTATATAATATAGATGTCTTTTAGCATGACCACAGAATCATGCTGTGGTGGGCCTCGACCGTCGAGGTTTTCAGCGGCCCTTATTATTATGTGCTGTTCGGAGCTATCTATTATCCTCAATAAATCATACGTTTATTTATTCTGTAACGGTACCTTGTAATATTTAGTTACATATTTAGCAAACGTTCTCATTTTGTCTGTATATTTTTTCAGTTTGAAGACTTCGCCCTTCCAACTGCTTATCCTCTGTTGGAAAAGTACCGAAACAAGTACTGCACGTTTAACGATGACATCCAAGGAACCGCCAGCGTGTCCGTGGCGGGCTTATTAGCCGCCACCAGAATCACCAAGCGGAAGATGAGCGAAAACATCTACCTCTTCCTTGGTGCTGGATCGGTGAGTATAGTATAAATAGAAAACTAGTTTGTCTTCGGTCATTTGGCTGTTTTTGTTGACTATGACCGCTCGGGCGCTAGGGTTGCGTCGATGCGCGTTTCTTTCGGCCGCAGGGCTTGGGAACGGTTCGGTTGCTGTAACATAACATATTATACCAAACAAAAACCACTCCACATTAAGTGGATAAAAAATAATAAAAACTAGAAACTGCACACCACTTGTTTTGTTGCCACTCTAAAAGATATATCACTTGAGGTTGACCGCATCGACCTAAAGTTTTAATCCATATTGTGTAACGATAAAAATAATTAGTATAATAGCCATTTAATCTTCATTTCCCCGAATAGGTTTCAATAACCATAAGTCGCAAAAAAAATGGGTTTGTGATTCAATAAGAAATTTAGATAATAATTCGCCATAAAATGTTGTTCAGGCAGCAAACGGCATCGCCAATTTATCTGTAATGGCCATGATGGAGGATGGCCTGACCGAGCAGCAGGCGCGGGATCGCATCTACATGTTCGACGTCGACGGCCTGGTGACCTCGAAGAGGAAGGGCGGCGTGCCGGCTCACTGCAAGGCCTTTGGCAAGGACGTGGACCCGGAGCCTAACTTTGAAGCTGCCGTGGCTAAGATTAAACCAAGCTGCCTTATCGGTGAGTGACTAGTCGACGAGAGCAGCATACGAGTAAGCTGTCTGATGTGTAATTGGCGGGAACTGGATTCAAATTCCATCAAAATAATCTCGATCGATATTCGTAATAGCAGGCTTTCGCCCAGATAACGGTTTCTTAAACAATAATACATTTGCATGATTTAATACCGTGTCTAATCCCTTGAATTGCTTTTACAGGTGCGTCGACGGTGGGAGGCGCCTTCACTCCCGCTATTTTGAGGCTGATGGCGAACAATTCGGATCGGCCGATTGTCTTTGCCCTTTCCAACCCAACCAGCAAAGCCGAGTGCTCTGCGCAGGACGCTTATGATAATACTGATGTAAGAACGAACAATTTTGACATTTCCTTTTTTAACTAGTTGAATTGAACCAATTCATATCTTAAAGGGTGAACCACACCGGATGCGTGCGCGCAGACGTGCATATGCGCGTGTGCTGTCCACTGCGTTATCGTCAGTGCTCCTGCAATACCGCGTAACTAACAAATTAAATAAGTTGCAAAGTACACCTTAGCACCTAAGTCAGTAAGGTACATTTTGCAACTACATGATTTTTTTACTTACGCGGTATTGCAAGAGCACCGACGTTATGTAGTATGACGTACGCGTGCGTGTGCGTGTAACGCGTGTCGCACGCATTGTAGCTCTCATGAGACAAACCGGCTGCGTGCTGCGTGCTGCGTGCTGCGTGCAAAGAGCGGAGCGGCAACGTCACTTCGATGCGCGCAGAACTTCGAATGTTGTATCTAAAGGCGTTTTTTGCTTTGTGACGGCGAACCGGACAAGTCGGGTCAGGCACAGCTCGGTGCTGCGCGTCACCACGCGCAGCTCTCTTGTGTTTATTTACAATTAGCTGTTGCGCGCGACTCTGTCCACGCAGAAAAATTGAACATCGCCTATGTCACTCAGGGTGAATGTAGCCTTCCAATGGTGAAAGAATTTTTGAAATCAGCACAGTAGTTTTTGAGTTTATTCATTACAAGCATACACACACACAAAAATACAAATCTTTCCTCTTTATAATATTAGTGTAGACTGTACCGATACACGTGATTTTAAACATAAAGCTCGAATAAAAAATAAAAAATATTGAAATTGACACGTGGTCTTAAACATGAAGCTCCAATTAAAAGTAAAAAATATTGAAACTGTGCAAGAATGTTAATGCATATTACGCAAATGTAAAGGCATATTCACTAGGTTTTTGACTTTTTGCATTGACACTTTGACACATGCTCTTTTATATATTATGTTTGCTTCATTATTAGGCTTCCGTTTTGAAAATATAACCCTGTTACTAAAACTACAGTGTCGTTAATTACTTCTGTCTGTTTGATCTAGAAGGGAAAATAAATAATAAATTTATAAAGGTTATTGAGTAATCCATACCTTTTACAAGTGAAAATGAAATATTAATGGCGATTTTGACATAGGTATCTAATTTAAAGTTTTTTTTTATGCGTTTAGACTTCATTCGCTTATATTAAGCTTAATAGTTCCAGGCCGTGATAATATTAAAATAAAACATATTTTGATTTCAGGGAAGAGTGGTTTTCGCGTCCGGGTCTCCATTCCCTCCCGTACAATATGAAGGGAAGACATACTTGACTGGACAAGGCAATAACTCTTACATATTTCCGGGGTTGGCCCTTGGGGTGCTCGCCACCGAGACGCACCACATACCTGACTCCATGTTCCTGTGTGCAGCCAGGGTGAGTGTCGCTTAACTTAAATATAAAAAAATATATATTCCGGATTTCTGACGATTTTTTTATTGTAAAATTGCTCATCTAGACCTGTCGAATGAGTTGACACTGTAGTTCTACATAAAGTGCAGCTGATATCAAATGGCTACCTTCCAATTACATCATTAAATAAGCTCTTAAAAGAGGAAATTAATAAGTAATTTTATTTAGTAGTAGTATAGGACATAAATATGCCAGATTTTGATGGCTGTTAATAGGTCCTTCGGGTTTGTACTTATCGCTAATTCGCTTTCCTACGCTCTTCTACGAGTCAACCGACTTTAATCATACCTTTAGCCCGCTGCAGGCTTATTGCGTAACGCACTCGCAATCGTTTTCATTTTGACAATCCGAAGGAGAGTGCTTTCAAAATGAAAACATTTGTTCCATTTTGAAGTCAATTGGGATTGCGAGTGCGTTGGGCAATAGGGCAGCGTAATGACTTGTACAGTACGCGCACCAGCTTATGACCATCCTGAGGAATTCGGTACTCAAGTCGACATGTCAAGAACCTCGTACGAACAACGGACATTGACTCGGGCGCGTACTGTAGAGAATAACAACATTTGATGTAAACATTGTTTTGTTTTATAGACGCTTGCGAAAATCGTCCATGAATCTGACATTGAACAGGGGCGTATTTATCCCCCGCTTTCGCAAGTGAATGAAGTATCTCTTACGATCGCCGTCGAAGTCGCCAAGTTGGCTTACCAGGAAGGTATGTCGATTGATACTGTATTTTTTTTTCTTGTTTATATTTTAATGTCCTTATTTTAATTTCCTTTTTTTAACTACAAAATGTAACTGTCATTTCACGACATTTTCAATTGAAGTTATAATTGTTGTTTATTTCAGCGCTTGTAAAATAGTAGATGTGTTAAACAAGGTATGAAAGTTATCTATTACACCCGATATTTTGTTTCTTTTTTGTCTATTTTCTGTTGAACCCGTGTTGATTTCAGGTTATCTTGTGATGGTTACAAAACTTAACTTAAGCTAACCTACGTAAATTATATTTAAGATAACTTGAAATCAATACGGGGTCAGCAGAAAATAGCTTTTTATGAAACGAAAATTCTGCGAAGTGATACGTTCTAGAGGTGAGTGTCGGTGAAACAAGGGGACACCACCGCCGATACAGTTCACCCTGAATATCTATGACTTGGTGAAAAGCAATAACATACATTCGATATGCGAAAAGTCTTCAATTCAAAACCAGCGACGCAGGAGTAACAGCCCTGTAGGGCTAACAACTGCCATTCTACGGAAGCTAGGCTGTAGAGATCTGTCGAAGTGGCAATGGTATTAAGTATTTTTTTTGTAACTGTAGTATATTTTCCGTCGGATGGGCCGTAGTATCTGAGCAGATCTATTACTAAGCATAAGAGGGGTTAAACTTAGAGTTTAAGCGTTACGAATCTATGCATAAAGTTAAGTGGAATGGAAGGTTTAATTTGAATTGTCGCTTACCGTATTTTTGACGTGATAACGTCTTACAAATCGATGAACGCCTGCTGCACTCACGAAAAAGCATGATTCATGCGAGAGCGCGGAACAAGCGATAGAGAGGCACGATTAGCCTAAGCGTTCGGCTTGTGGGTTTTATCGTGACGTTATCACGTAAAATTATCGTCCGAAAACCGACTTTACTGACAACCATATTTTATTTTAGAATATATCTACATATATTTTGAAATATGGGTTAAAAAGTGTCTCGGTAAGATTTGTCTAGTAAAGAGTCAAAAATTACGACAATTTTTTCACCCATTTTCCTAGGGACGGAAATTGCATTTCCTTCCCACTTTTTAGGTGTAAATGTTTACTTTCCGAACGAGTAGGGTAGAAGGGTATGATATTATAATAATTAAAGTACTGTTTTCAGTATCAAATGGAAGTTGTAAGAAACTAGCTTTACATGTGCAAAGCGCATGAACATGCTTTTACGGATATAAACTTACAGTAATGGTTGGTTTTTGTTCAGTTTATTGGTAGCCTGAAACACAAGTACGTAATGTAATTTTATTGTATTTTTCGTAACGGTTTAGATACAATTGTTTTTAAGATTTGTCGATTTCGTTTGTTTGGTACATAATATCAAGCTAAATAAATCAATATGCCACGAATCCTCCGTAGAACATATAATATTAACAAAAAAAGTAGACGTCTTTGAGTAAAGAGTACTAGACCTGTAGAGCAAACTGAGTCTAGTGTAACCTTATATATTATTTTATTAGTCATACAACCGTACCTAGTCAAACTTTATGAGTCGCCACAGTCGGCAAGCTATGTCATCGAATTTTCATGCCGCAAGGGATTTCCAGCTAGGCATGTGATTTAATATACAGCTCATACAGTCATTGTCGGCATATGAGTGCTAATGGCAACAATGTAGAGTAAATTTTATAATTAGGATTATTTTTAGTAAAGCAATGTCCATCGACTGCCACTTGTCATCTGTCATTATCTAGTTCATGAATCTGGCGCCTGGTATCTAGGGGCCGTATTAATAAACTAATCTCAACTCTAATGCTCGTCTCGAGATGCGTCAAAAATTACAGTGTTCTATGGTTGGACGTTTACTTTGACCTATCTTGTGACGGGCATCTCAGCCAAGATGAGTTTATTAATACGACCGTGTAGTGCACCTGAAATTGTTGTCGACTGTGGCGGTCAAAATGATTTTAAATTTGTGATCGAATTATTTGGCTAATCTGGTTCACTGTAATTGTTTTACAGGCCTAGCTTCGGTGTACCCTGAGCCGAAAGATCTTCACGCTCACGTGCAACGTACCGTGTACTGTGCTGACTACGTCAGCGCTCTACCCGAGTTCTGGGAGTGGAAACCCGAGGAGAAAATCCCCGTAAAACCCATCCAGCCGGTGCCCAAGAACATCTAAACCAGTCTTCTTGGCCTTTATTTATATGTAGCACTACCCAGTCAAAACAAACCAGGAAGTCATTATCTATGAAGCATTTTTAACCTTGCAACTAATTTTAATTAATTAACTGCCTTGTATTTTTAAAATACATCAGAAAATAGCAGGACATTTTTTGTCGTAACGTTCAGTATGAATTTTCTCTGGAGCTTTATGTTAAGAGTATTATTGATTATATAAGTAGATCAACAATTATAAAAGTAATTCATTTTAAGTAGAGTAGCAGTGCTTCTATCCTATTATTGCCGTACAAATTAAAAGGGAGCCAGGCGTGCAGTTCATGACTCCGCAAACCCATAGAGGGTGCTTCTCAGTTAATTTGTACCAAATAATATGTAGGTACGTACGCATGCAAGAATACGTAGTTTAGTAAAAAATGTTCAAATAAATATGTATCTACATTTATGCAATAATTATGTGTTGCCTTTTAGCTTCGTTTACACGTATTATAAAAATATTTTTAGTAAGTATTTAAAAGATTTGATTAGGAAGTATTATAATGTATTCACGTAGTTCAAATTTAAATGGTTTTTATGACCAAATGGAATGTTAAAAGTTTATTTTTCTAGAGAGTAATCGTCTAATATCATATTTATTAAATCATTAACTTTATGTTGCCGAAAAGTTATTAGAATTGCTGACGTTTAATGTATATTATTGTCATTTATCGCAAGCAAATTGTAACCAGTGTATGTTGTGAGTGTTTTAATGTATTAGCTAATAGTATTTTAACATTTACAAATAAATTCTAGTCACCGCAGCATTAATACGTATCAATGCAGGTCATCTATTTAAATAATTTTACATAGCGAAATAACTTACAAATAAATGAAGTTATGTCCTACCAGTGGGTTGAAACGGGTGTATACGGAACGGGAGTAGCGAAATGTGTTTCTCAGAGATCGGACAATTGAGAGCTGATTTACACAAAGTAGAATGTTTCGGTAGTGGAATTTGTATCATGTTTAATAATAAATTCCCAGTAAGATATTTACTTGGTTAAAGCGTAGGTAGGATGCTACTCAAATATAAAAGACAGTAAAAAGTCGGCTTTATATGTTTAATTACATACGTAAGTACGCAGACGTCTACCAGAGACAAGCGCTTGCGAGTAAGCAATTACGCTCTTGATTATTCGATCTCTAGTGTTGTAACTACAAAAAAAAGCGCAGCACTAGTTAATTTAAATCAAAAATTATATAATCATGAAACGTCAAAAGTCCAAAGAGGGCACGTCTTTGTAAATTAAAAAAAACTGTCAAAATACAAGAGACATTTGAAGAGGTCACACATCGAGTTGTACGTGTAACCTATTGAAATAGTTCTCTTGTTAATGATATTGTAGTCTTCGTAGTTCGGCTACATTAAAGTAAAACTTAAAACGTGGTTATTCTCTTTCAGTAAAAGTAGATATTGAAATAAATTAGGGATGTGTTGGAACTATTCCAATATTGTGCTTAGTAACCTTATATTCGAATCGTGATCACCAACTTGCAATATTCTGTAGTAGTTACATCGCTACCCGGAAGTTAATGGTACGGGACTAGAATAACGTCACTTTAATAGTTACGTAAAAAAGAAAATCTGATTCGTGATTTATTATTATTTAAGTGCAGTTTTTGACAATAGTGTGACAAAATTGTTTTTCGCATGGCGAACTTATACCTCTTAATTGTATTATCTAAGTGTAACTATATGTAATGGTCATTATTTATTTTAAATTAGGGTCGTATCGGTTGATACAAGTGATTTATGTTGCTGTGACGACTATTCATAAAATCTTGTGTAATTACTTTACACTGTTCTTGAATTCGTTATTTACTTATCCATAAAAAGCGTCCAAAATCGCAAATTGTATGTTTGGGTAAGTGAGTGTATTTAAGTAATTTGGTTGTGCTGTAGAACTCTTAAGTAGCAAACCATTACAATACAATTATGTAGTATCGTATATCTACTTTTTAGATAATGGTAACGAATTCAAATGTATGTAACATCGTAATAATAATATATTCCTATTTGATTAGATGCGTGAAACGCGGCCACTTCATTGGTGGGTCACTGTCTTGGCTTACTGATTAGCCATACTTTCAATCATAAAAAAAGTCAGATTCAAAATGTTACAAAGAAAGCTGTAAATTATCGGAAGAGCTTGGTATTTAGCAGATTTAAATACCCCCAGACTTGGCATAGTCTGAAATGTTTAACATAGTTTACAAACCTATGAAAAAAACAAATGAGATCTCTATTTGTCCCATGGAACTACGAATTTTGTATTGAACATTACGTCACAGCAATACAAAATGCTAAGTTCCATGGAATAAACGGGAACTACCCGAAAAAGTACATGATTTTCAAAATCCATTCAAGTTATTTTTATTCTATTCAAAAAAGTTTCATATAAAAAACCCAGAGCCAAAACCTGCAAGTTTAATGAAGTGGCTGAATTAAGACTGCGCCGAGCGTACGGCGGATGTGCAGTGGCGCCCTCATTACTATTATTGTGTTTTCTAATTAACTAAAGAATTTCCTTGCAATCAGACGATATGTTTTTGTAGCGCAAGTAAAAACACAATTTATGGGATACGTAACAAACTTTAATAACAATTGAGTAGTCAGCTTAACGGAAAACGGTGGCCCCTTTTTTCCGTTTAGTTGATAACTCGAATAGAATATAGTAATGAGGGCGCCACTGAACATCCTGCGTACGCTCGGCGCAGTCTTAATACTTTTATCAGTTAATCGTCAATTAATCATTTTAAATCATTTTGGACTAATACCAGGGTCCTAACAGTATTTCTTTTATTTATTTTCCCCTATGTATGTGTAGTTATAAATTATTGCATATAACTATTGATGTTAATAAATAAACATGTTCTAAACAATCGTGCTAGTTTTATTGCTTTGTTCCTGGTATAAATTATAGTATGGGGCTTTTCTATTTTAATCTTGCATTAAATCTAAACAGCGGTTTTTTTCTTGAATCATCTATTGAACCATAGAGCTCTAAAATAAAAAATAAAATGTGTTCCAGGACTTCAATTCTGGAAAATGTTTAATGCAAGGTAAAAAAAAAAATTATGAGGGATTCGTGAGGGATTAACAGTTCTAGGGTGAATTGCAAAAATATTGTACATAGTTAAGAACTCCTTAACTTTTTCCTTTGTGTAACGAAGATTATTCATAACATAAATCATAATCATATGAATAACTTTCGTTACACGAAGGAAAAACAATGGAATAAAGTTAACGTTGTCTTAATTAAGCCCTCTATGCATGAAAATGAAAAAGACGTGAATTCAAACCCTATTTGATTTTGAACACTTACGCATAAAAAATACAAAATGTTGTTTTTTTTTATGATGGAATTTTCCATAACCATGCAAAGAAGGGTTAAGGGAACTCCTCAAATTAATATTATAGACATGCATAAAATATAGCGATTTTACTATTTTTAGTAACAAGTCCATTAAATTAAAGTTGTCCCAAGAAAGTTAAAAAAAACAATAATGGGGATGAATTGTGACCCCATTAACGGTTTTTTTTCAATATAACATATTTTATCTGTATAACACAAGAAATGCTCTGAAATTAAACGACCGTTTATTTCATCCTATTATACCTCATACGAGGCGAGATATTTCAGGTTGTTCCCATAGGGTTCACAGCAATCAATGTTTTTCTATAATCTCAAAAAAAAAATATGACATTTTTTTTTCAACTTGGCGACTTATTAAATGCACCTATTTTGCGTGAACAATTTATTCAATATAAGTTTTTGTCGTTGAAATTGCGTCTAGGTACATCCCTATTCATTTGTGCACTTCATCCACACTATAATGTACTTAGAGCAGTGATATTTATATAGCATTGATACTTTATAGTAGGTAAGTCTTTAAAAACCTCTTTACGCCTTTGACTAGTTACGAGTTTTAGACATTCATAATCTGTGGTAATCTGTAAAATGAATAGCGATCATGAAAATTAGGTGCGGACACAAATCTTACGCAAAGTTTTAATAATGCCGATAAAAGGAATCTGTTAAGTTATCTGTTTAAGCAAAATTATGTTATTTGGATCGCAAAATTAATATGAATTAAGAAGTATCGAAATGTTTTCCACACGTTTAAAACCTATAATGTGAGTATATTTGTAGAAGAGAATTGACATAACCCGACGGCTGTCTATTAAATTTATTTTTGTAAAAATCTACTGTCAATATTCTTATTACCTGGGATAATGAATGTTATGGCCTCGATCGCGATGGTTGTGGATCACAACAATTGCTTGGTTTTTGATAACACTAGTTTCAGGTTGGCTAGTCAGGCCTGTGACGGTGCTCCACTTGACCCTAAGGGTCACCACGGTTTAGTACGCACAAAGGTCGCCTGTCCAGTCGGCTTATCAGTGTCAACGTGATCGCCACATTAGAACCTGATGGATACGTAGGACTTTAAACTCTGGTACCGTCCCATCCCGGCACGACGGTTTTGAAAGAAGTTTTGGCGGCAACAGCGGTTGAAATGGCAAAACGAACCAAACAAGCAAATATGCTTAGATTAGGTATAATTGCGTGTTTGCGGCTTATGCCGTTCAACTTCTGGGACGTGTGCACCTGTAATGACGAATAAATGCCTTCCCACTCCCAGAACATTCGAAGGCCAAACTGGTGTTTGTTTAGGATCCTGACCAAGTTTCTGTATTCCTTTTTGTGGATTAGGTATTCCATAATTTTATTTTTAGAGACTAGAATTCGGCAGTAGAGCGAGGGGTGAGTTGCCTGACGAGTAGGAGGTGAACCGAGTTAGAATGCTCGCCCATGAATTGGTGATCCGCAAATGGGCAGAAGAGTTGGACACGCCTACGGCTGGCCTTCTTACCGTGGAAGAATTACGGCCCCATTTAGATCAATGGGTTGCGAGACGTCATGGCGTAATGACAATTATTTTGACACTGGTAGGTACTTATCGACCATGGCTGTTTCGCTAAGTGCCTTAATCAAATAGCCGGGCGAGAGACCACTCTCGCATGTCACCGCTGTGACGCGCCGATTGATACGCGTCACACAATCGAGGAGTGCCCGGCAACAACGGCAAGACTTTGACGTTGTCGCTGCCAACCATTATCCACGCCATGCTTAGCAGCGAATGGTGCTGGGTCAGAATGGTCTTTTTTTTGTGAATCCGTAATCGGGCAAAAGGAGGCCGCTGAGCAAGAGCGTGAGAAGGCACCCTAACGCTTGGTGACGCCTCTGGTGTTGCAGATGTCCATAGGCGGCGGTGACCACTTCCCATCAGGTGGGCTGTCTGCCTGTTTGCCCGTCGATGGCAATAAAAATAAAAATAAAAAAGAAGAAGGCGCGGCGGTGGCACCTGCTCTCTCCGCCGTTACGGTGCCCGAGCGCAAGGGTCGGGAACCTTGAGCTCTCTTTAACAGGCCATTTGACAGGATGCATCGGACCAGCAGAGGCATCAAATAGCCGAGAGCACCGTGAGGGTCTCATCGTCGAGTGCTACGAAGTGATCCTGTGGCGGCCCACACGACGGAGACGACATCCCGTTGGTTTTTTAGACGGTGCTCAGGAGTCCGTCATATCCACCCTAGCCCCCGACTAGAAATGCGATGCGTTAATGCATTTCTCCAACATAAATAATTAATAATTAGTATGGTCGTAGTCTAATGAACAAGCGCAAACGCGGCCCCCGTCAAACAATATGGCGTTCGTTGTGAAGAATAGCTACGTTTTTAGATGGTATGCATGAATGCATTTTTCGGCATAAAAAAAGGTTACGTAAGTTCCTAATATTAATTTTTTTTAGGTCATTTTATACGTTCCAAAACCCTAACCATTTCTTGAAACCCTTAAAAATTAAAACGTCTGTCTCAAAATGCCAATATTTGCGACCGATGTACCTTAGGGCCGCCGTATTGTTAAAGGGCCCTAATAAAAAGCCGATCTCGACTCTATTGTTCGTCTAAAGAAGAGTATCTCAGCCAAAATCAGTTCATTAATACGGTCCTTAATAAACTGATCCTGACAGAGACGCCGGTTTCGAGACGCGTCAACGTTAACGAAAACATGACAAAATAGAGCTCTATTTGTATTTAGTGGTAAAAAATTATGGGTTGTCAACAATGTAGTGCCAATAAACTTGACTCCTCTTTATTCCCCTAAAGGAAAACCAACGAACGACGCACGTAGTAATTGCTTTTTAAAGCTTTTTTGTTTTGCTTTATTTAACTTGCAATGTATGTATGTATGTGTGTAAGGGACAAATCTTGCAAGTTAAATTTGACCCACTTCCCGGTTTCCGATGAAGCTGAAAATTTGCATACCTACGCCTTTAGTTAGTTCTGATGACAATACAATAATATAGTACCATCGAGCTGGTCTGATGATGGAGACTCGGGGAGGCCATAAGAACTAAATTACACACAATAAACCCGCCGTGTTAGGGCTTATTAGAATTGTCTTGACAGGTAGATGACGACTGTGCAAAAAAATTTACGGTTGGCAATAAAAGCTTGTCCCGAAAATAAATTTTTGACAGCAACTTATTTAATGCGTGATGCTGAATGATATTCGGTAAAGTTCGAACAACGCGATGCGTTGGCCTATTTGGTAGTGACTCTGCCTACGAAGCTAGCGGTAGCGGGTTCGATTCCTGATATGGGCAAATGTTTTTGTGATTTGATGAGCGCGAGTATCAATATTTTTCTGAATCTTGTTTTTTTTTAATGTATTTAAGTATTTATTTATCTATATAAGTATTTATAACGGTGTTTAGTACCGAGAGTACAACTAGAGGGCCTTCTTTCACCATTAGAATGCTACCTTATCCTTGAGTAACAAGGGCTGTTTTATTTTTCTGCGTGGATGGAGTGACAAAGAACAATGTTTTAGTAATATACTTACAAAAGTAAGTACAGTCAGCTGCAGAGAAATGTAACCACCTTTGCTAGGAAACTTGTATGCAGAGGGGGTCACTTTTCTCTGCAGCTGACTACAATAACCGCTCTATAATTGTGCTATGGGTAATCATCTACCTATCCATATATTTAGTCATCATGTCTAACGCAACCACCTGGCAATTTGTTCCAGAATTTTCTATAGGGAGAGTAATCCTAGAAGAGCCCTTTCACTCCTCGCCACTAAAATATGTCACGTCAGCTTCATACCCATAATTCCCTGCCGAGGATTTCACGAAGACACTGGTGAATTAATATGTCCAAACATGATTCGCGGAATCGACCATCTGAGGGATCCGCGGCTTAACAAGGTGGGATTAAGAGAAAGCTATATTTGTAAGTTTTTTTTCCTTTTACAAAGATGGTATGTGGCACCAAGCCTCATACTATATATCGGTCTTTTTTAGCATTAGAAATTCGATAAACAAAGAAGCAGGTGTCGTTAATCTTTTTTTTCCGAAGATAATGTATATCTATTATGATGAATTAATACTATAATAACATTAATAACAATAAAAACAAACCTAAACAGCAAAATTAAACTCAACCACAACAACTCAAATTCTAAGGCCTTGAAAAATTTGAAGTAATACGAAATCAAAACTCCGTATTTAAGATAACATGGATCGAAAACACGAATGAAAATACTCATTTTGTTATGAATTTTATTTTCTACGCAATAAGGTCCATTTTGAGAAGCCTATTTTTTTTCAAAACTAAAATAAAAATGTTTCAAAAATAAAACTAACAGTTTGGAAATTAGCAAATTGAGCCCTTTCATAATTATGAGACCGCGTTTGCTTAGTCAAATCAACTTTCATTTTTCAACCCCCATTCTATACCCCTTTAAAAATATTTATAAAAATAATTTCATGTTGATTTGACTATGAACTTGAAATTTGGCATAGTTGTACTATTTGCTTGCCGCATGCAAATAGTAGAACTATGGCAAATTTCAAGTTCATAGCTTGTATAATTTCTTTGACAAACTGTTGTGACATACAGACAAACTGCCCCTAAAAATGGTAAATTCTGATTAAGGAAATACGTATCAATCTATACATATCACTATTTTTTCACTTGTAAGTTTGGGATTCAGCATTTTTGAAGATAATAAAAATCGCTTTTCACTCAGGGTTTATAAAATCATAGATATTTTTGTAATTATAATAAACCTTATTTAATGTTCTAATTTCATTCCTTATTTTAGGGCCTTGCATTCACGATACTAGAACGACAACAGCTCGGTATCCATGGACTTTTGCCTGCGCAGGTTGCTTCGACTGAAGAACAAGTGGAACACTGCAGAATTGCCGTTGATAGATTTAAAAATTTTCTTAACAAATACATCTACCTGGCTGATTTACAGGTGACTTAATCTGAATAAAAAAAAAGGTATTTTATGGGTAAAAAAGAAACAAGCAAGCAAGTGCAGGGCCGGATAAACCATCCCTTTCACTTTTCTCACTTCCTAAAATACTTTTGTTTTGAGGCCCCTAGCCGATGCAGGGCCCCTTTGCAGTTGCCTCGACTGCCTGCTGTATAATCTGACTCTGAGCCTTGCAGGCGTGCCCGCAACCTACGACCGTTTTACAAAGTGTCGAAGCCTGCCAAGATCCTGGCAGTGAACTTGGACAGCGCTATTTAGACTTTTTGGACAAAATCTTTAGAATGAAAACTATTTCTGGGTCAAGACACTCAAAACTCAAGCTTAGTGAAACAAAAACCACCGTTCGATAATAAGACAATACTTTAGTTTATTACATATCACAAAGATAGTAATGAGGGCACCATTGGACGTTCGGTGCAGTTTTAGCCAAGTAGATTCAGTTTATATTATCAACAAATTTAACGCGCTAAGTTAAAGAAAACTGTGGATTTATGGGGAACCTGACTTAAATAGCCTTTAGTTGTAAATGTTGCATTTCACTGAGGGTTTTTCCAAATCTTATGTAATATTATAAAGTCATATATCTTTTGAAATCGGACGAGACGAGTTATTTAACGAATTTCCGTCCCATTTCTACTGTAAGTACCTGTTTTAGGTAAAGTTTCAGAAGTTAATGTTAAGAGATATATAAGGTGTCTTCAACAGAAAAAAACTGCTTAGCAGTAATCAGTTGAGGATCTGGATTGTATTCATCTGTATTAAATTTAAAAAACTATTTATATTGTATGTATGTACGAGGGTGGGATGATAAGTACCTAGCCTAAGTAAAAAAAAATTGAATTTTGGTTTTAAAACTAATTTTATTTTTCGACATAATCTCCGTCTAGGTATATGCACTTATTCCATCTTCGCTCTAAAGTTGTGATGCCTTCCATAAAATGATTCCTGTCGAGGCCTCCAAAATAGTCCTCTACAGCGGCTATGACGGCATCATTAGTGGCAAATTTCTGTCCACCCAAAAAAGTTTTAAGCTTCGGGAACAGATGGAAGTCGGATGGTGCCAGATCAGGCGAATAAGGTGGGTGGGGCAGCAAATCGTACTTCAATTCGCCGATTTTCGCCATGGCTTTAACACATGTGTGAACCCTGGCATTGTCTTGATGGAATATGTTTTTTTTTTTTTGCTAAGCCTGGTCGTTTTTGCTGAATACATTGATGTAGCGTATCTAAAACGTTAGCATAGTATTCTCCATTAATGGTTTCACCTTTAGGAAGGTAATCGATCATTAAAATTCCACTAGCATCCCAAAAGACGGAAGCCATAACTTTTCCAGCCGACTTTACAGCCATAGCTTTTTTGGGGCCCGAACATCCAGATTCAGTCCACTGCTTTGATTGAATTTTTGATTCTGGCGTGTAGTGGTGAACCCATGTTTCATCTGTTGTTACAAAACGACGCAAAAAATCAGCTTTATTTTTCTGAAAACGATCCAAACATTCCTTCGAGTTTTGCACGCGGATTCTTTTTTGATCGGGCGTAAGCAATCGCGGCACCCAACGGGCGGATAACTTTTTCATATTTAATTCTTCATCTAAAATATGATGTACCCGTTCCTTTGAGATCCCTGTAGTCTCAGCTATTTCTGATAACTTCAATCGTCGATCAGCCAAAACCATATCGTGGACTTTGCAGACCATTTCTGGAGTCGTGACGCTTTTTGGACGTCCAGGGCGAGCTTCGTCTTGGACACTTGTACGGCCTCGTTTAAATTCAGCCACCCAGTTTTTTACCGTGGCGTATGATAGAGCACATTCCCCCAAAACATTCTTTAACTCATCATAAATATCTTTTCCCTTCATACCCTTCATGTAAAGAAACTTTATCACCGCTCTTTGTTCAATTTTATCCATTTTTAAAACAATCGTCGCAATAAATTTTCAAATGACAGAAAAATCAATATTTTTTTAAGCCATGAATTTCAAATTTCGAACACAGATAGCCAGAGACACACATTTTAAATTACGCTAGTTTATTTTTAAATACAACCTTTTTAAATAGCTAAGGCCAGTTACTTATCATCCCGCCCTCGTATGTAAACTCTTTATTGCAATAAATATAAATATAACTTTTTTTGTGGTAATTGCGTGAAGGGCCAAAGACAGAAGTCCTTGCTTTTGTTTGCTTTAAACTTGAAATACTTTGAGAAAAAGGGCAGAGGTGAAAAACCCTGAAGTAAATGAGTAAGGACAATGCATGGGGTTGGACACATACAAGATTGTTTATTGAATTATTGCAGGACAGGAATGAGCGGTTGTTTTTCAGGCTGCTCTCGACAGACATTGAAAAATACTTGCCAATCTTATACACCCCCACAGTGGGTTTGGCGTGTCAGAGGTTTGGACTCATCTTCAGGAGACCCCGAGGGCTGTTTATAACGATACAAGACAAAGGCCACGTTTTCAGCATTCTTAAAAATTGGTATGTAATTTTGATTTTTATACTTAGTTTTGATAGCGTGTATGTATGTGGATACGTATTATAATATATTATGTTGGAAATAAATAAAAGGTACCTATATTATAAAACATACTGGTTCATTATATAATGGTGTTTTTTCTGAAATGGTAAAATTTTCGGGAAAGTCATAATTTAAACCTAACCTTACCTAATGGGTTCTATACAATGAACTTTTAAATAATCCTGAAAACTTTAAAACTTCAGAAATAAAACCATTATACTCGAATATTATGAACCGTTATGCATTTTGATCCACTGTGTTTTGAACTTTATATAATATGGTACACATATGTATGTATGTACAAGAATCAAAAAGAAATAGAAAACACACACAGGCAGGATAACGAGAAAAAAAACCGGTGAAGTATGAGTCAGACTCGCGCACCGAGGGTATTTAAGATATTATCTATGGTTGGAAAACGTTCGTTCGTGGAAAAGATTCTTAACATGATATAATTCCGGTGATCATTTACTATTGTTGGTATTTTTTACTTAATCTAGTGAAGTATTAAGACTGCGCCGAGCGTACGCGCCGGATGTATGTACAGTGGCGCCCTCATTACTTTTATTGTGTTTTCTAATAAACTAAAGTATTTTCTTGAAATTGGACGAAATGTTTTTGCACTTCAAATCAAAACACAACTTAAAGGGTATATTACATAGTTTAATAACATTTCACCTTCGAGTTATTAAGTTAACGGAAACAAGTGGCCACCTTTTCCCGTTAAGCTGACTACTCAAAGGGTAATTGTTATTAAAGTTTGTTACGTATCCCATAAATTGTGTTTTTACTTGCACTACAAAAACGTTTCGTCTGATTCCAAGATAATTCTTAAGTTAATTAGAAAACACAATAATAGTAATGAGGGCGCCACTGGACGCTCGGCGTTTTCTCGGCGGAATCAACACATGCCTTTTAAAGATGCAGCTGCTGTATGATTTTAAAACATTCAGGCCAGAAAATGACGTCCGGGCTATAGTTTTTACCGACGGCGAGAGGGTATTGGGGCTCGGCGACCTCGGTGCGTACGGCATGGGTATCCCTGTGGGGAAACTGGCGCTGTACACGGCGCTGGCCGGCATTAAGCCGCATCAGTGCTTACCGGTCACGTTGGACGTCGGCTGTAATAATGAGGTAGCTTCATCTAGCTGGGATTACATAAATTGGTTTAGGACCTGGGGGGTTATTATGACATAGCTATGCAGTTCATTTTACGGTGAGTGAGAAGGACGGAGCTACAGCAGTTACATAACTCTGTCCTTGTCTCTCAGAGTAAAATAAATGGCAAAGATAGGTCATAATAACCCCACTGTAATGTAGAAATTTAACTTAATTGAAAACATTTAGTACTTATTGTTGTTGATTTTTTTTTATTGTAAAAGTGTATCATAAAGATTTCTTATCAATAAGTATAAGTTTAGTGGAATATCGTCCACCTGAATTGACGTTTTTGAATTTAGACCAAGATCAAAACTGGTAGACCGCTGTCTTGGCCGACCGTATTACAGAATTCACTAGCGTTAATGAAAAGTACCACTAAAACTTCTGTTTTAATTATTACTAATCATTGTTTTTTATTCGTAGGACCTTTTACAAGATCCTTTATACATTGGCTTAAGGCGCAAACGCGTTACTGGAAAGGAATACTCCGAATTCATGGATGAGTTTATGGAGGCATGTGTTGAGAGATACGGGCCCAACACTCTGTTGCAGGTAAGTCAACATTCTTGATTTGAATAGTACCTCGCGACTTACAACGTAATAATAGCTTTTAAAAAGGATTAGTGTTCGGGTTTAGTCTGTTAAACTTGCGTAACGGTGGGTCTAGACCGAACGAGCGAATGTTCTAGAACATGTGCTGTCTTTATTTTTTAAAGATTACGTAAGAGATAATTTACTTTAAAATACTTTAACGAATTCGGGGAGCAATGTTATATACCCTTGTTACCTGTTTTCTGCCAAAACCACGATGATCCAAACTTCATACTCGCTGATCGTTCCTACCTGTGTTGGGGACATGCACAAATGAACTTACAACTTTTATAAAGTAAACGAGGGTCTTGCCATCGCTGGCTCCATGTATACTCGGTTCTATTGCCTGTGTAAACACGTGGTGTCCCCTTGTTTTACTGACACTCATTGCATAGAACGTATCACTTTGCAGAATTTTGGTTTCATAGAAAGCTATTTTCTGCTGAAATCGTGTCGATTTCAGGTTATCTTAAATATGATTTATGTAGGTTAGGTAAGGTTAGACTTGTAACCATCACAAGATAACCTGAAATCCACACGCGTTCAGCAGAAAATATCTTTCGATGAAATGAAAATTGTGCAAAGTGATACGTTCTATGAAATGAGTGTCGGTGAAACAAGTGTGAACAGTATACACATACGCAAATAAACGCAACGCCAAGTAGCGCGTCTATAAGACTTTTGGTATATTTTGAATTAATAATATCCATAAAAATATTATAAGGAACGAATAGGCGTCTCGTATAAACACGTATTTGTTTTTCAGTTCGAAGATTTTGCCCTTGCAAACGCGGCTCCATTATTGGAAAGATACCGTGACAGGTACTGCACGTTTAACGACGACATCCAAGGAACCGCCAGCGTGTCCGTGGCGGGTTTATTAGCCGCCACCAGAATCACCAAGCGGAAGATGAGCGAAAACATCTACCTGTACCTCGGTGCTGGATCCGTACGTTGTTCACTTTATATCAATTACTATGTATGATAGTTACAAACTCACTCTGCTCACCGCGTGCCCGCCGCGAGACGCGAAGTAGTCGCCGCGGGACTCGACCTGTAGACTCGACCAACTCACAGCGTCTGTTCTGTACCCTTACCATGAGTTACAATTACCGTACTCACTAGCGAGTCGAATGCTCTGTTTCTTGCACTCTATAATAATACTTGCGAGGTTTGCGAGGGATAGAGCTTCGATTCGCTACCGAGTACGTTAATTGTAACTCATGATAAAGGTACAGCATCTATTGCTAGGTGCGGAGAGGAAGCTGCGGTAGACCGTTCCGAGTCGTGACGATGCGCTGGAGGAATAATCACCTACCGTCTAGATTACCCAACGATAGTAGGGCGGAATTGCAGCAATAAACTCGCCCGTAGTGGTGACGCCTAAGATACCTGGTATTAGAAAAAGAAAATGTTGGGCAATAGTTCTTAAAAAAAAAGAAGTGCAAATTCCTTTTTCTTATTGTCAGCTACTGAGTAAAAAATTTATAGACCAATTCAGTTTGACCTACTCTATCAACTCTTTACTCAAGTAATTAGCTCCGCGACACCCTGTATATTTCAAAACTTATTTTTTAGCTAATGCTTTCGGACGATCCCATACAATCATCTAGTCCCAAAGCATGGGTACTAGACAACGATAGGTATAAATACTTACATAGATAAATATATACTTAAGTACATAGAAAACATCCAAGGCTCGAATAGCCGTGCTCATCACACAAATATTTAGCCAGCAGGCTCACTACCAACTAGGTTATCGCGTCGCCTAGTTAAGGCTCTAAATGTATTTACTGTTAGTAAGGTCAGGTGGGGCAAAAGCGTCAACGGGGCAACCATATATTTTGAAGAGATCGCTTAGGTTCATTTCTCCCACATTCCTATTTTGTTCACATTCCTACTTCGTCAGCAATCCCATTTCGTCCACAATCAATTCCCAATTCGTCCACTTCCCATCTTGTCAACATTCCCATTTCGTTCACATCCCCACTTCGTCCACATTTTACTGCGAAGTGGGAATATGAACGAAATGGGAATGTGGACGAAGTGGGAAAAGGACGAAATGGGAATATGGATGAAATGGGAATGTTGAAGAAGTGGGATTATTTACGAAATAGGAATGTGAACGAAATGGGAATGTGGACGAAAAGAGCCTAAACGGAAGAGATATTGTTGGTTTGACGCACTTGCCCCGTAGACGCAGTTGCCCCACCTTACCTTATATTGGCTTGACTATCAACAGTAATTGTAGTACCTAACTCACATTTTTAGAATTAAACTTTTGGTAGCACAGAAGAACTTGGTCTATATTTTACATTTATGTTTTTGGTGTGTTATATTGTACTTAGTTCCTGGTGTTTCTCAAAATGTTATCAATAGCAAATAAAATTATACTAAAAAATATGATTGCGTGTGCTTATCTAAAAACTGTAATTCTTAATTCCTATTATTAATTATTTTTTTTTATTTTTTTATATTCTTACAATTAATTTAACTCATTTGAATAATAATATTTGACCAGGCAGCCACCGGCATTGCGCGATTATCTGTGATGGCTATGATGGAGGAAGGTCTATCTGAGGCGGAAGCGCGGGCCCGGATCTTTATGTTCGACATCGACGGGCTGCTGACGTCGAAGCGAAAGAGCGGTGTACCCGAACTCTCCAAAGACTTTGGCAAGGATGTAGAACCCGAGACAAGCTTAGAGGCTGCCGTTACTAAACTTAAAGCCACCGTCCTGATTGGTGAGTCGTTGTATCCGTCAACCGCCACAACAATACACGGTCCGGTCAGCGTAGAATCTGGCTTCTTTGAAAAATCCGAGAGGCACGACCTTAATCAAAACAAAACACTAACTTGGCTCGATTTTCAATTTTTCAAATAAGGACTATACTGAAAAAAAAAAACCTAATGGAAAAGAAGCTTTAAAAACTCAACGGCATTTTTTGACACTGTCGTCAAGATAATGCTATTTTTTTAATGTCATTATCTTTTTATCTTCATGACTTTGATTAAAATAGTATAGCTTATGTCACTCCCACAAGTAAAACGAATCTAATGACACCTCAGTCTACAAAAATGTTCGCGTTGTTTAAACCACCTTGTTTCACCGACACTCATTTCATAGAACGTATCTTTTTGCAGAGTGTTCGTTTCATAGAAAGCTATATTATGCTGAAACCGTGTTCATTTCTGGTTATCTACACTAATATTATAAAGAGGAAAGATTTGTATTTTTGTATGTGCGTATGTTTGTAATGAATAAACTCAAAAACTACTGTGCCGATTTCAAAATTATTTCACCTTTGGAAAGCTACTTTCACCCTGAGTGACATGGCTATGTTTTATTTTTCTGCATGGACGGAGTCGCGCGCAACAGCTAGTCTTATAGTAGATTGTATAACTAGGGTCAAAAATAAGCCATAGTACCCCGAGATGGTTATTTTCCCGAGCAAAGCGAGGGAAAATTGAACGAGGGGTACCTAATATGGCTTTTAGACCCGAGTTATACACTCTACTTTTCACTTCGATTGTGAGAAAATAAAAGAATTATACAAAAGTAAACAAACCTTCACCGTAATGTTAGAATCAACTTGCTTTTCATTTTTCCATTGTGTAAAATTATTGTATGCCCTTAAATAGTTTTCACGAGATTTCACGGGCAAATTATTTTCAATCAGTTTTTTGGCCCTTTTCTCCATTATTGTATTCGGCGTAAGTTGCAATTCATTTTCATTTGACGACATCTTAAAATTAACAATGATTATCCACCCACAATGTATTCCGCGGCAAACTATTGTTTTAATTTGGTGGCGTGTTTTTTTTAAACTACTTTGACACAGATACAAAATATAGACTAAACGGCGCTGACCGAGTGAGTATTTAGCGCTTTAAAGCGTAGCTCAAACGATTTATGATATTTTAGCAATTGTAAAATAGGTACTAAAAAACACCTAATGTTTTGAGAAATGAATTCTATTACCTGATTGGTCGATTTTAATATAGCTTAATTATGGTTGGTTGATATCAAATACATTTTTTTTTAAAGACTTGAATTAGTTAACGAGTGTACGTACCAAAAAGAACCTAACGTTCCGACTGACAGTCGATGTGTATTGTGATTGGTGGATTTAATTTGGTGAAGTATTTTGATTGGTCAAATTAAGATGTTTTGTAAATGTAAATCATTCTATTTTCAATTTCATATTTTCCCTAGGGAAAATATATATATTATATTTTCCCTCGGTTGTACATGTATCACTTGAGTCTCGCTTGATAAGTCTAATTTGACAAACTTTTTGAGCATGAGAAGTGAAAAATATGATTAAAGTAGGTTAGGTTAGAATTGTAACCATCACAAGATTAAGCGAGACAAATAACGCCCTTCCCAAGTGTGAACCCACAGTAAGTGTAAAAACGCTACTTACAAATTTATAGCAAACTCTGACGTCACAACTTGCTACATGTATGGTAAAAATAAGTTATTTGTAATTTGGTTCGAGAAAACTCTCGTTTAAGTAAAAAATAGTTGCCGTACAAGTAATTTATCTTTTAATTAAAGGCAACGGGTTTAACTAAATAACAAAATTATCGTTGGGTCTCTTGTTCATTATTTTGAGATTTTTTCTCTGTTTTCACTTTATGATTAGCCAGTTGCAGTCAGATACTCATAGTGATATATATGTATATTACAGGTGCATCAACAGTCGGGGGTGCGTTCACACCTAAGATAATAAAACAAATGGCGAAGAATACTGAAGTACCGATTATCTTTGCTCTTTCCAACCCTACCAGCAAGGCAGAGTGTTCTGCACAGGCTGCCTATGAAAATACTAATGTAAGATAAGAACAATATAAATCCCTTGAGATCTTTATGAGCTCGAGCTCTAGCATTCCCTTTCAGATATTAGAAGTTGGTATATTCTGTGTAATCACTGTGTAATGGATACACGTCGTTATCGCGGGTGCAAAAACGATTTGACATTACTGAAAGATTATGGCAAAGAGGCAATAACAGAGGTGACACTCGTATCGGAAAACGTATATACCTACATCCATACATACCTTCACGCCTGTAATCCCAGAGTGGAGTAGGCAGAGCCACAGAATTACCTACAACTTTAAAACTTGTTGATAATTTTGTAAACACTTTTTGCACAAATAGTCTATGTTTACCAGTGTATTAGTGACAGGTTGCAATCCCATCGCCTAACAGTACTACAAGCCTATATTCCCTTAGTCGCCTCTTACGATATCCACAGGGAGACATAGTGGCACTATGCTAACCCGGTAACCACACGCGCCGTTTACGACTTAAAAATGTATAAATTTTCTTTCCAAAATGTTAGGAATTAGTCAGTTATGGTAACCGATCTTTTGTCCTCGTTACGAAAGACAATTACAAAAGGAAGAATCGACTAAAAGTTTAGTGTGTATAAATTTTCTATCTAGTTATTAACTACTCGAGAAAACTAATAAAATGCAACATGAAACTACACTGATCGTTATTCTACAAAAGTTAACATCTGCGTATTGTATGTAAAACGAAATTCGATGAAATAAAACTCAAATTAATTATTAATAATTATAATGAACTTTGTTATCAGGGTAAAGTCGTATTCGCGTCTGGGTCTCCGTTTCCCCCCGTAAACTTTAATGGTAAGACGTACGTGACTGGACAAGGCAATAACTCGTACATATTTCCGGGACTGGCACTTGGAGTGATAGCGACCGAGACACACCACATTGCTGACTCCATGTTCCTATGCGCAGCAAGGGTAATTATTGCTTTAATAACTTAGTAAAAAGACATATTGTTGAATCTCTTTTGTGTTTTTTTCCCAAACCAACTAGCAACTATTCAGAACTCAAGTAAAATAATAATAAATAACCAGCACAAGCCAAGTGCAGATAGATGACACTACACTCAATACTGATTTGTTTTGACGCAGGTTTCCCTATTTATATTTAGCAAAAGGGTTATCTCACTAATTTGACTTTATTTTCGGACCTATTATAGCCTTAACCGTTGATAGTCAATTAGCTATCCCTAAGTTATGAAATCCTAGTGCTATTCAAGCTTTATAAGAACTGTAAATAATGCAATTGAAAAACTAAGTTAACCCTTGTTAGAAAAATATCAATACTTGTAAGCCAAATTTGTATTGTTTTTAGACACTTGCAAAAACCGTCGCTGAGTCTGACATAGCAATGGGTCGCATTTATCCTCCGCTGTCGGAAGTGAACGAAGTGTCTGTTGTAATCGCCATTGAAATTGCCAAGTTGGCATATAAAGAAGGTACGCCTAGTATTGCTTTAAATTCTCAGTTTTGTTTATGTTTAATAGGGTAATTATGCGAGCGGCATCTAGTCCATAAAAACGTTAATAAAGCAAATTATATTTTAGTAACATAAATATGTAGGTAAGTGTATCAATCATGTGGGGTGTCATTTTGAGATAAAAAAAAACTGGGCTTAAGTTTAGTGACAGGGCTACTGTAGGCATAGGAGTAGAAATACGCTTTATGAACTTTCTCCGTCATGATTATGTTTAGAATTATTTCCTTGAAGGTCTCAAGCAAGTTTACTTAAATGCTAACGCAGATTTTCTTACTCCCTTTCTCAATTTCAAAGCCTCCAAAAATAACCGTGATAAAACTCTTTTTAAATCGTATGAAATATGAAACATATAGTAAAAGTCATACATACCTGTTTATAGGGCGAGATGAATGATTTAACGAGTTTCCATTCAACATTTCCAGGAAGTTAATGATGCGGTTTTTTTAATAGATAGAATGACTTAAGAGGAAGGTTTTTATGTATAATAAATTCTGTTTTATGTATGGGTGTTACAGAAAACTCACATAAACCGAAGCGAAGCGAGGGCGGGTCGCTATTAGAAATAAACTGCTTACCTGTAATCAGTTCGGCTTCACCAGAGGACGATCCACAACTGATGCAGCATCTACATTTGTATTCAAAGTCATTTTTAATTTCATCTTCATTATAAAAATAATAAATTACCATAATCTTCTCAAGATTGTATGCACTTAAAATTGATAATGGTCTGACATTATCGATAAAAAACGGGTCTCTCCCTACAATCTGTCAATAGCCGAACGCAAAATTCCGGGTCCTAATAATTACTCTATAAGCCTTCCGCAAAAAATACTTAGGTAAGTCAATCCCACGCTCGTAGTATATGCAAGTATAAGTTCAAGTTTAAGGATAAGTATGAGTTTTAGTTAAAAATATTGATTAAGATTTTCAAAATATCCTACGTAAATGTTTAATTTTGTGTTAATATTATAGTTCAGGGTATTTTTTCTGGCTCATAATGTTTAGAAATTTTTGGCGTGTCACTTTTAAGCAAATAGTACCTATATTTGCATGCATGTTACATATAGGTAAGTAGTTACACAAAAATGTGACATCTATTTGTAATGTTTTTGATATGTATTCTGTCGGTGTGCCTGAGTACTTCGATCTTGCGTACCTACATATTACGGAACTCGAATTTAGCGTACCGTTTTTTTGCGGTCGGTGTCCTTGGAACATAAATATAGGCCTTAAATACAATACAAAAATGTTAGGTAGCAGATCTCGCCATCGCATCGACACGTCTAAAACATTCGAAAATAGAGATTGGACTTGCCGCAAGCGTGGAAGCTGGGTTGTCCCTGTTTTACAGACCTGGGCATGGCGGTAATCTAGACATTGTCGCATTCCGATGATACTTATATTTAACACCGTCACTTAACTGTTTTTTTCTTACTTTTAGGTGTAGCTGGTAAGTTCCCAAAACCGAAAGACGATCAAATTATGAGAAATTTGATAATCAACTCAAAGTATGACATCAATTACAAGAGGTTTGGTACTGAAGTGTATGAGTGGCCCACAGTATCGCCAGAAATGATGGCAAAAGTGAAGACCTTTGATAAGGTCGCTGAAAAATATGGGTGCGTATTTTATACATCGAGACACACGGCAGTGTGTTCGGACAAGTTCAAAGAAATAGCCGAGTAACATGCATGTAACATGCATGCATACAGTGTGTAACATGACGAGAAGCAAACCTTTATACCCGTTAATGTTTAGGTGGAGAATATGGCTATGGTGCGTGAACTATTGCAAATCTAATGCATTTGCAATAATTTTTAGAATATTAATTATCTCCTTTTTATTTTTATAACGCTCTGTATATATTATTTATGTTCTTGTCATTTATCAAAGCCAAAGGTCAAGGTCATGTGAGTTCCAATGTAGGCTGTGTGTACACTCACCATTAAAATCGACTCAGTTCGGTGTGTCGTCTACCAGTCGATACAATGTTGGGCTAGGGGTAAATTAAACATAAGTCACACGAGGGTAGGGACAATGACACGTGAGTCACTAAGACATCAATTTGACGTAATACGTAATGTCATTTTATTTTAAACCTTTTTTGTTACCTTCCTGTAGACAGGACTGTCCATGGAAAAATAATTTGACAACAAGTCAGATTTTGGAGAACACAATTGTACCTATGTTTATTTTAGCAAAATATGGTGTAAAATAACTTTAATTGGTTTAAACTACGTTGTAAGTGGTACTTCGAGTAACAATTATACCGATCATGATATTTCCGATCATAGTTCAAGCTGCAGTGGCAAGGATTTGTGGAATTAATTCATTATCAGTTATGTTTATAATTAGTTTGATAAAAATAGTTTTAACCCACTTTAAAAAAAGTTAATAATTGTTTTTTACATAAATTGATAAATTAAAAAAAAAACAATATGAAGTGTAGTATTGTATTGAACTCGATCAGGGGCACTAATATGGCTGCGTTAATCGCATGACAAAGTTTGGATAAGGGATCCGTCACCTTCTGACACGTTATAAGTACGAGAGTGACAGATGCTTTATCTACATTATTTGTCACGCGATATAGACGCAGCCATACGGCCAAGTATGGCTGCGTCTATAACCGGTCACCAACCGGTTAAAAGATTTACTTCTCGTCATGTTACATACTGTATTTACTCGAACCTAATCAGACCCTATTTCTCACTCTTATTACTTTTTCCACAGTGCAGTTAAGAACCTGATTTTTTTACACGAGACTAAAAATTATGACTTAAAAGCTCAGAATGAAATATCAAGGTTTTATAATTATCCGATTAAAATTACTTTCGAAATACGGCGTATTTGGTACTGACTACTGACTGACTGACTCAATTATCAAAATCTATAGAGTATTTCCTGAGGATAAAGCCTTGAAAGTCATCAATGTAACAGGTCTTACTTCGCCCTAGTCGAGTAATAAAAAAGGCCAAGTTCTCGTGTGCCACCGAAATAATATTTTAAAATGTGCCAAGTTTAGCATTGTTAGATTGTTGACAGTAAGACCCATTTATTGCCGCAAAATGCATTTTGAGCTCAAACTTGTCAGTTTCCTTAAAATTTTAACAGATAAGGAAATTAAGAAACATATTTTAATAAACTGTATGGAGAACGTTAACTCTGTCCTAGAATAAAAGCTTCGACTGTTCTATTATCGCTTCATAAAAAAAAAACAAGCATGTGTACCTAGCCCTGATCCCCGAAAACGCAAAATTGACCTGAACAACCACTGATTTCACGTAGATACATTTCAATGCAATTCTTAATGGCAAATTAAGTAGGTGGGTGCTTTCAGGGATTCAAAACTCTAAACATTTAGGCACCTCGTGTGTGCTCTGTCAGAACGGTGTTTTGGGTCCTCACTTTGCCCTAAATGTTCAATTTTTGTTACAGTGTGCAAATGGATGGAAAATCTTTGGATAAAGAACGAGTTGAAAAGCGATCCAAAGAAATTAAAACAGTTAAAGTTACAACTAAGCAACATAGAGTGCGTAGAAAACAAAAAAATGCTAAAAGAATAAGAGCTGAATTAAAGGAGCGTCTGGAAAAAGGCAAAAAGAAACCTCCTGAATGAATGGATATTCGACACGTTACGTGCAAAAGGCGGTAGGAGCAGTTGTCTCTTTCCTGAATCCTGCAACCAGCTAAACTGGATAAACCAGCTAATCTGCTTTCACCCAAGTATCTCTGAAATTCCTCAGATCCGCGAATACTGTAATGACTAAACATCGGTGACGAGTGGCATTTACGTAGAATTTGACGTCTGACGTGATGTAACAATGTTTTTCTGTACAAGTCGAGCAAAAGAAAGCGATTCGAAAAAATCTGTTCAATCATTTAATATATGTTTATGACATTCGTGATAGACAGTTAATATTTGTTCAAAATTTTTGAAGTTATATCCTACGTCTTATATTTGAGAAAATTTACTTGGTATAAGAAAATTATATTTCGACTTCGACTAACTTGAAGGGTAAATAAAGTATTGTTCTGTAATGTTGCAGCGTATTTTTCTTGGTGTTCTCTTGGGTTACTATCAAATTTACCTTATTGCCAAACGACAATATAGCTCAAACGTCTGGTTGTATAATGTCTTTGTTACTATGTACACATGAACGCTAAATGTCTCCTTAGCAAAACGTCTGGATCATAGAATGTTACAATTTATAATACTCTAGTAGCAAAACATCTTTATCTAAGAATGTCTTTATTACTTAATTGAATATACATAAACGCCAAATGGCCCGGTAGCAAGGTAAGGTATTGCATGCAACGGTGTAGAACTAAGTAAAAACTACCCGTGGCGTCGCGTCACTCGTCTGTTTTGACCTCTCTTATACAACTGTTGCATAAACTAATACTACTGTCAGATAATTAGGTAATACAATCATACGGACCATTATAATAATATATTTCCTAACGTCTGGCTACTTGCTAAATAAATTCCGAGCAGTCCTGTTAAATTAACTATATATTTTACTTTTATGTCATCTAGGTGAAATGGTTTTCTGGCGATAAAGTTAATTTGATAATAACCTCTTTGATTTCAATTTCTTTATTTTGTAATTAGTTATTAATATTTTTTATGGTAAGAAATCCTGGTTTTTTTGATAATACTATTAAATAATGATCAAACCTACTTCATCATAGGTATCATAAAATCATGTAGGTAATAGCCTATTTTTAAGGATTAATTTGTTATTTTATCTTATCAGAAAAGACACTTGAAAAACGTATCTCATCACTAGTTCTACTTAATGGCCACCGATGTTTAGTAATGAGTGTAATGACTCGCCAATAATGGGGTGTATTAAATGAAAGAGCTCAACTTGTACATTTCTAAAATATTTTATTTTAGTAAAAAAAAAACAAAAAAATACTTTCTGCACTAGTAAGATAAGATAAGATAAGTGCGGGAAGACGTCGCTTTCGTATGGGTATTTCCGTTTGGAACTGGCCTATTTTAACTTAATGAAGCTCGTTATACTATCACCTATATTAGCAGCACTTAAAATATGACTTTCATATTTAATTACTCTAGGGTCATTTATGCGGTATTATTATGAAGCCTCGATTTTATTATTAAAGTACTCACTTTTTCTTTGTGGTGGATCGTCACTATATGCGCGTAAAGGATGCTAAAAATTTATTAAAAAAGATTATCAAATGAAAGTATATAGCTAGGAAACATCTTATTTAATCCCGTATTCTATATTAGTTTGTAAAGTCAAGGTAAAAATACATATCTACATAGGTACTTAGTTGCAAAATTTTTGGTATACTACTTATGTACAATCGACAATCGTATATTTACATATGTTATTTTACAAAATTGATCGCGACTTTACTGTCATATAGATACATATTTTATAGCCTTGGCTGTATACACACTATTTAATATTGTTGGAATTTGGATCATATTATGTCAGTAAACAAGAGTGATTCTGCTGCGTCGCGCACAACTAATCTATCTTTAAAAAGTGAGTTCTGAGCAACACGACCAAACAACTTTTTACAAACAAAAGATGACAAATTTGATATTTAAATTCGTCAACATAATTTTTTAAGTCATATTTTTTTTAGTCTAAATAGGCCAAGATCAATGTTATAAGTTTTTTTTATATTTATTGTTTTATATACTTTTTAAATTCAGTAGAACTAGTTTGCCATTACTACTGCTCCATAAAAAGGTTGTTACGCGTCATGTAATAACTAGAGAACTAAACCAATTTAAATGAATTTTGGTATGAAGGATCTCTCTGCTGTGAAAGCGTTACAAAACAAAGTTAGTAGGTAGAACTAAAAATGTATTTAGTTCATTTTGAAATATGACCATACTGGAGGTCAAAATTAAGGTGTCATGTGTTATTTTAATAATTAGAAAATAGCGACTCGGCATATTAATTAGGAAACAGCGGAAGGATCAAAATTATTATTGGGTAAGTAATCAATTAATGTGATTTAATTTGTTTTATTAAAATCTTTGGAGTCATGTCCACATTATTGCGAGTAATGACGCCTATTTGTCCGATATCTGGTTATGACTTAAAAAAGATGATGCGCACTTTTTGAAATATTAAAAAACGTAGTTGAACGAATTGGCCATAAAATATTTCAAAAACTAACGACCGTCGTTCTTGAGATAGAGAGGTGGCAAGGCAGCTGACAACCGGCCGTACGGATTGTTCACATTGCTCTTGGTCCGGTTTTTGTTACTTAACGCAAGGTATGATGATCAGAGGCTGGATTTTTCGGGGCAAAACAAAACACTTTCGCAATCTAGCTAGGGATAGTTTTTTTTTTTATCGATTCGAGTATTTTACTTTATCTTACAATCATTCGCGAAAGTTGTTTTATATGTGTTATTCCATCTAATTCTTAACTTCTACTTTTTATATCAAGTAAAATAACCCGTCGGGTAACTAAGAGGTAAAACTTTGAATGAAGTGATTGTTCTGTGTGTGCTGACGTGGATTTCGAAGAAGGAATTGCATCTGTTTTTATATAATTTTATACAAAACTCACGTAAAATGGTGTATTTAATATTTTTTTATTTCATGGACCTTTTATTACACAACTATCGATATATCGTTACAAAAAATATTTCTAACTCTAGCTAGATTGCGATAGTTTTTTGTTTTGTAGCAAAAAATTCGGGCTCTGCTTATGATTATCCACCTGAAAGATTTCATGAACTTCTAAAATTTATTTGCATTATTAACATAAAAAGAAAGCTAAATTAACTAGAAAAACCACAGCTTGTGCAAAGGTGTCGATGTCGTGAAAGGTTTTGTTGGTTTTTTTTCTAAACGTTATAAACGAAGTTTCGGGGTTACAGGCTCCGTCTTGTCTTGTTAGTATTTTTATGTTTATGTATTAATCAAAATCTTATATAATAAAAACGAATAAGTAAACCTAAAGTGCAAATTTGTACAGAAAAATTTTTTAGAGACTACTTAAATTCTAAAAAAAGACCGGTGATATACCTAAATCAAAATTCAAAAATATCATCTTTTTATTTTTTCTCGTTTTTGGTTTTGAAGCCTATGTTATTCGATTGTTAATGTATACTGTTATTTTTACGTGTATTAAAATTTTGTTAGATGTTATCTAGTACAGTTCTTAATATACACATATATACATAATGTCTTTTTCTCTAAACATAATGTAAGTTATAGCTTTTTGGCGTGATTTTTTAGCAGTTGAGTAGGAAGGGCTTTCAAAAAATGACCACTTTGAAAAATTATCGTAGTTGGTGTAAATTATAACGATGTGGGTGTGGGGCCAGACAAGCGGTGACAAGACTTGCTTTTACTTCTTTTTTTGTACATCAGTAAGTTAACACAGTCACAAACACACATTAATGGCAAACGAACACAAGAAGTAAAGTAATCTAAGTTATTGATTCTTGTGGTAGGGGTGATAATTAACTCTGCCTAGGACCGCGTGTGTTCAGCGAGAGAAGGGTTAAGCTTGACTTTTTTTTGGTTATTTACCACCTATTACGTATACAGACTAAATAAAAATAATGCAGAATTACAATTAGGCGAAACTATTTTCATGAAATGGTCAAAGACTAAGACGATGTATGCGCAAAAAAAAAACAATCGGCAGCAAAGCTTGCCTATTTTTTTTTCAGTAACTTATTTGTAAAAATCTTCAATGTACCTCACACCTTTATTCAGTAAATCATACATATATAGAGATTTTTCCGCATTCGCTACCGATTGGCATCGATGCAGTAGTTTTGGTTTTCAAATGGAGCGCCAAGTTAAACGCCTGGGGAAATAAGTATGAATTGCGATTTGTTAGTTAAGTACTTGGATTTATATTCAGCGAGTCGGTATGACAGGTGTGTTGATGTATTGTGTGGGTGCTCGGCGCATGTTTGCTTGTTCCACAAGATAATATATAATTTTATTTAAAGGCTTAACACAATTACTTAGTTTACTTTGGCATTTTTAAAAGTTAACTAACTGCACTTAATTTGCAATTGCTTGGTAGCACTGTGCCTCAGAAGGACTACATTATTATCATAACCGTAAAACTCAAAAAACACAACTAGACCCGGATGACATTTAGGGCCAGCCAATGTTGAGATACTGTTCCCCCCCCCCCCCTGAAAACACTTCATAAGTATAAATATTATGGTAATCTTATTCAGTAAGCATCAAAAATATGCTAACAATCCTACCACCCGTTAATTAATTAAGTAGGTACAGTCACCTGCAACATGTTATCCAAAAATTGGGTTAAAATATCTTAGCCTCTATAGTCTGATTTCTCCTAGACAAAGTAAACAGACAGTTTTTGAGCCGTTCCTTTGGTAAACAAACATTACTTTAGTAACACGCGTCAGATATTTTTGAGGCCAATACTGAATAAAAAAGAAAAAAGAAAATAAAAGATATTTATTCATTGACATTTAATTGTTGGTGAGTGTACGAGTATGTAAGGGTTATACACACTCGCAGAAACAAGAAGTTTTCTTTCCTGTGATTATTAGTTAAAGGTTTGTATGCATGTAAATCATGTTTTTGTCTGATAGGACTAAAGTAGACCTGACACCGTTTATGCGGATATGGGTTCAGCCAGAAAATTAGGCATAAAAAACGTTAACCTCGTGTATGTCCATAGGAAAGACGGTTACCTAAATCTGTGTATGACTCGTAAAGAGGTATTTGAACACCACCTCCCTCGACCGTCAATACAGTCTGTCTACTTACATCTAACAATAACGTTAAACCGCTTTGTAGTTTTAGGATCAGATTGTTATCTTTGAATTACATTACGTATGTTTATTCGAAATATCTCCGGCTACGTGGCTCCATATTGTATACTGAGTAGGTATAAGCGTACATTTTAGGCATCGGTCCAGCATCTCACAGAACAGCTGGCGGGTCACGTGACGCCGGATATTGTCCTAGTTTGCTAACCCAGTGCCAGACATCAATATGATACACTTTGGAAAAATATTGCAGTAAGTATAATTTGGTCATCAATTTGGCTTTTACGCTACATATTATCTAACATCTATGACCTCCAAAAACTCGACCGTCCTTTATTCGTTATTCAAGTATCGTTAAAAGATATTCAGTCGGTACCTACGCATTATTGAGTGAGTACATAGGTACATGTAAAATGAAAATAAATCAGGTAGTCCCCTGTTAAAATAAAACAACTTTTAATTTTAAATAACCAAAAGAGACATTTTCATCCCAGGAGTCCCATGGGACAAGTGGCACTAATATTTTTGTCTCAAAAGTCCCAGGTAGGCTTAGGTCATGTTAGTTTAGCAGCACGCCCGAAGGGCCAGACCACCCAGAAAAAGGGGCTCCATTATAGCTGAGTTCCGTCGAAACTATCCAATTGATTTCTGGAATGAAGAAGAATTCTAAAACACGACAGAGCTAAAGAAAAAAGAGACTATACGCTAACGATTGTAATGGGACTTTTGGGACTAATATTAACCAAAAATATTACTGTCACATGTCCCATGGGACTAACGGGACGAAATTGTCTCAGTGGTCTCATAATGGGATTGATGGGATAGACGGGAATTCTACGCAGACACAGTCACTGGCAGAAGCTAGTACTTAATAATATTAAGCAGCAAAGTTTTGACGACTAGCATTTGTACTACGTTCATTTAACATAATATATGGCAGAAGTGTATAAAGCGTGCCTGTTTCGGCTCCCCGTTACACCCTCCGGTCCGTTACAGTTGAAAGGGGTCCAGCCCTGGCATAAAGATTATCTTCATTCCCAGTTTACGTGTTGGACCCATAATCTTCAGTTCAGGGTCTCACGTTTCGCGGCTAAAATAGTTGCAATATAAGGTTATCGTGACCGCACTCTTTGTTTACGTAGGATCTAAGGAATGGGCCTTTCGAACGACTGTAAGCAACTGTCAGTTATGTTTTTATAACTTTATGTATGTGACCCATGCATAATATTTATTTATGTGACTGGTGCATAATGAGAGGCATTAATTGACGAGCGTGATTTTATAAAACTAGCCGAAAGGCGAGTGTCATGATAACATCACACGAGTGTTTTGATCTCTTATTATACGAATAGTCGCATACATGTCATAACTTTATCTACATGCATATCATAAGTTTTCTACAATATGTGAGAAATCTGTATCTGTAGTTGCCCTGTCTCTTAATGTACCTGTATCTTAGTGTTGACATTAAAGTACCTATAGGTCACCGATACTTTGAAGTGAACATTAAGATGCAACTACATCGATAATCGATACTTTAATGACATTTAATAGGTACTTTAATGTTAATATTAACATTAAAGTACAACCGCAGATACAGGTTACCTAATATAGATAATTTCCTTATCGTTTCTGAACATATTATATTGAAGTTATGATATGGATGTAGATAAAAGACTTTTAAATAACACCAACTAGTTGTATTATAATTACATACAACATTTTACCACTGCACAGTGAGCTAGCGGTTTTCAGTGTCTAAATTGTATCTCACCTAATGGGTATTTTCCCGTTACAACCACCCGCTAGACCACCGACATAAAATAACATAATAGGCAAAATAGGACCTACGGGTGCTGTAATTATTTCTAACTATGAAACAACGCTTCCAAAGTTGAGGATATTCGCCTGTAATTTCCTTACCGTTTTAACAGTAATTGCTCGGGCATTTGCATATATAGCTTTCGTAATTTAACCCGTCCGTGGTCTATTACATATCGATTAGGAATTTTGTCATAGGAGAATAATTATTTTGTTGTTCACCGTTAGTCTATAGCGTGTTTAATTTTTCAAACATTGTAATTTTTTTGAATTCGCTCGCATTCTTGCTCCTATTTGTATCAATAATTTGAATATTTTTGAATCAATTTTCATGTTTATGTGATTCTCCAATGCCGCAACAGGCACAAAAAATGATGATGATGATCGATATCATTAAGCTTGAAACATTTCACTTTTTACATTGTAAACAGTTATGCGAAGTCTGCAAAAAGTGACCTTTTTTTTCATATAATGTAAAACACCATGTGTGGATCGATCAGCAAGTCAAGATAGTTAGATCAGTTTCTCAAACTGATTAAGACTGCAACGACTAAACGTCGAGCGTCCAGTGGCGCCCTTATTATTGTGTTTTCTAATTAACTAAAAAAATTCCTTGCAATCAGACGATACGTTTTTGTAGCGCAAGTAAAAACTCAATTTATGGGATACGTAACAAACTTAAATAATAATTACCCTTTCAGTAGTCAGCTTAACAGGAAAAGTTGGCCCCTTTTTTCCGTCAAGTTGATAACTCGAAGGTGAATTGTTATTAAACTCCTATAAGTTGTGTTTTCATTAGTAGTACAAAAACCTACCGACCAATTTCAAGAAAATACTTTAGTTTATTAGAAAACACAATAATAGTAATGAGGGCGCCACTGTACATCCGGCGTACGCTCGGCGCAGTCTTAATTACGCGTAGCAAATTTTCCAGTCGCATATTTCCTCATTTAATTTTTTTGCCGATCGCAGTTACTCATTTTAATTCTTAGGAAACGCATATTTTCTGTTTGGGATTAGGGTAGGATCTTCCCCACTTACAAAATTTCCAATTGTAATGAAGTCAAAATAGATCAAATAGGTAGATAGGTTAAGGTTACGTTAGTTATGCAGAAGACCTAGAAATAGGAGCTCCGTTATAGCGGAGCTCTGTCAACTCAGTGAGATTATTTTGAAATTGAAACAACATGCTAGTGGCATAAAAGAACACCTTCTGCACTTGTACTATTATTAAATCCTTGCCAGTGTACTTAGTTTCTCTGTGGGAGCACTGACTAGCGTAACTACAGACTAAATGACCCTCGCTGAGAGCTGCAACGTCGTATGCAGGTAACTACTACTCAGGGACACTCGCCACAAACATTTGAGTACTTCATATTTCCCTAAAGATTGGGTAAATGGATGATGGATGAAAGGTTCAGTCCCGGCAGTGAAATTTAGTTTGAGTATTTTCAACAGGTTTTCAGATGTCTCGGCTTCATACGAGTATACGGCTTGTTACAATAGATGGTCCGGTGAATAAAAAAATCGCTGGAAGCGTCACTGTACACTCTTTTTTTTGACAGAGAGGAAATGTCGTTTTGCATCGCCCGATGTCGCTGCCGACACCAGTCACACAATGTCGTCAGATATGTCATGTGAAGCCACCTGCACGGCTAGCACAAGTTACCCATGACTTGTTTGTCGCTCACATCTCCCTTTCTATCTAGTCAGTAACGATCATTGCGTCCACCAGGATCCCCTAGCTGGTTCCCGGGGGGATCCTGGTGAAATCATTCAACAGAGTCTGCTTCTGGGTTGTTTTGGCTCCCTCTATTTTAACGTTATGATTCTGATAAACACCTGAGTTCACTAGGATCTAGAGGATCCTGGCGGATTACACTGTAACGATAGAGACGCACTGACCGACAAGCGAGAAAATACAACTTGTGCTACCCGCGCTGACTTCGCTTGACATGTCGCCGACACGTTTCGCGGGACTTTTGTCCTCTAGTGAACCACTAGCTTATTGAGTATGTATGTTATTTGTTTATTTGTTCAATGTTGTATGTTAGCCCTTGTTGCCTAAAATAAAGTTATTCTATTCTATTGACTCATTCGAAACTGATAATTGGCAATTTTCCAGCAAAATATGTCCATCGGCTTATACCATTTCTATAACTGTGCTCGTTTGCCGTCTGTATGCCATTAAAAAAGGTCAATATTGTGGTTACTTAAAAGCACGCGTACGGTTTTACCCTTAATTGGCAGGCTGGTCACTTAGCGATCCTAGTATGGTTGCGTTTATCGCTTGATGAAATGTGAATAAAGCATCCGTCACTCTCGTACTTATTTAGGTGTCAGAAGGTGACGGATGTTTTACCTATATATTGTCACGCGATAAACCATATTAGGCCCCGGTAACGAAACAAAAGCAAACGTTAAATTATCGCACGAGATCTCAATGCCTATCCATCCTCAGATCGGCCAAAACAACACGTTAATTATTGCTAAGTAATAATTAGTCATGCGGTTAGTTCGGCGCGTGCCGCCGGAAACGGTAATGAAAATGAATGCGATGAAAGGTGGAAATCTCTGAAACGTTACGAATTCCACCAGGTTGAATCAAATATGAGTTTTTCTCCAATGGATATTAATGAGCCGTTTTTATTTTCCCTTTAGCTGTTATTCCCTTTTAAAATAAATCTCTACATACATACATACATAATCTCACGCCTTTATTCCCAGAGTGGGGTAGGCAGAGCTACAGAATTACCAACAATTCTAAAAACTTGTTGATAATTCTGTAACCACATTTTGCACACTTAGGCTAAGGTGTTTACCAGTGTATTAGTGACAGGTTGCAAGCCCATCGCCTAACAATACTAATATACGCCTTTATTCCCTTAGCCGTCTCTTACGACATCCACGGGAAGATATGGAGTGGCACTATTCTAACCCGGTAACCACACGGGTATAAAGAAAAACGGGTTTAAAATAAATCTCTTTCATTCAAAAAATACGCATATGCATCTTAATAGCTATAGCTAATGCGATTTTGTTACGTAATTAACAGTCTCAGAGTCCACGAAACTAAACCTAGTTCTATAAGACTACTAGGTGATAAAAATCTAAATATATAAAAGGAGAAACTGACTGACTGACTGACTGACATATCAATGCACAGACTAAACGGCTAAACGTAGGCACTTGAAATTTGGAAGGGACGTAGCTTAGGTACCGTAGAGGTGCACTAAGAAAGGAATTCCCGAAATTCCCACGGGAACGGGAATTAGCGGGAAAATTATTAACTCAAAAAAATGTTTTGCCCAACGAAGTGGACACGGGAACAGCTAGTCATCTATTTAACCTCTCAGGCACATTCGTCAGTTTCTTTTTTCATCAGAATAAATTGTTATTTGGTGAGTTTTTTGGACGAAGACGGAATTTCTCTCTGTACAGAAAAAATAGGATTTTTTTACATTTATTTCTTACTTTTATTAAAATCAATAAGCAGTTTCATATGAGCTCACATACCCCATTAGCCCATACCTATCCAGTGCACACACGCCATCAAGAAAGACGTATCATTTATCATAATTACGAGGGGACTTAGGAACGGACAAACAAACATACATATTATACAGGTCAAAAACATAACCCTCCTTTTGAGCTTCGACGCAGTCAGGTTAAAAGTGTGAAAAGAACAATTACTCAAAAAATAATTCGACTGCGATTAAAATATCAACTGAAAAGCAATATTCGCAACGTCCTCTGCAATATCTTTTCCAATATTCAGGTTATATTTACATAAAAGTATAAATTGTGTTATTTGTCAACGAGGTATCGAACAAAAATAATTGCATAATACATTGCTCTTACAATTTTCCTTTTCACTTAATGTTTCATTACGATCTACTAACACGTTCGCTAAAATATAAGATCTTAATTTAAAAAAACACAAAGTTTAGTTCAATTGAAAGATACGCGTATATATTTCGAATGACCTCCTGCCGGGATGGCGTGGCTTTATAATTTCACAGCTTATTCGTCTAGACCGTTGTATTTGCCGACCTAATTGTTTCTAGCATGAAACCACGTCAACCCTTAATTCTTTTGCATGTCAAATGCTGATTTGATGCAAATCCACGTAATAACCTCGTTCTTTACGCTTCGGAAATTAGGTGGCTTTATACAGTTTTAGTATTGTTTTAGATGCTTTGTTAACGTTTCACGTAACTGGCATTTGTAACATAAACCTCTGTGCAAATTACAGGGCTCTTTTCTACTCGGTAAAACTATATCGTTATCGTATTGTAAACGTTACGATAGCTCTTATTTGCTTGACAGTAAAGGCGGCCAAGTAACAAACATTGCTATAACATGTCGAAAGCTATATTGCTATCCCTAGCAAAAAAGAGGACCAGGTATAAACTTTTTGAATTGCTGTAAATGTCTTTTGATTGATATTCTAAATAGCAAAACTTTTGATAGAGATTAGAAAGCTGCAAAGATATAAAAGAAGGCTTAGAAACTTTTGAAATAATTAAAGTAAAGTCCTAACAATAAACTCTTGAAAACTGTAACAGTATCATTAAATCGCATTTCAGACGAATGTCAAACTTGCTTGCAGGCTTCAATCTCGTTTAACTTCTTCTCAAACAAGACGAACTTATTTTTCTAAAATACATACAGTGGAACGTATAACCTCCTCCTTTTTTGAAGTCGGTTAAAAAACACACGAGTCGAGAATCCACAAAATAATTTATTTATATTACGTACGCGTTAACCGTATATCTACATAAGTGAATATTTCACTTAATTTCCACTAGCGACACGACCTTCATTATGGCGTCAAAGAAAAAATCTTAAGTGCTCAAAAAGCCTACTAATGGGCTGGTCGTCATTCAGTCCGCCGCGGTCGCTACGAGCGCGTAGACGTCTACGCCGTAGCCGCTCCGTGTTCGAGCTACGAGCGCCACGCGTAACTTTACAAAGTACATCGTGCTAGTAAAACTGGCAGTTACTAAACCAGGCTAATTGGTATGGTGTTCCCGGTATGATTGTGGGCTAGCTATTTGAATATAACATTGTTCAGTGACATTAGAGTAGGTAGTGACTGAATAGTGCAACGCTAACCTACTTTATATGCTTCAGTATAGAGCGGAGGTAAGTAATGACGCCTATATTTAGCACGGGCATAATGACGATTGTTACAAGAACAATAAGTGTTAATTTTAATATTGCATACATTCTAAATTTATGTATGATTCAACGTCTAGGATTGCTTTAAAGTTTTATAACAATATTCGAAAGGAAATTCTCCGTTCATTGGTAATGTAGGAAATCCTTTGAATACCAATAGCGGAATCGTTTTGGTATTTCTTTGCCGAGAAAATGCAATTTTGTCCGTGCGATTGCTATGCAAAACGAGAAAGAAGTGGCGTTGTTTGCATCGCGACATGGTGCATTCGCAAACACGTTTTGGTCTGAAACGTTTGAAGCTTTATTCGTAATGCCTAAATATTACTGAAACGACTTGATTAAAATAAAAATGTAACTGCTACTAAATATATTTCAGAGAGAATAATGATTACAATAAAAGCGTGTTTGCTCATTATGCAATTAACAAGGAAAACAAAATAATATATTTCTGAAAAAAAAAAGGTTTTGCAAAATTAATCCAAAAAATAACCTTTCAGGTTTCCCGCACAAATAAAATACTTGCTTTTTCGTAAATTTACCATTCATTAAGAAAAAAATTGCAACGTATCTGTTTAACCCAATACCAGAGTTTTATTATGTGCAAAATCGTTAACTTGCCTTTTTTATTGAAATGGGAAATATACTGCGAGAAATACGAGTATGATAAACCAAACCAGTTTTCACTTTTGGTATTTCATTAATTTTGTTAAAAAAGTCAGGATTATTGACTTGCTTTTTTAATTAAGAGTGTTCACGGCAATTAAATTGCACACAAAATAATGTTTGCATGGTAGCGAACAGATTAAAAATAAAAGGGAATATGAATAAATTGAGTAGATTGACTCGTACTAACAAATCAAAGTCAATAAAATATATATTTTATGCAATATGGCATGGCCACCACTTTATGGTAAGTGGACTCTGAACACACACATACACATACACAATCTCACGCCTTTATTCCCAGAGTGGGGTAGGCAGAGCTACAGAATTACCAACAACTCTAAAAACTTGTTGATAATTCTGTAACCACATTTTGCACACTTAGGCTAAGATGTTTACCAGTGTATTGTACTCTGAACACCTAGTTACTAAACACAAGAAATACTACTTGAAACGTTCATCTAATTGTACCCAGAAATGGTAGTGGGGTAAGGTGTCACATATATATCGACGATATAATTATTGAATAAATTCACGTACAGCGTCGCTATTGCCGAATGCAATCTCAATTGGCTTCAAAGCGGAACAATTGTTTTCATTTTGTATGCAGACAAGCCTTCGATTTTCAAAATGAAAACAATTACGATCGCGAGTGCGTTAAGCAATAGCTCGTCAGGTTAAAATTATGTTTGGGAACCATATGATTATTATGATCCAGATAGCTACACGTCCATGCAGTAAGCCCTGGTACCGTAGTCAAGATGCAAAGGCTACTAACGTTTATCTTTTGTATCACTTAAAATATATGGGACAAATGTTGATCACGTGGTTTATCGTTTCGCACAAGAATGTCATCCCATACATTTTGAGTGATAGAAAAGAAGAACGTTAGTTGCGTTTGCATCTTGGCAAGGGCCTTCCTTCCCACGTGACTACTAAGCCGCACTACTGACCAATGATTCCTATTTCTAATTCAAATTTAACAGAGTCGATCGAGCTTTGCTATTGCGGAGCTCCTTTCTCTGGGTAGTTTGGCCCTTCGGGCTTGCTGAACAACTAACATAACCTAAACCCACCTTATATTTATGATACTTTGGTCAGTAGTGTCGTTTAGTAGTGCCGAGGGGCAGTCCCCGGCTAGGGCCTCTGGAGACAGGGCTCGTATCTTCAAACGAACAAGGGTACTATTATTTTTATGGATTCTAATTGGGTTCAATTAAAATACTACATGGCATCATGAATCAAAGATAAGGTTATAGAATAAGAAAATAATAGGAACAAGAAAAGGCCACCATATTGTATTGTTCCTAATGATCAGTCGCTAAAATTCAAACTCTATGTATTTTATTGTAATCTCTACTTCAGGAAATGTTTAAAATGGTTTTTTTATTGGTTATTGATCTCTACATAATATAAAACAAAGTCGCTTTCCGCCGTCTGTCCATCTGTATGCACGCTTAGATCTTTCAAACGCAACAGATTTTAATACAGTTTTTATCAATCGATAGAGTAATTCAAGAGAAAGGATTATATGTATGAATTCTGGTTAATGTACTAGGTGTTACAGCTAACTCACGTAAATCGAAGCGAAACGAGGGCGGCTCGCTAGTTTGTAATAGTTTAACCGCAAATTGACGACGTTAATACAATCAATTGATTCACTATATCTTAAAGGATTAGGGTTTACTAATACCTAATCTAAAGCCTTAACACGGGATCAAAGGTCTTTCAGTTTGTCTGTTTATTAATCTATGAATACCTGAGTTGTTTGATCTCACGCGCACCATTATGCGAGCAGGATCAAAGACGTGCCGTTAATATATAATGTTACTAATAATATCTAGAGTTGCCGATGTGTTACTTGTCAAAAGTTTGTTAGACGGGGAGCATTATTCTACTCGGTAAAACCATATTGCTTTTGACGTGTTATTTTACTGTTTTTAACCCGACCGCCAGTACTGTCAAGTAAATAAGTGCTATTAGACAACATTTCAAAATAGTTACATGCATATCACAAGTTTTCTACAATATGTGAGAAACCTGCATCTGGAATGGCCCTGTATCTTAATGTTAACATTAAAGTATCGGTCACATTAAGATGCAACTACATCGATAACCGATACTTTAATAACATTGTAATACTTTAATGTTATCATTAAAGTACAACCAGAGATACAGGCTCCTTAATATAGTTCATTCGCTAATCATTTCTGAACATATTATAGGGAAGTTAAGATATAGATGTAAGTAAACGATGTATTTTTATCGAGTAAAATGAAGCCCCTGTTGACTGACAAATGACGACGGTTAGCGGTCCGCCCGTTAGGTTTCCGCAAGTGTATAGCTAATTTTGCCGTCACACGTCGGACTGTTCGGCCGCAACTCTCTCTCTCTCTCTCTCTCAGAGCACCCCACACTTGCAGTTCGAAGAAAAATTCAATTGAAAAGCTTAGGAGAAACTGGTACAGACAAGGGCACTAAAATATATATAAAACACTAGGTATAATTAATGTAAGATTTCACGATCTTTCATTTCTAAGACCACATCCTTATTAGAGAGATTGTATCCTATGAATTAGGTTAGTAAAATAATGAGTGTTTATTTTTTCAATTTTTAGCTGGTTTGATTCCCGTTCGTCGTTCGTCCCGGGTGAGACATGAATTTAAAAAAAAACATTGTATGTAGTTTTATTTTCAAAAATAAAATCATGTTTCCTATAAGTAAAATGGTTCAACTAAAGAATTTAAGATAGTTCCCTGCAGTGCCCATTTTTTTCCATCCTGTATTTGCCTATTATAATTATTTTCTGTGTATTTATCCTGTATATTTATGTTGTTATAGTTTTTGTAGCTCTCACGGGACTCGTAGACGCAATCAGCTGTGCCTAACAGGCGCTGATAATATTATCGATACGAGTGCAGGTGCTTTTAAATTTTATAGTATCGTGAATTATGAATTGGTCCCACAGTAAATGGTCCGTCTGCGGCGAGTTAAAATGTAACGATACCGAACGTTTGAAGAGATTTTGGTCACGTGTATAGTTACTGTGTAGCAGTCTTAAACAAAAACGGTACAAGGCTGAATATTTTATAACTCAACATCACTAACTTGTAATTTAGAACACATCTCATTGAAAATGATAATAATACTTTAGATTTAACATATGTAGTACTTTGTAAAGTCAATATTTTTAATCAAAGTTATAAAATAGTAATTAAAAATGAAATTGAGAAAAATGATAACATTATAATTAAAATGACATTCAAAATATTCTGTTCTCTTGGTGTAGCGAATTACTTAATAAATACCTTAAATTCAAGAATTACTTTAGGTAATATTTTCTATCTTCACACTCCTTTTTATCAGAAATAAGAAAATACTAATTTTGAACATACATATCTGAAACTTCATATCTTAGATTATACATAACACACATACGTATATCGAACTATATATAACACAGCTACCGTTAAGTTTGCTATCTTGAGTTATCCTTCACTTATCGTTAAAGGATACAATACTCGTACAATACAAAATGATCTTTGTTGTGCACCACAAAAACAAAACACGGAACTGTTCATACTAATTACAGGCATACAACAAGCGGTCTTTGGATATCGAGCGTATATCCCTATTGGGCCTATTCTGTTTGGCCAAAATAGTTTTGGTCAAATGTATCATTTCAGTTTCAGTTCATTTATTTTTTATGTACTTAGTATGAAATGAGACCAAAATATAAAGCTAACGACGTTTAATTTCGTTTTATAAAATAAATATAACGAGCTCAACAGTATGCGTGTCGCGAGGGTAGTTCGTAAGACGGCCGCTGGGAAAATGGTCGAGTATTTCGATGCGGTGCAGCTCCCACCGCGAAACCGCGCTGTCCTTGTATGCGTTAGGCTGCGTCGGTGTGACCAGCCTTTCTTACAGTAGGTATAAGAGCAATTTCACCTAATAGACGTAGCAAGCAGTTTCAATATCCCGGATATAAAGTAAAAATAATATGTGAAATGATAAATTTGACCAAAAATGTTTTGGCCAAACGGCAGGCTCCCCACCCTAATACATGTCATGGTCGAAGTTTGTGATAAAATTGTCGACTTTATTACTTTAGGAAATAAGAAGGCTTTGTTAAACGTTACTCAATACTTACTGATGGCCTTAGGCGTATTTGGACAAAATAAAAAAAAGAAAACACAGTATTTTTAAATCAGTCCCAAAAAGTGTCGAGCGAACTTCGTTTCTGGCCGTCGATTTCAATTAATACTTCGCACTGTTTATTTTGGTCCTTACTGTATTAGCTTGAGTAAAGTATTTTCGTCAAAGGGGGTGTTTTTATCCGTCAAATTGTCTGCCGCCGTTGAAAGTTAAACACAGAAGGTTATTTGTTTTAGTAATGTCGCTAAAACAAAATTGCAGCTGCTGGGTATCAAGAATAGGGTACTTGCCTGTGGTTATAATAAACAAAGATGCTTTGCATATAGCTAGTTTTAATGACGAGGATTATGATTATAGTTCTTATTTAATTTAATAAAGTCGTTATTTTATTATATATCTTATAATAAAATAAAGATTTTTAATCTATATTGAAACACCAATGAGATTGCATGACGTCATCTTACTTAATGTTTTTTTTTTATCATACTATCTGTGACATCAACTCGAGACAGTGACAACTCTTATAATCTGTGCTTTAGACATATCCTATAATCTGTGGTGACAACTGTGACATGCCAAGATTCATTCTGTCTGCGTTTACTGTAAACAAAGATTTGTAATGTTGTTAACTACTTAGTTGAACAGTATGTAATACATCAAAATTATCCGCACAAAAGTACATTGTTGAATTTGCGCAGAGTTGTGTCTAGTCCTTTCTTGAAAGGTCTAACCATTGTTTTCTGGATTCGGGGTCTCGAGGTACAGAAATAAATAGTTTTGCAGGTGTTCGTTTTGAATTATTTACGCAGCTAGGCACTATACAATACTGGTAATAAGATTTTAAACACATATTGATGTATCATATCATAATTTACAACAGGTACTGCATTTAATGGATAGCATAGTAGGTAAACACAAATATAACCCACTTTTTGAAGTTTTAAATTGTCCGTTGGGTTGAATGACATTTGACATAAGTGTAATATGACGTCATAACACAGATCATACAGAAAGATGTCGTTTCGGCTGTAAAGAGTTAAGGCAATAATTTATTTATTGTTTTATTATTGTTATCGGGTTAATATCCGTGCGAGTTTTTTTTTACTATCATAAAATGGATCACTAATTAAGTATAAGTACTTTTCACAAACTAGGCAAATACCCTATTGGTCAAGGACATACTAATGTAACCGTAAAATACCTTAGTAAAGCACTGGGCTATTGTACAAGGTAAAACCATATTGCTTTTGACGTGTTGTCATATTATCTTTAACGCCCTTAGAGTACGTTCAGATGACAAGCGCAGACCCACGTTCATCTGCGTTAAAAGCGCGCGCCTAAAACAGTCGGGCGCTGGCGCAGCGTGGAACGCGCGTTTAATTAAAACATACAGCATGTGTGTGTAGACCTTGAATAAAATTTAAACAGTTGTAAACGCGCATTAAGACTGCACCGAGTAAACGTCGAGCGTCCAGTGGCGCCCTCATTACTAATATTGTGTTTTCTTATTAACTTAAGAATTCCCTTGGAATCAGACGATGCGTTTTTGTAGCGCAAGTAAAAACACAATATATGGGATACGTAACAAACTTTAATAACAATTACCCTTTGAGTAGTCAGCTTAACGGGAAAGGGTGGCCACTTTTTTCCATTAATTTGATAACACAAAGGCGAATTGTTATTAAACTATGTGATATACCCTATAAGTTGTGGTTTCATTTTTAGTACAAAAACACACCGTTTAATTTCAAGAAAATACTTTAGTTTATTAGTAAACACAATAATAGTGATAAGGGTGCCACTGTACATCCGGCGTACGCTCGGCGCAGTCTTAAGCGCTTGTCATGTTAACCGCCTAACTCGGCCGCCATTACTGTCAAGCAAGTAACTAAACGCCATCGTAAAGTTGACAGTACGATAACATGTCAAAGGCAATATAGTTTTACGGTGGCGGTAGGTACATTCGCGATACGTTCTGGATTATTCCTAATTAAAGCATACTTAAATAAAATAACATCGAGGGCTCACGTAGAATAAAATTCTTTTCATTTTTCACGAACAACCTCCGCTGTTCTTTCAAACTAAGTATCTTTTTTAATTAAGCGCCAAGATGGTGAAATGTAAGATTAAAAAAATGTACTTGAAATTGTTTCGAAAATAATACATTTTCGCTGTCGTTAATGAGTTGTGCTAACCTGATGCGATTGTGGGTTAACATGATAAGGTATGTTATTGTATATTTTCTTAAAAGGAAATCTGGAAATTCGACCTTAAGGTTTAGTCATGAAGCTTAACAGAACAAAAATTTAGAAAATTGACGCCATCAAATCTAATAATCATTAGAACCAAGTTGACGCACGTATGTCACAGTGCTCGCGTGTCAAATCGATTGTCATCCTTTTATACGGTTTTATCAGGGTTAATTGTAAAGTCGGGACCAATATTCGGAATTTACCATTATTACTCCACTAGCGACCTGCCCTCGCTTCGCTTCGGTTTATGTGAGTACAATATTATACCCTATAGCCCTCCTCGTTAAATGGGCTATCCAACGCAGAAAGAATTTTTCAAATCGGACCATTAGTACCTGAGATTAGCGCGTATGTGTTGACAAATAAGTCTATTCTACTGGGTGTAACTATATTGCTTTTTATATTTTATCAAAAGCAATATAGCACCTTTGACGATACCTACTCGATGACGATACCAAAGATAAATTCAATGTCTACGTTACTAAACACTAACATTCTAATTTCCATACATTTCTTTCGATAACGTTACGTAAACGTTACACAATAGAAAAAAGTGCTCGAGGCACGAGTTAAATAACTGAACTTATCTTTTCCTAACACTTTCTCGTTAACAAACAGCAAATTGATTTCTTGACGCAATAAGTAACCCAATTAGTGCGCTATTGTTCATATAACTGCAATAAGAAGTTATAGTCCGGCACTCGTCGCTTGCACCTAGAGTCGTCAATAATTCTGCCCTCCTAAATAAAAAGGACGCATGTTTAATTTGATAGTCAAAGCAAAATGAACCCTCTGGTTTTAGACTTAAAGTCACTAATACATTTGCGATTCTATGAGACATACGCCATTTTTTCTAATGAGGGCAGAACAGGTAGGTAACAAAGTACTCGAACAACTTATACCAATTACCAATGCCTCCAACATAGGAACTGAATTGTTCATTCTTATACTTCAAATAAGTAGTTTCCTTGAACTGTCTTTTTCCAATACAATTGAAGAATTATGAGTACTTTTACGAGATTTTTTCGTTACCAGTCAAGTGATGGCACTTAAGGAAATTAAATGTTAATTATTTCACTTATTGAGGTCATTATAACAAACGTATCATTGCGCAGAATTTTGATTTCATTTCAGGCATTTCTCGCCTTATGAGTAAATATAATTAATAATATGATAATACCAGGTTCAAAATTCATTTTAGGCTATTGAACCTATAGATATATAAAAAACCATAAAATCTTTTAAAAAGCAGGTAATTAAATAGTAAAATAATAATAAGCAATGTTGTTTAAATTTAATTCTAACAGAAATTAATTTGAGAAGATATTTGTACAGAAAAAATATGTTTTCTCGATAAACATAAGTCAAATTCAGGTTTCCCCGTGTGGTTGCCGGGTTAGAATAGTGCCACTCCATGTCCTCCCGTGGATGTCGTAAGAGACGACTACGGGAATAAAGGCTAATACACTGGTAACAGCTTAAGCTAATTGTGAAACATGTGGTTACAGAATCATTAACAAATTTTTAGAGTTGTTAGTAATTCTGTAGCTCTGTCTACCGCACTCTGGGAATAAAGGCGTGAGCTTATATAATGTATGTATGTAATTAATTAATTGATTACTCAGATTTCAGTTTTGATTCTTGTGAATCTTTAGTCACACTATCTACCTAGTATATTGATACAATTTTATTTAATGGTGGTACGACCTTGTGCAGCGTCCGTCCGGATCGCTACCACCATCTTATCCTTTAACCTACCACCAAGCATTAGCACTCACATTGTTGGATCCCGGCGTGCGAATAAGACAACCGATGAAATTACTAGCATGGAGTTATTCTTAGTCCTCATGATTGGCAGCACATGTGCAGTCCTGAGAATGCAAATCTATGGATCTCAAATCCCACCTGCCATCAGGTTTGGTTTGCATTCTCCTTTATTTACTTCACTTATGTTTCAGATCTAGTGGATAGTGATACTAGGTCCCAATTTCATCTTGGTTCAATAATAAACGTCAATTGAGACTACATATATAACACACATAGGGTATCACTAAAGGCATGTTGTTTGATGTTGTTAACTCAACTAATTTTTAAAATTCGAAATAGGAATCAAAATTTTGACACATTGCTTTGAGATTCTACCATTAGTTAGGGTTTTTAAGAATTAGTTAGTTTAACTACTGATCAAACAACAGGTCCTAAATTTTTTCAACACTGGCAACGCATTGGTGCAAATGTAAAATAGACAGATAACAATCATAAAATAGACAAAAATATAACAGGGATGAAGGCGAACTTATCCAAATGTCCATAGGCAGCGGTGACCACTATCTAGTGGGCTGTCTGCCCGTTTGCCCGTCGATGGCAATAAAAAAACATGTAACGAAACTAGCGACTCGCCCTCGCTTTGTTTCGGCTTTGTGAGTTTTTATTATCCAGATGTTTTTAGACATAAAGCCCTGCCTCTTGAATCACTATCTATTGATGAAAACCGCATTCAAATCCGTTGCGTATTTTGAAAGATAAGTATGTACAGTCGACGCCATAAATATGTAAATATGTTTACACTTTAGTACCTTGTCTATTTAGCGTTGCGTTGCGTTGTTTTTATAGTTGTTGGAAATTCTGTAGCTCTGCCTACCCCACTCTGGGAATAAAGGCGTGAGTTTATGTATGTATGTATGTCTATTTAGCGTCATGTTTAAACTGCCGTTTGAAATTGTCATAGCCGGTAAAGGGACGAGGTACTAAAGTGTAAACATATTTATGGCGTTGACTGTACATACAGAGTGACAGACGGGAAGCGACTTTGTTTTATAATATGTTAAGGTTTTCTAATTAACAAGTTATTAACTTGTAGTCCATCGAGAAATCGCTTTACGTCACACCATCGCTGCCTGTACCAGTCTAAAAGGTGTTCTGATACGGATAGTAAAGTGGATGGGTACAACTGTAATCAATTTTATTACATTCGCAATGATTTGATTCCGTACTAATTTTTTTCAGTAACTTTTTGAGTTGTGCACTAAGCTTTATTTTCTAATCAGTCAAACGCTGCTGCTACAAAAGTTCCATTTATACCTATTATTATTATTATTTTGCATAATTTTTTTATTCATATTAATTCTAATGGGATTGCGACGAAATTTTAAAATTCTTTGTTAAATAGTAAAACTTCTATTAACAATTAACGTCCACAAAATTCGTGGAGCTCCCGCAGCCCGCAACGACCCCTTGTGGTTGGACTGGTCAGATCGCGCCGCAAAGCGCTGATAATTTAAGCAATAGATGCGATTACCTCTAAATACTACGAAATAATAAGCGGTTTCAGGTAAAATAATTATTACGATCCCTTCGTCCTAGACAAATACATTTTACGAGCATTATCGGTATCGAAAATGTACTACAAGATTGACTTCAGCAGCCGACGGTCGTATTGATAAGTCACGTCTATTCCAAACAATTTGAGTCTTCGAAAACCGTTTACGTTAACGTTATGCATCTGTTCATTCGCTGAAGGTACACTTTAAATTATGCAGTTTATAAGATCGATGTATCGTGAAGGCTAACAGCTAGTCACGGCTCGATAAATCGATATTCAGTGGAACACGACTAGAATAGAATCGCTTGCATATTTCCCTTACAATTACTTCAAATATGATATTAATTTTGTTTGTATGTGTACTTATATTCAGTTTGGCTACTTTAACAGAGTAAGATTAAGATTAGGATTACCAAGCTATATCTATTTGCCTGATGGAAGGTACCTATCCTACCAACAAATACAACTTATACTTGCTAACCATCGCGTGACCTGTTTTCTCTTTTACCCAAAATATGAATACCATTAAGTATTTTTTTGACTATGAAGGCAACGAGCGACCCTTCTAACGATTTTTTAAGAAAATACAAACTGTCGACAGAATTAGCATAGATAAGTACTACTTAGACGGGTACTCGAGAATGTATATTTGAATACAAGAATAAACAGCCCTAATTTCATGTCTGCGTTTCCTGAATAAACCCAATTTGTGTTAGGTACATATTGCTACATGCTATTACAATGTGGAAACACCAATTTACCTGACAATGTTTTGAAATGAAAAGGCGAAATTCATAGTAATTTTGACCCTATCGTTCCATCGCATTGTAGCAATTTTAATTAAAGTCAATTGTCTATTTATTTGTTCGGAGATATTAAATGGTAATTTATTTTGAATATAACTGCAGACTGGAACCCTTTCAGTAGAATAACTGCGTTATTGTATGCGATTCTATCAATTGCTATAGGTACTAGTAGTATTTAGAGTCAAACACGAGTATTCATGCATTTGCATGTCTATCAAAGGATATAGTTTCTTATAATTAGATGGGGTTGTAATCACCAGCGCTTTAAATAGTAAAATTACTTTTATATTCCTTTGTGAATCAGGGATGTGTATCTTAATAACAAAAAAGATACATAAAAGAAAAGGATCTAAGTATTTTTTATAACGAAGGTATTCAGAGGCCCTAGAAAAGAAGCATTCGGCGTTCGTTATCGTTATCAAAAATATTTATATAGGACTAACGTAATCTGTCAGACGATCGTGTCGAGCGCCTACGTCAATTCCACACAATTTGTTAGCTATCGAAAATTGTTTACGTTAGCACCTTGTCTAGCCCCACATAACAATCAAAGGTATTGCACGAACAGTCGCTATTAACAAAACCTTAAAATCCGTTTTTAACAGTAGCTATTTGTAGATTTTATTAGCACAGTAATTCTAAGCAAAGTTTAGTTAGAGCGAAAATATTACACCCTAAAAAATTTGATTGTATTTCTATTTTCGTGGCTACTTTCTTCTTGTATTTGTTAATCTGTTCTTTGTTATGCATGTCACAAATAAATCTATTTTCTTTCTTTCTTTCTTTATATCAAACCTAGTAGTCTCCAGTAGCAGTTGCTAGGCATGTCTCCAGAGTTTTATCATAATAAATCTAGAAAAACGAAGACGCTGTCATCAAACGGGACCGACGCCGCTATAAAACGCAGCTGTATTTTTGCTTGTTCATATTCAATGTTCATCCCTAGCGCGTGCGGCAGTTCTATTCAAAATCAAGAGACGTAACAAATGTGACAATCAAAATCTATGATTGAAATATAATTTAAGACTTATGAAGTTTTTTTCAGTACATATTGAGTTTCTTCTAATGTAGGTGCGGAAAATTATATAACAAGTGGGCTCGTCGGCATAGGTGGATGACACACTGAAGTTCATTTCCAAATATCATTTAAAATTATAGAGATAAACCAGTTGTAACATGTTACGACACAAGATAGTACAGTTTTTTTAAAGAAAACACGCTGTTCTGTTGCAAAATACGTACTAACACCTTTTTTAAGGAAATTGTTAAGTCTCAAGATATTACATTACATTATCAAAACAAAAGACAATTGTGTGATTTGTAAAAGTGGATTCACTAAAGAACCACAAAAGTTGGGATGAAATAAATACCTGCGATGTCACAGGCAGCACGTTCCAGACCATTCTTAGCACATTATTTATTTCATCGTCTTTATTTGTTCTGCGTGCGAAGAATATCTTTACAGAGCTAAATTTCACGGATTTGAGCAAAGGAATGTTATAAGTTCTGAAGTTTGCTTGAGAAACAATGTATTTTATCTGTTTGCTTATAATGGTAAATAACACCTCCTTTATCATTTAAAGCTTAAATTGTTATGTTTTACAGGATAATAAGAAACAAAGTAAGACCCACTTGCACGAAAAAGATTGACACTACTAAACTGAACTTAAGAATAAATCTGTTTTTTTACAAATGGCTCTAATATTTTAACACCAGCGGGCCGATTATGGTCGTGTTGATCGATGTAGATAAAACATCTGTCACTATCTGACCAGTATGTAAGTATGAGAGTGACAGATACTTTGGCCCGTAATACGGGCCCAGGCAGCGACAATTCATAGAACCATCGCAGTTTGAAGCTCGTTTCTGTTCATATTCAAACATGTAGTTTTCCCTATAACGCTAACGAAGTTTTGTGAACTTTAATAAACTTTTCAGGTGAAATATAGATGCGAGAACGGTTCTTGGTGAGAATAGATGTGTGTTCACAGTTCACGCGTCATTAAGGTATTCTCGTATCTACCTGCTCGTGGAAACCGACCGAAAGTTTGTAGAGAACCGTTCTCCTCAAGTTAAGTTTTGAAATTGTTACCGCAAGTTACACGCATAATTTAAATATTTCCTTTCATGTTGTTCTTGATAAATATAAATACATGTCAAAAGAGTTGGTTACACATAGGCGATTAAAACATTTCTAGGTAGTAAAATGATTTATAGTCTGGGCTTTGTATTTAAGACAGTTATTTGGTCGCTTAATTACATCGCAATTTTATTATTAACTGCATACTGGTATGACTATTTAAGGAATTTCGAAACAGCCTGGATAAAGCTGCAGGGACCGATGAAATATTAAAAAGCACACATTGTTAACGAGGTAGGATACAGTTGGAATAGTCACGGAAAATCGGTAGTACCTACGTTTTATTGTTTCATAAAGCGAGTGCTGGTTGCCAGTCATTCGTGTTAATTGACATCGGTGAGCGGTGTTGGACTACATTTAACTTTATTTTTGCGTGTTATGAAATCTTTTGTTATTGAATTGTTATACTAGACTTCCGTTACTAGAATCCGTTGCCGTATAAAACGTTTAAAGCTTTTTACTCGACAACTTAAAAAAAAAACTGCATATACAATATTACATTTGTCAACCTGAGATAAGAATTGGCACTATCTGTATGCCAATTGATATTAAATCCATTTTGCCGTTTCGGCGTGAAAACACAACCATCCAAATATCCATACAAACTTTATGATATGATAGGATCAATGTCAGTTTTCAACTCTGCCGTAATCAATGCACAAGGTACGATCTTTTACTATTCGGTTGTGACTGCTTGCATCAGTTTGTAGATAGATGTCTTTGCTGTTGTATGTTCAGTTGATTGTTCTTGATTACGTCTTGTTCGCCGTGTTATGCTGTGAAGACTGGATGTCGGATAACAGTTATTTAGTCGTAATTAACCACGTTTTGGATGCAGCAGTGCGTTTCTGTTTCGCTAACTGTAATTACTTGTTCTAGCTCAGTGTTTACTTGTTTACGGCGTTAATTGTGTTGAAGATGTAAAGTACGTTGTTTTCACGAACAAAACGATAGTTAAAAATCGATTTAAATGCGTGAAACTGGGATAAGCCTCTTAAAATGGATTCTCCACTCACTCATTTATTGCAAATAAATTTGATAGTTATGTCCATAATAATAAATACAATACAATCCAAAACCTTTATTGTATACCAAATAAAAACATTTCAGAGAAACACGAATAAGTATATATAATGTAAAAAATATATTTTTTAGTGTGTTGGTTGATTCATTCTTGTCGCATAAAGTATGGGAAGTAGGTATCGGAATAACAGATTGTCGTCATTGCTTTCACAGGGGTGGTATGTGGGCCCGAGAGTGTTATTATGCAATTTTTGTACCGGTAAAAATATATTAATATGTATATTATAAAATCAGAGCCACTTTATTTGGTTTGTGTGCTCGTTTGCCTCCTCTATAACATTGTTTTGGCCAAAGTCAAAATTGGTTATTTAGTTACTTAAATTATTTAAAGTTTCTTCTTAAATTTCAAAGTTCCAAGTTTAAGATAACACCAGACAAGACTCAAGCCTTCCCCTTGTTGTTTATTTTTTTTACTTCTTGCGTATTTTAATCAAATACCGTATCTAAATTTACGACTTGGTTTACGTCTTAACTCAAGAGATTCCAGCATATTTATTGCGCACTTTACTTACATTTATTATGCAGTGTTACGCTATAACACTTTTTAGACTTTCATAGCTCTAGTTTACTACTTTCTACTAACTATAACGCTAGCAATAAACGCACTGTTTTTTTTAGACAAGCACAATTCCTATCCTTATTCTATACTACTGTAAAAAAATATGTAAGTGCAGGTTTGAATATTTTTTGCCGTTCAATGAGTCTACCGATTGATGTGAAAGAAGGGTGGGCTAATTGGCCTAATGACCAACAAGGTCAAGCGATTTGTCCCCGAATAGGTAATTCTAAGTATTAAAACTATTACTAAGGCTGGTGGTTCAAAATTTTAGTGTGAAAAAAGTTTTCGCCATGCAAAGACAGCGGTTTTTCAAAGTAATTATGCTAAAGTCGTGTATGTAGGCCTCTCGATGTTTTAGATTTTTTAATTTTTTTACACAGCGATTTAAGATTTCCAGCCATACAAAAAATCGTAATAAACTTTCAAATTACATATGGCTTATCATTATTGGTTTTTAGGCCAGTGTCCGCACAAAACTGCCCATCATTATTTAGTACAGAGAAAGTTTATAGCCCAGAAACGGACCTAGGGTATTTTTTACTACGCCAAATGTGGGGATGAAGTCGCTGAAAAAGGTTACCTTATAAATCTGTATCCAAAATAAGCTAAAGGTTTCACACAAAGTTAAAGTAATACTGTAGGTAGGTCCTAACCAAAACAATTTCTAAGAAACTAAAACCCATTAAAGTTTTCCTTTCCTCACCCATTAACGACTGGGTATCGTTTAACCGGTTAGAGCGTAGAAAACTCGTCGAATTGTGAATAACAACCAATTATTTGCGAACACGGAGGTACCATGTAGGTTGCATTGATTATTATAATTGAATTTGATATAACGGTGAGAATCCAAGGAGAGAAATAGATTGACTGTTGAAGAAGTGAGATTAATATTTTTGACCTACGTTTTTATTTAGGTGTGTATGTTGTATGTATGTTTTTAATGGATTATGGTTCCGTCGTAGAGGCTGATTTGAGCCAACAAGGCGTCGTTAGATTTATCTGAGCATCACGAGTGTATGTATGTTAACATTTAATCGTAGAAAACCCAGAATCAAAGTACATCATTAACAAAACAGGCATGTACAAAGCCTCCCTTTTATTATATTTATTAAAAATAATATTAGTATGGGTATTAACATACATAATTGTCGAAATATGCAGTCGGGTTAAGCTTTCTTTTTGCTGACTAAGTAATACGATAATAGCTGACATAAACAGTTTTATTGAATGTAGTTCTGATATCTTGGTAATTATGGCGCGTTCATTCGACAAAAACACGTTATAAATTCCTGAAACAAAATAACTTTGTACCTAAAACCTCCAACCATTAAAACTAAAACAAAACTGTGTCACAACCGTGTCCCGTGATCTGGCGAGTGCCCCATAAAAACGCTGTTCTATTTAAAACTACAAACGCCGATCTTTTTGCTGGAATAAATCCACAAGTTTCCAATCCGCGTAACAAGAAAGACTTGCATCGCCTACGATAAACGTTATGTGGGGTATGTTGGGAGCGCTTTGTGAGGGAAAGTGCCGAGTTTTCAATTCCTCCGCTCGATGTTCCCCGCGGCTTACTTGTTATTTTACTTTGGATAATTATCGGGGATTTGTTATTCGAGTTTTTGAGCTTTGTTATAGCTGTTTGTACTTATATCGAGTTGTTTAAGTTGCGTTATAAATAAAGTAGTGTTAGTTCATTTGATCGGAGTGCTCTGTTTAAGAATGTCGGCATATGAACTAACTTTAATAACAATAGCAAGTATAATCTGGAATTACAGTAGGCAGATAAGAATGACATTGCAATATCATGAAGTTTGTGAATATTGAGAATGTTGCCAGCAGTAAAACAATGCTGTTATTACTATTCCCTTACAGTAACTAAGTACCAATAAGTTAAGCACTATTTTACTGCTGTTAACTAGGATAAACATACATACATACATTAAATCACGCCTGTTTCCCAGAGGGGTAGGCAGAGACCACTTCACTAGGATATATAGATCGAAAGTGAGTGGACGGGTCGGAAGGGGCCGCCCTAGGCATAGTTTTTCGAGTCAAATCGGAGAAATACTGGAAAAGGGCCGAATCTTAAGTACCCGAAACCGACGTGCGTGCATGACTCGATGTATGAATGTGGAAGAAGCGAAAGAAATTTGTCAAGATCGTAGCAAGTGGAAAGAAGTGGTCGCTGCCTACCCCTCTGGGAAACAGACGTGATTTGATGTATGTATGTATGTAACATTAACAATATTCAGAAACTTTATGATGTACAACGTCTCAGTATTGTTTTCATCGACTTGGTTTTATACGTAGGTAGATAGATGGCACACTCGTATTTTTAAGCTATTTTGATATGTATACATTTGAAGCTATATCTGGTTGTAACCCTAATTAATACTAGTAGATAAGTGCACATCAATGAGCTAATTGACTGTTTTATTTAAGCACCATATTCTAAGTGTCAAAGTAAATAATTTTACATGATATCCCGCAACAGATACAATAAAATGATACCACGTTTGAATTTTAGGACGATGATTCACCCAATCCGTATAGGTTTAAATTGAGTTCCAAATTGGTTAGCCACTAACCGACACGTAAGTAACACGCTGAGGTCAGTCTGCAGTTAAATGGTATTTTCTGATTCAACGGACATGCGTAAAGGTAAATAGAATCAACGTTACTTTGTTCTCTGTATTTTACTCATTAATCCTTTGTTTTGCCGTAGTTGGGTAAAAAAAGCAGGATTTCAACGCAGTATTCACTAATACCTATCTTTGAAAGAGAATATTCCTATCTTTGGTAGGAAGGATTTTGGGCTGAAAAAGAGATTACGAGTAGGTAATAAAAGGCAACGTCAGGTAATTAATGTCAGGCACAAAATGGTAACAAAAAAATACAAAAACCGGGCAAGAGCATGTCGGACCATGCTCAGTATAGGGTTCCGAAGCCGTAACGACAAACACAAAAAACTATCTCAAAAATCAACAATGAACCAATTTTCTATTAAAAGTTATTTGGCGCTGTCTTAGTTGATTTTTAGTAGGTATAAACCCATTAGTCGCCTGTATCTCAGGAACTAATTAAGTCTACTTAGTAATGATTCTTTTTCTTATAAATTCGTATATAATATCTCAAACAAGAGCCAAGCTTTTAAGTGTGAGATCAGTATACCTATGTAGGTAGTTAGGTATCTAAACTGCTTCAAACCGACTTTAAATTACAATAAAAGTTAAATCTTTTACATAGTAATTAATAGAAATTGAAAAAAAAACAAGGTCCAGTAAATAGAATTTTAAGTTTTCCAAACGATAGGTACTCAACTCAAATCAATAATCTAATCGAAAATTTGTAAACTTTCAGATCGCAAATCGCAAACTTGTAGGTAGCATTCCGGGGCACGTCCAAACAGCATCTTCGTTAACAAATTTTCTATCAAAGTTATCATAGGCGATTTTGATAGGTATAAACACTAGTCGCCTGTATCTCAGGAACTAATCATGTCTACTTAGCCGTGATAGTTTTCCTTTGAAATTCGTTGTATGCGCTTTCGTTGAAGATATTTTTCAGATTTTTAGTATTTGTAGTTTTGGCTGTAGGCGGGGGGGGACACTTGACTCTAACAAAAAATAGCGCTTTAAAGCTTAATATTTCATAAACGGATCCCTTAATCGAAAAATTGTTTTCATAAACCCGCAATATTTTGACCTATCCAACGACACCCCACACTATGGGGTAGGCAAGAAAAAAAAAAGGCATCCCCACGTTACATGTAGGGGAAGTGCATTAAAAAAATATATTATTCAAAATTTTATTTTACCACTTTGTTGGCGTGACTAATATGTATATTCATGCCAAATTACAGCTTTCTAGTACTACGAGTCTCTGAGCTAGACTGGGGACGGACGGACGGACGGACGGACGGACGGACATGGCGAAACTATAAGGGTTCCTAGTTTGACTACGGAACCCTAAAAAGCAAGCCGCAAAAACCCGAATGCATCTTTTGATAATGTCGTCTACATATGTAGTTTTTACTATGGTGGTCGTTGTCGTGGTGTTTTGTAATTAGACGAAGTACCTAGATAAAATATCAACAGGAGTAAAAAAAGGTTCCGTACCCAAATGGTGCCAACGGAGCCCTATTATTATTAAGCCGTCACAGTTCGTCTGTCTGTCTGTCAGTGGGCTGTATCTCATAAACCGCAAAGTTTAAAGTGTGTATTTCTATGGCTGCTATAGCAACAAAATTAATAAAAATCAAGTTAAAAACTAAAGGGTAGTCCCATATAGGTAACAGTAGTACAGTCAACAGCATAAATAAGTGATCATTTCTGTACCTTGTCGCTTTCAATCGTTTCACAATTTTGTATGACATTTCAAACACGACGTTAAAGTGACAAGGTACATAAATGATCACTTATTTATGCTGTTGACTGTACAAAACCCTTCGTGTGCGACTAAGACTCGCACTTGGCAGCTTTTATTTGCGTAATTTCAGTATCTATAATGGTAAAATGAACTAAACAGGTTACCTACAAAAAGAAGTTTGAAGTGTAGATAGCCGATATACCGTGAATCGAAAACATTCCCGCTAAGCGGTAAACTTTGATTGAATCGGACCATTATCATGATTTCTATTTAGATTGAAGTGTCAGCGTAGAACACAGGAAGTTTTGAATAAGCAATTAAAATCAAAAGTCGGTCACTCTCCTTTTGATCGAATAAATTCAGAAATTAATTTTCGGTGGGACAAAAGACTCACTTAACCGAACTTTGTTGCGGCCAAATTATAGGAATACGTAATTTTGTTTGTTATAAATTAGGGGGCTTCGTAAACTACACGGCGAGATTCCAAAGATGGTATAACATAATTAGCAGCTTCATTGTTGGTACAACTGTATCGAAACCATTATAATTTAATCCTACGTATATTATTTCGTATGACTTTTAAACTTTCAGTTTGGTAAACACGAAAAATGTAATTAAAGTTTTATAAAGTTGTATTACGCGGTATCATGTAATTAGACAATATTTAACATTCTGAGTTTGATTATGAGTTTTATTTATCTTTACGATCATGAACTTCATTCAAATGGTTAGCTAAAAAATATGGCTCGCACCTACTGTCTAAGAACGGTTACGTTTTGTAAATTAGGTACTTTTAAAATGGTTTCTATGGATAGTTGTTACTGTTCATTGTGTAGGTTATATTCGGAGATATGTCAATCTTCAGATTTCTTTCATATGACAGAAAAAAGGAGTCATGACTTTAACTGTCAGTTATGTTATCTGAGGATTGGGAAAATCTGATCTAACTCAACGCGTGTTTTTTTAGGTTAACAAAAAAATACATGACAAAATTAAAAGCAATTCTAACTTTTCTCTTTTGATAACTCTAACTGGATACAACTAGCAGAGATGCTACAGCAAAGTTTAATTAAGTACTCGTCTGAAACTCGATAATTTTTCTCTCAATTTGCTGTGTAACGTCATCAAAAACTGCATCAAAAGACTGAATAGTCTAAACACTTTTCGTATAAATCCATACTTACTCTGAATGCAAGTACGGTTCGCTTTCATAACTGTTTTGAAACACTCGCTCGTCTGCCAAATGCGACGAATATTGGCTACTCGTCTGTACACTCGCTGGCAACGAAAGAAATGCACTGCACGTTCATGTGCAAGTACACTGACCAGTATTATAGTTAATAACTAAGTAGCTTCTCTTGTTGTACTTTAAAATTATGGAATGAACTTCTCTCCACCATGCTTCCTCAGCACTACGACATAAGCATTAAGACCTTTAAACAATGCTTAAAATAAGTATAAGCTGAAAGGCAGCCGCTTGGCTATGCCTTAGTTAATAGGTGACGGTTACTGATTGCCATTAAGTGGTCCGTCCGATCGCTTGCCTTTTATAGCTATAAAAAAAGTCCTTGATCGCTATTTCTTCACAATCTGTCCAATGCTTATTAACTATTATAGAACGAAACGGCTTTCAGTTTATTCCGTAAATTCAATATGCATACTAAATAAAATAGCTGTATTATTATTTTCTTAGAAGATTATATCAGACTACAATTAATTAATTATATTAGTCACGGATAGTGATGTGGCGTTACCGTAAATAACAAGAACAGAGAGAATTTTAGGGTACAATTAAAGTTTTCATTTTTTCAAAGTTTTTGTAACGTGATTCTATTACAATTAGTAACAAATGGAATGGAAATCAAAGTAATAATTCGGTAATTTACGGCATTTTTTTACGGTGAGAATCATTAACGTAAGTGCGTAATTTCAGGGTGGAACATCACTACTCACGGCGATGGGGCCCGCTTCTCGAAACTCACTAGAATAATAATATTAGTCCAAGTGGTACATTTAACTAGTAGAATTGAATTTTATTTTATTTTTTGAACTATTATTACTAGGCTAGTGAGTTTCGAGAAACGGGCACCTGGTGGTAATGATATGCCTTTATGATGCTGACAACGTGGGTTCATAAATAATGCTGTATGTCTCACGTGTCTTACTCGTCACATTGTAATTCGGATTTATTTATTTAATAACAGGAATAATAATTTTAATGTTGTGTGTGTCGAAAAATAATACTACATGATCATCCAAACTTTAGATGAATTTGGAAACGATTTTTAATGATTCCAGTACCTAATTGAACCATCGCTATTTTACGACTTAATAACTTGTATTTTTCACTTTGAAGTTCCTAAAAAGCAACATTTGCCTAATTTGATTAGACGGTTTCTAAGAATATAAACACATGTGTAGCCCATTACGGCATAAACGTATACTTACGCGTATTTTTGAAGCGTGTTACGACTCTCGTCCGTATTTATAACATAATGTTGAATGTGACTTTGAAGCCAATTACGCTTTGCGTACCTTTTGAGGAATATCTTTGTCACTTCATAAAAAAATAAATAAGCGTGTTGGAAATGTAAATTTCTTGGAGACTACATGGATATTCTTTCTAATATACACATCTGGGAAAATAAATACACTTTAATATAAGTACTAAAAAATTACCGTAAGGTGTTCTAGTAAAGGCTTAAATACTCCTGTCCCCATAGGACCGCGCGCTGTACTCACGTTCGGCACTCCACTCACTTGATTTTCTTTATTGTTTGTCTTCACTTTCATACGATAAAATTGATGTCCATTAATTTGACCAAAATTACGTTTGACAATTAGGTATTTTACAAACTTTTATTATGCTAAATTTATAACATATTACATAGGTTACATAGGATTGTTGAATAAGTAAGGCTAAGTTAGATTTTTAAGTAAATATAATTGTAAAATAACGGGGCGAGAAGTAGGTATGTCTTTGAGAAAAAGTTATTAAAATCATATGGTTTACTCATTCATCATTTTGCTAAATATATTAATAATCAATTAGTTCATCGTTGGCTACCAAAGCTAAGTAAGAAAGCAAGATAAATACGAACTTATCCGACGAAATCCGATGACATCTGATTATGCACTACATACGTATGTTGACATGACTTTTATGATGTCATTTGTTAATTATTGAGTTTTCTTAGGTACCTTTTTTTAAGAACGTTGCGAATTACATATATTGAATGGTATAACTGTTAAAGTGAGTGGCTTCAAGCTCTTTCTGTTTTTGTATTTTAAAGTCAATAGATATAGAAACCCAGGAAAACCAAAGCACAATAGACTTCTCTATCAACTTCAACCTAGTGAGATAGACGAGTCTTTCACAACTTTTTCACAACTTTAAATCCGAGTAAAAGTTCTGGTAACAAACAATGAAGCCTCGGAATAAAATACACATAATAAACGAACACGCTAAGCTGTATCGCTTAACTAAATGGAATGTTGCTGTTGTTGGATTGGATAAAAATGCGAAGGTAAATTGCCGTTCGTTTATTACTGTGAAACAAAATATGAGGCCCGTACGTCAACATTTGTTATCCACATTTATTTGATAATGTCAGGAACAATTACGTTTTGTTTCGGCAGGAAAAACGTGAGCCGTATGTTAAAGATGGTACATTAGAGACTGTTTAGTAGGTAAACAATGACAGTAGGTGCAGATAATACGTTATCATAATAAAAAATATGGTATTTATTCAACCGATTCTATGTTTAGTTGGTAGCTATCATGCCTACAAAGATAGCGGTCCCGGGTTAAAATCTCGGTAAGGGCAGATATTTATGTGATGAGCGCGAGTATTTAAGTTTGTATACATACATACATAAACTCACGCCGTCGTTCCCGGAGTGGGGTAGGCAGGGCTACAGAATTATCAACAACTCTAAGAACTTGTTGATATTCTGTAACCATATATCGCACAATTTATTTGTCTACATACATAAGTTAACGTTGTCTAGTGCCAATATTAAAAGGCTAGAGCTTAGTTATGTAGGAACTAGGTTAACTAGGTCAATTTGCGTGCGTGTAAACTAGAAATTTTACTTACCAAACCGCAACTCAATTGATCCCTAAAAATGAATTTTGAAAAAGTGTTCACTCACAGGTTCTGTAAGACGCCGCCGGCTTGTAATATTATTGTAAGCGGCTCTGGCAAACAGGATTACTCCGGTTCGTACCGGGCACAATCTAATTGAGCATCGTGCGTCGCTCGCTGCTGTGCCGCCTGCCTTGCTCCTGCACTAATACATCCGTAATCAAATCAATGCATAAAATCATAAAATGAGGTCACAGTCGGTTGAATTATTCAGTCTGCAATACAGACTAAATGAAGCAGTTTATTGTTCCACTTGGTAAGTAAAATTAATTATTATAATTCGGGCAGTGAAACAGTGGAACGAACTGCCTTCGGCGGTATTTCCAACCAGTTATGCTTATGATATTGCCTTTAAGAAAAGAGGAGGATAGACAACTCTTTTTGAGTAACTGGTGATTATGGGCGGTGGTGAATACTTCCCATCAGCCCGCATGCTCGTTTGCCTTCCCCCGTATAAAAAAAAGTTACAAAGCTAGTAACATTATTTAGGAATAGGTACTTACTTCGTACCGTCTGGTATTTTTTTCGTTTTATTAGTTTTATTTCGTATCCTAATCACAATTAAAATTCAACATTCCTTAAACATACTGTTTAGACAGGAACATAGGCAGCTCTATAAACGAAACGTAATGTTTGTGACAGCTGTCAGCTGTCATTAGGCCACCATCAGAACCTGTGGCTCTCTTACCTTTTGGCCTCCGCACTGTTAACATTGTCTGTCTATGTCTGTCTGGTAATAAAACTTTAAATCTCGAAACATCTCCTCGATTCTATTTATAAAAACGTTCACATACAAATGGTCCACTCACACAAGACAAACTTTAACTCCGGGTTAATAATGTATCTGTCGTTTGTTCTGTCTTATTTGTAACGTTCTAAAATCTTACGCCGAGATTCGTGTCAAATAGAACGGCTCAACGATTGTTACGCTTTCCCATGGCTTCGGCTTCTTTGGCGCTTTGTTATTTAAATCAGGGTATTAAATACAATTCTCCTCTGAGTAATCTGCTCCTGTAGCAAATTCAATGCTCTTTATTTTCTATTCCCGGAATGTGTGATTGGGGATTGATACAACGTTGCTATTTTCTCGTTATTGATTGTATAACACTTAGCTATAATAAGTGTTACTTATTGGCTGACTTTTAGCTGGATGGGTTTTATTTTTCGTTAATTAAGCTAGTCAACTGTTAAAAAAATATTCAATCATCTAATTTCAATCCGCCCTGAACATTATATCTACTTGATTTATAAAGAATTTGATGGAAGGCATTTCAGTTCAATAATGTTCATCTTCATCGATAATCAATCAGTAAAAGACTGTCTATTGACATTCATTGACTTTATTTCTACACCTTTCCTTTTGTTTTATTTCTTGCTTAGTTTAAATGATTCTGTCCTGTTGAGACATTAGGATTTAATCGATCACTGGTAATCGAATAATAATTGAAAATTGAATGCTTTTTTTGGGTGAGCTCGTAATAGCCACTCAAAGTCGAAACACGGTTACCTACAGATATGGTAAAAACGAAGTCAATTAAGTAGATGATCGATAATAGGTAGGTAATCGTTTTCAATACATAATAAGTTGGATTACCCTTGAACCACCGAGTCTCATTGCATATAATGTTTTATTACGCTGTATTTTCATTTCCACGACAGGCATTTACACCAGCAGGAGAATAATTATTTTTTTAGTCCCAGACCTAACCTAACTTAATCTACGTAACCATGCTCAAGATAATCAGCTGAAATTAGCTTTCGATCAAATGAAATTCGTGAGTGATTTAAGGGATACCAAGGACATTAAAATGCCTCTCAGTAGATAAAACAGACTTAAAAAAATGCACAAAATCTCAATACTTAGTTACGAACAACATTTTAAGAAAAGAAGGCATTTGTTTGATGTGATTTGATTTTGATAACACGAAAAATTCAAACATTCAATCCAAAGTAACCAAATCTACCCACGTTCTGAATATTGTATTAAAAATGTCAATCAAGTCTGCAGCCGTTAAAAGGTCAGTGTTTTTTATACCCTTTTCAAATACCAATTGCCCTGAAGCTGTCTTACGTCCCAGTAAAAAACTTTATCTGTCGAAAATAGCCTAAAGTGCTTCTAGAGGTAGATTTTATATCTGTCACTGAAAATAATTACTCCGAATAGATTTGTTCGTCGGTGCGCTATAGTTTGTAGAAGATTGACTATTGGATTGACCTCATTTACAGAGGCTAATGAAATTGGCTTCTAGTCTGTACTGAGTACGTGCCCGGCTAGCTAACACTCAACACTTAGATAAACTAATAATCAGAATTAAATTGTTGACTTTGCTGTTAATAAATGGGTAATTCCACAGTAACACCCAAAACGGCTACTTTTCATAAAGGTTTATTTCGATATTGTGATAAGACACTAGGAAAATGACTAGTGAATGGTCTATCCGTTTTTTTTTTTCCACGCATACCTAATCAAAAGTATAAGAGAATAACGAGAGAATAACTAATAAAAAGTACCCAGCTGTTTCGGGTGTTACAGTGGAATGATCTAAATAGCTGCATCCACATAACCTAACCACAGACAAAAAACAAAAACACAACAAAAAAAAGTAAAGTACGAGAAGTAGTAAGTGTGACAACCGCGACAGGCGACGCCCGCCGCCGACGAGGAGGCTCAAGCTTCTACGTCAGTAAAACAGTTTTACTGACGTATTTATGAGTACTGACCAACGCAAGCGTCTAAGTCAAGCGACGCACGTTGCGGTTACTTGGGTTAGTCAGTGCTCAATATAAATTAATATGTATACTAAATGGTTAGTTGCGCGTCCCGATCACGGTGGCCAAGGTCGGAATCATGCCTTAACTGAGTGTGAACAAGGGTTTTTTTAGGTGAGTAATGTAATCCCTAATAATATTAATTTAAAGAATTACATTTATTTAATTATTATTACGCGTATTATCAATATTATCATATGAACATCAAACTGACTTTATTTTAATGTATTGTAATATTGTTTTTTTAAATACAAAGGAAGTACTCAATAATTTTAACGCTGTTTAAATATTTTAAATTTGACTTTCAATTACCGTCTCAGCAAGAGTCAAAACATTATCAGTAGGACTAGGCAAGTTAGGTAAATAATTACAAAAAATAAATGTTACGTATGTTATCCTACGTTCGCTAAATTCAAAACACAAGTACAAAACTATAACAAATTTAAACAACATCTGTGACAACCCTAGTGTCGCCCTATTGCAAACAGCTGACGATCGCAATTCTCAATACTCATCTACGCCGCGTACATATTTACGTAGCAATAAGTGTCACCGGCGTGCGCGATAACCCTCCTAGCGCAGTAGTTAATCTTCTTAATGAATTTTCATAGATGAATCCGCCTCATGCGCACTAGCATTCGCGAGTCTGTCAGTGACTAATGAGCCCTCGTATTTCACTAGTCAAATGACTATTGTGGGGATCGAATGTGACACGCAGCTACCGTGTCGTGTGTTCTGGCTTTACTTAGCTGTGGTTTGTGTGAAAACACGCTATCCGCGGCTAATGACGTTCGCCAACATGGGAGTTGATCGTTGATGGTCGCAGAGACGGAATATTGTCCATGATACCGCACCCAGCAGCCGTAGAAACGTCGAATAAAACATTTGGCCAGATTGGCAACAATTTGTAATCAATTCATCAAAATATATAGTTAGTTAGAAAAAAAGTTTTTTGTTGTTTTTAGGCCTGCGTACGAGTTTCCTTGTTTTACCAATTTTAGATAGAAACAAATCAGGATTATTTCTCTAATTTGGAAGGCAGCTTTCAAAATTTGGCTTCAAGGTAGGACTTAAAGAATTCCCGGTTCGTAACCAGCTATGAATCTGGATTATTTCTCCCATTTGGAAGCCAGCTACCAAACTTGGTTACGAGGTGGGACTTAGGAATTCCCGTTTTGTAGCCAGCTTCAAATCGTGATTATTTCTCTCGTTTGGAAGCCAGCTACCAAATGTGGCTTTGAGATGGGACTAAAGGAAAAAAAAAGATAAAAAAACATTTAACACAAAAGGCTTTTTAATTTACTTCCGGAGTAAAAGGGTAATTACTTGTTATACAATGTAATAGATACCTTTTGCTCGTGACTTTGTCTACGCAGAGTACTGTATTGTTATTTATTTGGGAGTCGTCTGGAATAGAAAGTAGCTTATTTCGCTCTCTAGCCTTCCAATTATCTTTGTATAGATCAAGTTGATACGTTACTCAATTATGATGTCGTATAATTAGAAAGCAAGTCTTCTCATTTCTAATATTACTTTGATTAAGGCACTCTGAATCTACTACCTGTATGCCTTGTCGCAATACCCTTTCTTAACCTTTAATTACATTACCCTAAGATAAAATAAACAAGATAAATTCTAGTAAAGTTAAACAGATCTCTCAGTCGATCGTGGCGAAAGCTTTCTGTGTTCCTATACTACTTTTTTATTTTATTCAACAGCTTATAATGTCCCATGGTTAGGCAAAAGCCTCCTTCCCTTCCTTCCTGGCAGTCTCCCACCAGTTTTGACGGACGCCAACAAACTGTACCCTTACCATGAGTTTTAATTAACGTACTCGCTAGCGAGTTGAAGCTCTGTTCCTCGCAGCCATCATAAATATTCTTATAGAGCGCAAAGGGCAGAGCATTCGACTCGCTAGCGAGTACGGTAATTGTAACTCATGGTAAGGATACAGATCTTGCCAATGTCCCCTTGGTCTGCCGCAACGCCACATTCTATTGTATGGGGCCCATTTGGTACACACTTCCTCCGGCATGTGACAGACATGCACTTAACCCATTCCCATTTGAGCTTGCGGCTTGGGGTACATCAGCTATTTGAGATTTGAAGTAATGTGTTCCTGATGTAGTCTGTTAATTTAACCCCCAAAATAGGTACTACCTACACATACATACACATATATATACATAGCTCGCAATCCTTACCTTTCAAAGGGGACACCGTCGAAAGTCGCAAAATAATTTTCTAAAGCGGTTAGCGTTCATTTGTCAAAGCTAAAAAGCGACACATTCCCATTGCATCAAAGGAGCCTGATTTATTTGCGTACAGCGTACGTTTTAGGAACGAAGAAACACCTCACGTGGAGTTAAAAACGCGCAAAGAATGTCGATGAAAAGGTACATTTAGAAATACATTCAGAATTTAGAGTGGAAAAAAATAGCAACGTCACATGTAACTATATATTTTGGTACATGTTATATGCCTGCTAATAGCGTTGAGTATTTTACGTGTGGTTAATGGCAGAGTGTTACAGAAATGGATTCACATGAGCTCTTTCACGACATTTAGGTAGAAATGAATCTAAGAGTGCACGTTATAATCCTATTGACAATGTAGACGTCTACAGTCTTAAATTACTTTTATATCAAGAATTCTAAAATAAAAGCATCTATTTGCTTCCCATTATAAAAAAAAAACATATTGTTAAACAAAACGCATACTACAAAAGCATCATAATACATACTACAAGTTTATTTAAATATTAAGTTCGAGTACCGTTTTGCTAATAATTTTCGCTGGCTAGCTTGCGCGTCTCATCAATGCTGTACCTGAATGAACAAAAAAGTTCTTCATGTTATGTTTTTGGAAAAAATCTCACCATAAATGCAATAAAACTGCTCCTGCAAGTATGCACTCTCACGTCTCTCATCCATCACTAAGCGACTTTTTTTTGCATTAACCGTATACAAAATACATTATTACGCGGTTTTCATGATATTAATCAATGTTAAGAACCGTTTTACTAACTATAAACTCGTGAACAAAAAATACGATACGATTTCGTTAACTTATCGCTTACGTCAGTTGCAAACTCGTGTTTTGATTGCTACAATCATTAGTCCGTTTGATTAAGAGCATGTTAAAAAATTCGAATTATTTTTAGAATAATTAATAAACATCACGCTTGTTTCGCTCGGAAAAGCAGGGAAGAAGCGTAGCCGATGGAGATAAGTGATAATTAGAATTTTATTACGGCAACTTACAAAATGTACGAGTATAATGATACTCCCCCTCATAATAACAAGCTATCTTACTTAATAGCGGCAGCCGCAGTCTATTTTTGAGAGGCTCCAGGCAGTGTATATTAATTAGAACCATCGGTAAATTACGTAGATGTTTCATGAATTAAAGATTATTAGGTTGCTTTTCTTATCCGCGAGCGTGTATTTTTACAACTGCTGTAAAATCTCTTCTCTCCGTTTAAAATTTGTGCTTAATTGAAAAAATATCAGAAAGACGGGTGAGTTTATAGCCGTTACTCGCGTATAATTTCCTCAGATCTTTCTTTAAAGCTTTCTCCGTTGAAAGAAGTCGTCCGGAACCCAAATACATGTACAAAAGGCACGCATACCGAAGTTTTTTTTTTTAATTTTATTAAGTAAACGCAGAGCGAAGACGTGTTACAGCCAACTCGAGCGTCTCAAAAGGCTTTGATTAAAAGAAATCACCTTATACCAATCCTGGATTCGAATCCTTGACACGGTTCGGTGGAATTTATTCCTAAGTAATTCCCGTTTGGAATTCCTTCTTCCGGAGCTGCGCTTCCGAATGGACTCCTATTTTGATGGCGATGTTTACGCGCGTCGGGGCCCTGTGACGTCTTTCGTCAGGCAAAGTCTCGAGCAAGAAATACACTGCATATTAATCAAGTATTAGTATCTACGTAAAACAATATTTTTATGCCCCTAAAAGAGTACTTGTTTTAAACTGATTTACTAAAAAACGAGGTTGTGTTCTGTAACGAGGAGACCAGGCAAAAAAATATATATTTATACTTGTTCAAAAAAATGCCCTTTAAAATCAAATTATTAAAAAGAAAAATGAATAAAACCGCTATTTTTATTTGTATCTTGACTGTTACTATGTTCTGTGAGAGTTGATATCTGGTGCAAATAACTACTCGAGAAACGCCCAGGCCACAGTTAAGTTTAAAAAAGACGTAAATAAAACCGAAAAGCCCAACAAAGCATAGCTTTGAAAAAAAAAACAAATAGGTATAGATGCTGGTTTTAAATTGCAGAATAATTAAGCATAAGTACTGCCTCTAAAATCTTAAACAAGCTATTCCGAAGCCGCAAGCGCACTGAGAGTCGAGGCGAGGTGGCGGCGCGTTCCAATACTAAAAAACGCCTCAGCCACGCTTTGCGCATGCTTTATAGTATAAAAACACGCCGCACCGAGCCACCTCGGTTCTGAACGCGTTTTCGGCGTAATTCAGTTATATTTGTACTTATTGCATCGTAGACAAACCTTTAATGTTAGGCGTCGTGATTCAACATTCACACAAAGCTTGAAACCGTACACGTGACGAGTGTGAAATCGGTAAAAAAATATAATCAATGGAATATACCGACCCGCTCGATGACAATGGTGGCGTGTACTTTATGTGCTGGCAGACGCACACTGGGGAAACAATGGCTGGTGACCGGAGCCTATCAATCAGTTATTGTTTCTATTATTTGCAATGGCTACTTCAGTTCACTTGAGGGTTGATTACGATTTTTGAATGTAGTGGTAAATTCAACACCTCAATGGTTCGGAACAAAATTCTAGCAAAACGCCTCGGCGTTGCAAATACCATCTGTTAGTAGATGTTTACATATGCAAACGCACTGCTGAAGTAATTATAACTCCTAATTGAAATTCCCAAAAAAATGTTGAAGAGTACAAAGTTTGTTTGTGTAAAATGGTGTTTGTTCTGTCTCTAACACACTACATTGAAATTACTTTCATTTGAAGACTAGAAATTATCTATTGGAGCTACAAGACTCATGACCGTTTACAACTCAAACCGTTAGCTTGCAAAGACTTGTTTTCCAGTCATTAGTTATACCTATTAGTTATCGTTCCTGTCGCAGTAATCTCGCCGTGTTGAACTCCTAGTCATTATTTTTAATTAAATGTTGTTGACCTTATGTTTGTAATTATTTTATTTGTGTAGGTTTAAGCATAATCATCTCTCACTTTGCTACCCTGTAACGTATTTTTTTTTTAGTACTATTGTATTTCATCATTGAAAAAATTACCTGCTGGAGTATCTTGCGGGGCTTCTCCGCAATGATGTTCGTGTTTGAGTGGCGCTAGTACATTTATTTCATATTACCGACACTTAACAGAACCCTAATGTGGCAGATTTTCTGAATAAATATTTTGACAAATCTCATTTTTTAATCGACTTAATCTTACGTAATTAAACCGATTTCTTGCGCATTAAACTGCCTTTAAAAATCCTATAACAAATAAATATCATTGCATTTAAACATGGGGCGCTTCACTCGTATATAGTTTGTTAATAAACAACTTCTCTTTGGATTTGTACGTGTTTACCAATCTAACAAAATAATGCGGGTTTAGTGATACTATTCGTATGTGCCAAGTGGAAATCGGTGTTCAGTTTAATTTGCAGCTCGGAATCATGTTCAGTCTAATTTCAATTGGAGCGTGTAGTGACTAAAGGTTGAAATGACATTATGATCACAGGACTCTCTGTTCTATGTGGGAAGCGTAAGGTCCACGGGATTTGGTAAGTTAAGCTGTCGTGTAGCGTGCGTTTGATTTGGGGTAGAATGTTATTAAGCCCGTAAATTCTCTTTTACAGTGCTGTCGTACTAAAAACGCATATATTACAATCCAGGTCGAAGTGTTAGGGCTCGACTTTGGCTGACTGATTTGTGAAGCCGGAGATTTAATCAAATGATTTCTACTCAAGATTTACTGAAGTTTATGTGTTTGCAACGGAAGAGGTTCTAAAGGTGATTTTGCGTACTCGCCGTGTATTTATTTTCGGCTTGACAGTGATGGATATTCGTAAGTTGTTCGATTGTAACTCATTTTTATAAATGTTACTTGTCATCCAAATTGGCGGAATACATTATTAATAATATATATTATCGCATAGAAACTTAGCATTAGTGTCCACTTAAGGAAATGTGATTTTTCGTTGGTCTGTTACTCGTATACTTAAGAGTTCACATAGTTCAAAATGATTCTTAGCAGACTTAAACATTGAACAATTTTTGTGTAAGTAGATACTTTAATAATTAATTTAAAAAAAAATGCTAATAATATAATGGTACAGTTCTACCAGGGGTCTTTATTCTACACTAGGTTATACCTATGTCATTGTGAACCAGTTAATGTAAATAAATGTCTTTTGTAAGTCAGATTAGACATGCTAAAATATGTAATAGAATATCACCGAGTATAGTCAACGTAACAATTAAATTATCTTCTAGAACATTGTTCTGACTTTATTAACAGCATTACGCTGAGTTAAGACCATTTCATGGCTATAGTCCCCTTGTGCGTATTAAATGTTTTTCTTTCTTTAGAAAAAATGGCCAAAATTATTGAGAACAAAATTCCATTACAGCGAGTTGGCCACTCCGGCAGTTTTGCCCTCGGCATTCGAACGGGTAGTTAGGGCAAGAGCGTTTTCTTCTCAATTAGCCCCGGCTACTCGGGCTAGACCATTGTTTAATCGTTCTTTTGCCTGATATGCGCTTTGCCAAATGGTTTTAAGCACTTGCATCTGCAGCGCTAGTTCTTGTAAGTGGTTTTAATGTTGGTAGATATTTTTAATAAACGATTATTTTATGTACTAAAACTATTTACGCAATCGCATTAAGTTCTGCAAAACCCCGAGTACAGTCGAGTTCATAAATATATGTACACTTTAGTACCTTGTCCATTTAACATCATGTTTAAACTGCCATAAGTATATGAAGTATCACAGCGATTAAAGTAACAAGGTACTAAAGTGTATATATATTTATGAACTCGACTGTACCACCTATAAAATGAAGCGTTTTCTGATAAGCGCTAAAAACGTTGAGGACTGTTAGTGTACAGAAGATTTAAATTTAAAATGCACTGGTACACATTTCGAGATAGTTTTTTATTTTTTTAACTACAATAAGGACGAGTAGTCCGTACAAAACAACGTTAGGTTTCGATATCACCACTGAGAAGATACACAGACCACGCATTGGTTGGTAAAAAATCAATGTTGGCGGTGTTTCCAACAGTGGCAAACATCAAACAAACTGTTAACATATATTTAAATGTATCAATTGTTTTCTTTCTTTAACCAGATTCGTTTTATAGCTGATAGTAGGTATTGATTGGCCCTACTGATTTTCATACAACATACCACCAACTATGATCAGAATAAGCTATTAAATAAACGCATAAAAATGTTTTATCCCATTAAGGCATAGATGCACAGACAGACATACTGGCACTGACAAAGGTTTCAAACAAACACCCTCGTCCCTCATGTCTCTATTTTTACCCCAGTAAAAGGGTTTATTGTTAAAAATAGCGACGAGAAAAATGATTATTAAAACTCTGACCGCCTAGGGCTTAGTCGTCGAAGAGCCCAGTTATCTAGCATAAAAAAATAGCTTATGCAAGGGTATTATAGGTAAGCTTCTCTGGACAAAAATCCGGACATAGTTAAAACAGTTCTTGGCTCGAGTTGGCACTTCTACGATTTATTTTCGGCTGACTACTGACCTGGGGCTTTATTCTACATTGTCCCTACATATATTGTTACTGTGCTGTTTTTACTCGGCCACCATTATTGTCAAGTAAATAAGAGCTATCGTAACGTTAACAATACGATAACGTCATGACGAAAGCAATTAGATTTAACCCGAGCAGAAGGTATGAAATTTATTCGGTATATTTGGGTTCTATTTGTGATGGTAATAATGTCATCAACATAAATAGTCAACATAAATTACTACCATAGAGGCATTCCACCTTAGTCCTCAGGGTTGGCAACGCATATGCGGTCTTAAGATTGCAGTCTTAAGATTGTAATCTTGAGAATGCAAATGTCTATGGGTCGCAGATACCACAGAAAAAAAACATGAGCACTCAAAATGGCTCCATCCAGTTTACTAGATTTTTGAATGGTTTCTCTTGAATTATTAAGGTACGTTTATAATGCAATGTGTATTGTATAATGCAGGGTTCTATTTAAACTATGTATGTATAGATTTACCAACGCAAAGTATCTAAGGTTAGAGAAAATGTTTTGTTAATTTCCTTTAACAGACCAGATTGATTACAACACATTAATTACACGAATTCCCAAGGACACATATTTCACCCTTTATTTTCTTTCCCACTAACTAATCTAAAAAGTAATACGAAAAAACGGCTTTACAAACCCATATCTACGGCACATTCTTACAAAAGTGCTCCATCACGTCCGACATCAAAGCCAAACGTACATTTTTACCTTTTAACCTGCAGGTTAAAAATAAACAGGACTGGAACATTAATGGCCCGAGTTAGTTTCTAGGTCACAGGCATAGTATGTCAACAATGGGGGAGATGTCTGGAGATTATGAACGCAAACAGCTCGGCGCCCTTATTCTGCGATATGACTGTTACAAAACGAACAAAATGAACCTCTTTAATATTTTGTCAGTTGTAATATTTCTTAACAGGTTCCTTTTTGTTTATCGTGGTTGTTAGAGGATTACCCTTGTTTTGTCGACACTCATTTTATGAAACCATTTCATCGACAGCAGTTTCTAAACGCAGGAATTTAGATTTTGCGATAGTCACATTTAAGATAGTCTCAAACAACACGACTTCAGTGGAAAATTTCAATTTCGGTGAACTCTTATGTTCTATGAAATGAGTGTCGTTTAAATAAGGGAACACCGGTTGTTACTGAATATTACTAAACGTTTCACACCGTAGTAAAGATATCTTATTTTGTTGCTTCATTCCTAGACGTGATTACTTTTCGTGATTATTCTTATTACAGAAGATAAGGGTTATTAATTTGTTTTTCGACAATACATTTTTAACCTTATGCTTTTTGAATTAAGAGTTAATGACCATGATTCGTAACTGTAGAACTACTACCTACCTGTCAGCTTAAAGTGTTCAACACTGGTGCCATGACCCTAAGTGGTATTTTTAGCCCCCGAAGCAAACAGAGGTAAAATTTTATCGTATATTATGTATCTGTGGCTTAATCAGTTATATCGGTGATTTTGTCTATTTAAATAGTTATTCCATGAGTCACTTTCAAGTAAGAGTCTTGAGGATTAATTATATTTGCGATAGCACGTTTCGTGCATTTAGGTGATGGAATATGACTGCGAGAGTGCATGACGTATGCCAAGGCTTATTGTAGCTGGCTGCGAGCTATATATTCAGCAGCTCGCAAAATTTAAAGTACAAAAGGAAATGGCTACTGCAGCGAAATATGTGCCTATTACTTGACAAAATTACTTCATGCTTTTATAGTTTTTGTAATAATCTAGGATCTCCATGTGTAAATACTGGCTTTTGTAATCGTGGCTTCATGTCACAATATATGATTTTACATTTGTAATAGTTACGTAGGTACGTAGTTTTTATTAACGTGGGGATATACCATGCACTGAGAACAATAATAATAAACCTTAAGCCACAGCTGAATTTAAGTAAATGGGATTGGTACAAGTAAAATCATAAATTATATCCAAACCATGGGGTACTCTGTAGCCAATAAACTAAACCAGTCTGTCAGATTGGTTTTACTGTGAGTGACTTACGCTACGGAGCAGGATGTTGAATATTACGTGACATACGCATATCGACGACGGCACGTTATAGGTATAGGTATAGGTTGTAGCGGGCTAGTTTCCGCAACTCGACGACTTAACAAATGCGCCTTTTTTGCGTGCTGGGTTACTGGCACTACTCTTGCCAGCCCAGTTCAACCAGAAAGCCTAGCAGACCCTTGATGTTGCCGACGGCCTCTGGTAGTGACCTCGGTGTTCCGAGGTGACGTGCCCGGTATGTTGCCACCTCTGGACATTCCATGATGACGTGGGCTGCGGTTTCCTCCGCCGTCATACAAGCTCTGCACAGGGGGCTGTCTGTAACACCTAATGTGAACAAGTGTTTGTTAAACAAGGCATGGCCAGTTATGGCTCCAGTTAACAACCGGAGTTGGGCCCTTTTGAGTAATCGTAGCTTACGCGACAATCCGGGATTGATTATCGGAAGAGCTTCCTTACTCTGCCTGCAGGTGTCTAGGTTGCTCCAGTGGTGCTGGTGCTTTACCTTGGTGATTCGCCGCAGTTTGTTCCGCAGCCAGCTGGTCGGCAGGGGCAGAGACGGTTCAGGACCTATCAGTTCCATTTCTGAGCCCCTTCTCGCGAGTACATCAGCCGCGTCGTTACCGCGTGAGTTGCTATGTCCCTTTATCCACTGTAGGGTGATGGGGTTTAGGTTACATACCTTAGAGAGGGCGTTGTGACATTCGTATATTAGCCCTGACGTTACTGTATAGCACTGTAAGGCTTGGAGAACTGATCGGCTGTCGGAGAGTATACGGATGGGGAGATCCTTTACCTTCCTTTGCTCAATCGCTATTGTAGCCATAATGATGCCCACGCATTCTGCCTGGAAGACTGTGGTATGGGCTCCTAATGGCGTTGAGATATGTATGTTTAGATCTTCTGAAAAAGTACCTGCTCCGGATCCAGACTTTGTCTTGGATCCGTCTGTGAAGATCCTTACTTCCCTGGGATTGAGGCCTTCCCACGGATCTTCATACAGTTGAATTTTGTACTTCTTGTCGAAGATAAACTGTTTCGGTATTCTGTCGGTAGCCGCCTCTATGAGTGGCTCCTCGTTAACCGCTTCATAGAGTATTTCGGTGTGTGGTACCCTGGCAGGTTTCCACAGGTGCAAATTCCTAAGACGTACCGCTGTTGCCGCCGCCTCCTGCTGGATGAAGAGGTGCAGTGGCGGGAGGTCGAGTATGGCTTCCAGGGATGCTGTGGGCGTAGTCCGCATGCATCCGGTGGCTGCCATGCCGGCTAGTCTCTGGAGTCGTTGTAGTTTTGATTCCACAGTGGACAGTCTGGTGCGTGGCCACCAGACTACCGCACCATAGGCAATGATTGGTCGTATCACTGACGTGTAGAGCCATAGGATGATCTTGGGGTGTAGACCCCATGTTTTACCTACCATCCTGCGACACTGCCAGAAAGCGATTGTTGCTTTGTCTATCTTGCTGTTCAGGTGGTTGCTCCAGTTTAATTTGCTGTCAAGTACGACTCCTAGATACTTTACCTCATTCGATAGCTGGAGTTCTGTTCCAAACAACTTGGGGAGTTGGCAGTTGCCCAGGCTGCGTTTGTTAGTGAACAATACCATCTCCGTTTTCTTTGGGTTGACAGATAGTTTGTTGGTTGAGCACCAGCGTTCTACGATACTTAGAGCTGCGCGGGTGACGTCGCAGACCGTGCTGGTGACGTTGCCGGTTGTGAGTATCGCTATGTCGTCCGCGTAACCTACCGCGTAGTAGCGACTGTCGTTTAGTTCGGCGATCAACTCGTTCACAACTATGTTCCATAGTAGCGGGGAGAGAACGCCGCCCTGGGGACAGCCCTTTGCCACCATTGCTAGTTGGTTGTTGTTTGCATTGAGTCTGATGACCCTTTTGCTAAGCATATTACCTATCCATTTAACCAGGGTCGGGTTCGCCCCGTGCCTGACTAGCGCGGTTGTTATGCTGCTGAAGTTGGTCTTGTCGAAGGCCCCCTCAATATCTATGAAGACGCCTAGGCACATTGATCTGTTCTTGATGGCTTCCTCTACCTTGCTTACTACTGCATGTAGGGCTGAGTCTGTAGATTTACCTTGGCTGTAGGCATGTTGGTTTGGGTGCATTGGTGTGTTGACCAGGCAGCTCTCCCGCAGATTCCTGTCGCATAGCCTTTCCAGGGTCTTTAATAAGAACGAGGTTAGGCTGATGGGTCTGTAGGATCTGGGGTCTGAGTAGTCGCTCTTACCTGGTTTCGGTATAAAAATGACTTTGACCTCCCTCCACCGCCTGGGCACATACCTGTGTGCTAGGCAAGCAGTTAGGATCTCGGCAAGAGTCCGAGTTAGTCTTTCGCCACCCCACTTCAGAAGTGCTGGAAAGACCTCGTCCAGACCTGGTGATTTGAAGGAGTCAAAGCTGTTAATTGCCCATTTAACTTTATGGGGGTTGATTACCTCGTGTGCCCGTACCCAGTCTACCGTGGTAGGGGGGGCTTCTTCGCTCGTCCAGCTGGTCGACTGTGATATCACGCAGTCAGGGAAGTGCGTTTCTACGAGGACCCGTTCTGCCTCCTCTGACGAGCTGGTGAGTGTGTTGTCTGGCTTGCGTAAGGAACCCATGGTGTGCGTGGTCTGGTTGGAGAGAACCTTCCTTACCCTATTGGCCTGTGAACATGCTTCTATGTTGTTGCAGAAGTTACGCCATGAGCTCGTACTCCTGTACCTGAGGCGTTTCTTGTACCTAGACTTAGTCGTTTTGTACTTATCCCAGTCGTGGTCTGCGCCTGTGTTCATTGCTCTGTTCAGTTGTCGCCTCATCTTCTTCCTGAGCCTCTCCAGCTCAGGGCCCCACCATTTACCTTCGCTGTTGCGGCTGGCCGGGGGGTTAGAGAGAGGACAGGCATGCTGATAACTTGCTACGATGGCCTCCGTGAGGATAGTTACCTGGTTTTCTATCGCTTCGCAGCTCTCTAGTTGGAGTGGAGTCGCCGATGGCAACGTAAGTTCCAGCCGCTCAGCGTATTGCAAGCGGTTGGTTCTTCGTGGGTTCCTCCTAGGAGCTTCTGCGATTGTATTTACCTGAATATCGAAACGTATCCATCTATGGTCTGAGCACGACAGTTCCTTTGAAACGTGCCATCCCGTGATGTGCTGTGAGGTTTCTTCAGTTGCTAAAGTCAAGTCAATGATTGTGCTACTACGTCTGTTTACGAATGTGGGTTCAGAGCCTGTATTCAGGATGTTAAGGTTTGTTGACATTAGGTATTCTACAAGTAGCTTACCTCTGTTGTTGGCGTTTTTCATGCCCCAGAGGGGGTGGTGTGCGTTGGAGTCCGTGGCCACAATTAGCGGCAGCTTGTACTCCTCACAGTAGGTCACCAGCCTCGTCATTTCGTGTGGCGGCGGATCTTCTGCCTCTGGCATGTAGATCGAGGCCAGGACCACCTCCGGCAGGCTGGAGTCTTGCGCCCCTCGCACCTTGATGGCACACAGGTCTCTAGAGCAGAAACTGGTTAAGGGTTCGGCATGTATATTCCTGGTGGTGTAAATGCAGGTCCGGGGGTTATCCGGTCCCGTGTGCACTATGAGCTTACCTCCAATGTTTCGGAGCCCGCATATGGCCCCCTTCCTGATCCACGGCTCCTGGATCAGGACCACGGCGGTGTTGTTGGCCTCCAGCCACTTCCGGACCTGAGCCGTCGCGGTTTCGCTGTGGTGGAGGTTTGTTTGGAGGATGCTACAGCCGGGAGAAGGGGGTTCCGTCATTGGTGCGAATCCCCGATGACCCCTCCCCGCCGTCCCCCTCGCCGATGGCCAGCAAGCCCAACCCCTTTGCGCACTCCTCCCCGCTCTCCGACGGGTCACGGAGGAGCTCTTCCTCGTCGTGCTCGGAGCAGGGGGCGCCTTGCGCCGGGGATTGGGACCCGGGCGCGACCACGACTGCGTCGTCGGCCGTGCCGGTCACCGTGGCCGTGTCCATCGGCTCTGGTCCTGGCTGTGAGCCTGATGTTGTGGCGTTGGTGCTTGGGGGTGGAGTCTCCACGAACTTCCCCCGTGGCCCCTGAAACTTCAGGTACACCGACCCACACAAAAATGCGAGCCGGCGCCCTCTGTCCAGGATGGCCTGCACCTCCGTCTCCGGTATGCTGACAATGGCGAAGGTTTCTCTACCTTGCCTGTCTGCGCTGTGCAGAAGCCACCGGTCTATCTGCACCCAGGTGTTCTGATAGCGGAGCGAGTGCGCTACTACGCCGAAGTCGTCATAGACACCCGGGAGCAGAATGCCGCAGCGTACTCTGCGCGGTATCTCGCTCTGGCGCTTCACCACCAGCTTGTCTCCTGAGGAGAGGGTGATGGTAGCCACGCACTGTTTGAGCCAGGATACCGCTGCTTGGTCCCCGCACCACAGCCTCAGGGTGCCGTTCACGTGTAACGGCTTTCCCTGAAACTGTGGTCCGCCCCTGCTCTGCAGGTTTTGGACCGCTTCCCTCATCACGCGGGCTTGGATGAGGTTTAGGGCCTCGTCAGCGAGTTCAGCCGAGAGGTGACCCGTGGCTGCTGATGTGACAGCAACCATCAAGTCAGCTTTCGCTGCGTCCGCGTACGCTACTCGTGGGGTTCCCGGCGACGGCTCGATCCTCTGCTTTTTGGGTTCGCCTCTCGGAGACAGAGTCTCGTCCAGGCGCACCCTCTTAGCATTGGCTCGAGCCACCGCGGGGCTCCCCTCCGAGGCCCTGTTGCTAGCTCCTTTCCCTTTGGGGGCGGCACGGCTTGTTGACGGGTGACAAGGGTCACCAGCAACGCCTCGCACCGTCTCCGTTCCGGGAGCACCTGGTTGTTGGTCAGGCACCGGAGCAGCAGCTTGTTCCGCCAGTAGCCTACGGTACTTGCGGCGCTGCTTCTGGTTTTTGTGCTTCTTTTTCCCGAGGTTGGTCGCACTGGGTACTGGGGCATCCCGCTCAGCGGTTTTCTCCCTTCTTCCCCACGTGGACAACACGGGAAAATTCCAGCTGGCATCCAGCTGGGAAGCTACAGAGGGCGTGGGTAGCAGCGCCGGTGTCTGCCCCGCGTCTGCGGATTTCTCCGCAGGTGCAGGCGGGACGATCTCCGGGCTGGCTTTGCGTAGTGGCCTGGGCTGGGTGTGTTGGGTCCACGCTCGGGGTTTTGAGCCCGCCGGTTTCCCAGCAGACTTTCTGCCCCTCGCAGACTTCGTGTGTGTGTGTGGCGGTGCCTTAGCACCGCCCCCGCGTGGGTGTGTGCTTGTGGTCTTCGAGGTCGAAGACGATGCCTCGAAGCCACGTGTGAAGGAAGGTAGCGTCACTTTCGCGCCACTTACCTTCCGCTGTGTTTGGTGTATGTGAGTAGCTGGCGGGGCTTGCGCCCTACCGCCACCCCTGTGTGGTGCTTGTGTGTGGTGTGGCCCTTGGCCACTACTACCCGCACCTGTTGCATTTGGAGAGACTGGCACGCCTAACGGAGCACCGCTCTCTTGTTGAGCGCCTTTGGGTTTCCCCTCCGGCACCCTCGGGTTTTCGGATCTTGGATTTTCCATATTCCGTTGATTTTAATTTCATCTCACAAGTTTCCCACCCTCCACGGAGCCCGCACCGGGGATGTCCTAAAATGACACCAGGATTACTTGTGAGATATAGATGTGCAGAGTTGGGTATCAATGCGCGACATCGGGAGCTGCAGACAATGTGGCTGGGTGGATCGATCCGGATCCCCCCAGGTGTTCCACATGCCCTTGCCCCGTCAGCATGGCCGACACCCCGCCCTCCCAGAGAGCCCCCACACATCTCGCCTGCGAAACCGTACCCACCTCGACCGTACGGACGCGTGTCCGTTACCTTGCAGTGGCTAGCATACAAGGCTACCGTTTTGCCAGAAATTCGGACCAAAGGGGGCGTGTTGTCTCCCGGTAGTACTATCCCGACTCCGTTCGACTCAACCCCCCAGGACTCCTGCATCCTCGCTCACGGCGCTCAACTGCGGAGGACTACCGCAGGTAGGCTGGATAGTCCATCGGGCCGCCTACAAACCCGATGGAGCCGAGAGATTTCTCAGCCATTGCTGGTAAAGAGGGCACAGTGAAACTGCGACCAGTCTACCAGCAATGTTGCCCGGGGTGTGCCGTGGTAGTTGGTAGTATTCCGTTCGGGTTTTTAGGTCCTCGCGGTTTCCTACCATCCACCCACACTAGGAGGCGAAACTCTAAACACCCCGACGGCACGTTAACCTGGATGGTAGTGACCTGGGGGGTGATTCTCTCAAGAAGCAAAGGTGAACGAATGGACGAGTGATCTTCAAGCGGCGAGATTAAGTAGTCCGGTCAGTGCGAACAAAACACATTGTAGCGCGTGCATTTTCAATTAAGCAGCCTTATACGTTCGACCCATCGGCAGGAACCATGCTGCTAAATTGAAAATGCACGCGCTACAATGTGTTTTGTTCGCCTTGACCGGACTACTTAATCTCGCCGCTTGAAGATCACTCGTCCATTCGTTCACCTTTGCTTCTTGAGAGAATCACCCCCTGGTGTACGAAGCTAGTGGTCCTAGGTGAAAATCCCGGTAAATAAGTAAGGTAAGGTACCTGGTAAGTAAGTGTGTATTTCTTTACGAGTATATAAGTAATTTTATCGTTGTCTAGTAGCCATAGTACCAGCCTAGAGCTTAGTTTGGGACTAGGTCAATTTGAGTAAGATTGCCCTTTTGAAATTTATTTACTTAATTATTTATTTATATTGTTCAAGCGGTTTGAGTGTTTTCAAATTCTTTAAGTAGGTAAACAGCAACTATCGAAACACGTGTAGTAAATTTTATTTCGGAATTTGTTATTCCGTATTGGACATAACGAAAGAAATACTCCTATAACCTATAATTTGCCCCTTTCACTTCATGGATTTATCCTTCAACATCTCACATTATAACAAATTAATGGTAAGGTCGGTAAGTCCCCATATTTCTATACATATATCTAGGTTCGAGTTACAAATTGGTTTACTTGCCGGAAACGAAGGCCGCCCGTGTTTGTCGCACCCCAACGTGACCTGAACACCTGAAGTATCTCCTCAGGGGTTCTATTTGCCCTGAACATTGCGGGGAATGTAAACTTCAACTTAATTATAAAGGGTGCTCTGGCTTGGAGATATTGTATGTTGTTACATATTGACTACCTATTCAATTTATTCTTGGCAATATCTACTGCTACTAAAACTGCTTACAAAAAGTAAAATAAATAATCACTCTCACACAAGTTTAAAAAAACAAAAACGATAAAAATACTTCAGAAAAATAAGTATTTATATGTACTCGTATATAGAAAATATTCAAAACAGAAAATGATACTCGCTCTTATTACAAAAAATTTGCACGCGCAAAATTGATGATGACTTGTTTTAGTGAGTAATGACCCTGCTTACTAATCTAGCGGGCCCGTGTTCGGTTCCCGTATGGGCAAGTATTTGTGTGTTTTCAAAGTATTTATTTGTCTTTTAAGTACTTATATCGTTGTATAGTATCCATAGTACAAGCTTAGAGCTTAGTTTCGGACTAAGTGAATTGAGGTGAGGCTCAGATTAATTTTTTGCCCTAATCAGGAATTAAACCCAGGACTGCGAGCTTCTTAGGCAGGGTCACTACCAATTAAACTAATCGCCAAAAGTATGACGTTTTTTTCTGACTCAAAATAATTACCCCTGAGCGCTGCTTGGTGATAAAATGTAAATAGCAAGTGCAAAAGCAGCAAAAGTTTGCCCTCGAGAACTTAGCACTCGGCGGAGCCGCGTAAAGGACGAGTCATTGCGGCGATATTTAACAAGATAAGTGCCGCATCTTTTCACGGCGAGGTTTCGTTTTTATTTGTAAACTTTTCTGGCCAGTACTTTTTGGTTTTATTGTAAGAGTATAGCCAAAAAGTTTTATAGGTCATTTTGCTGTTAAAACTTTTAGTAATACCATTGAAACCAATTTGAATGGCGCGTGATCCTTTTTCAATCATTATAACATCATTCCTTGATGAATTAAAGCAATCCTCAATTGCGGTTAGTTGGTAGTTTACCTAGGTTTCACAGTTGATTTTGTAGTGGGCTTGAATGAAAATAGATATATTAGCGATCGCTGAAATATTACACTAAGTAATACCTTGATTAAGACTGTTTTTGGTTCGTTTGTAAAATATCTGAGCATCATTAGATAGGCGACAATTAATAAACATCTAGAAACGAAATACAGTAAATTTCTGGCCTACATGTTATATTGTATATAATTTACCTTGTTTTTTCTCGCAAAAATGTCAAAGAAAAAAGAAAACAGAAATTTCTCCGTACTTGCAGATGATGTTGCGAGAAAACGGGTTTTTTTCACGAGCCTCAGGCTATCGTTTGTTTCTTATCCCGTAATTTAGCGAAAACCCTAGATACAATTCGGATGATCCATTCTAAGCGATGAGTTCCGTTTTGCCGTTCGTTATTTTTCGTCGTTGAACCTAACAGTCCTACTCGCTTTGCTCGGTGTTGTCTGTTTTTTAATGAAAAAGAACGTCATCGAGAAATTGCCGTGACAGTATTACAGTGCTACCATTTTCTTAATAGCTATCGGCAATCATCGTTTTTCCTTTACACACAAGGGACAAATATACTGGAAGTTGCAAGTGCAAGCTGGATAGCGATAGCAGCATTTAAATAAAATTAGGGACTCTATTCTACTCGATAACTCTTTATTACTTTTGACATGTCATGTTGTCTAATGGTTTTTAATCAGCCGCCATTAATGTCAAATCAATAAGAGCAAACATAACGTTGACAACATATTACAATAACATGTCAAAAAGATTATGGTTTTACCGAGCAGAATACCAGTAAGAATTCGGTTAACTGTTGTTACTCACATCAATCTTCAAAATGCCTTAGGGAAAATCGGGCCGCAAATGTCTGGTGTCCAGGGAGAAATAAAAATATCGGAATTCAATCGCGGAAAGAATTTGTAATTGTTGGCCAAGAAAATGTTACTCCAGGCTCAGATATGTAAATCATAACGGTCCTTTCAAATATATTTATTCTACTTGTTTTACTTCGGAATTCTTAAATCATATTTTGTGATTTAAGCGAGCAGCATTCCATCAGAATCAATTAAGGATAATCCGTGTCTGCATCTGAGCTAACGTATTGTTACGTAAATACGTGGGATGGGTATTCAAAGGCCTATAAGGGGTCCTGAAAATGCCTGAAAATGGGTTAATGGGTTATGGCCTGAAATTGACTGAAAACATGTTTCAGGTGCCTGAAAACAACGGCAAGTTGATCAGAATTTTGATAATTTGGTACGTGATAGAGATAGCTACTGAGCTCTGAAATGCTTTGAAACGATATTTCATCGCTGCAAACTCTCCTAAAGCACCGAAAACCACGATTGAAAATGAGACGCGCATTTTTAAACAGCGGTTTATATATTTACCTGTAGTACGGCAATATAATCATATTAGAATGAGTTTCTCCAATCGTGAAAACCCGACATTTACAGATTCACTTTGAACAATTCCAGAACTCCTTATGTGCATTACTCTCAAAACCCACATCGAAATTGACGCAACCCATATTTCGTGACAAATATAACGTTCTGCACAATTCATTCTTATTGTGCAAATTCGTCGGAATCGCTCGAAACGGTTATTCTTTCCGCCTTGGTTCTTTCAATTTTAGCACAATGCATTGCCGGATGGGCGCGCTACTTCTAAATGCATATGGAGTTACAAACGTCCGCAGTTTTAAGCTTGTATTAATTTTCAACGAGCTTTGTTCTGTTTCTGAATGGTGAAAAACTGTTCTGAAATTATGCCTACAAGCATTTTGTAGAATGGAGGGAAGCCTGAAAACGATGTTATTGTAAATAGTGGTGGGAGGATCTTATGCAGGCTCCGTCCGGATGGTTACTATTATCTTATCATTTATTTAACCTACCGCCAAGTAACAGTGTTCGCATTGTTGAATTTCGGTGTGGGGATAAGACGACCGGTGAAATTACTAGCATAGAGGCATGTCATCTTATTTCTCAGGGTTGGCAACGCATATTTGTGGTTTTAGGATTGCAGTCTTAACCCTTCTTTGCATGGCCATGGAAATTTCCATCATAACGTAATACCAACTATTTGTATTTTTTTGTATAATTTTTTTTAGGCGTATTCATAATCGAATAGCGTTTGATTTCACGAGTTATTTTTATTTTTATGTTATTTAGGGTTAAGGTTGTAGTTTTAAAAATGCACATTGCCTGTGCTCGGTCGCCTTCATCGTGCCATATCAAAAACCGAGAATTTTCATTATTCCCAAGAAAAGCACTTGGTACTCGTAAAGTAAGTAATAAGAATGAAGTTGTTTAGTTCAGTTCAGTTGCTCAGCTTTATTTCAGTTTTAAAAACTAAAAGACGTCAATAGCAAGTTAATTTTTATTACGCTTCGCGTTAAACCTCTGATGACATTTGGTATATATTTGTTTTAGGAGTACTTACTGGTAGTAATGGTTGTATTTGTGTATGTATTGGCAGTTAGCGATGCCATGCGTCCGGATAAAGCCGGACACAGGCAGTACCCTTAAAGCGAGAAATTTATCTCTCTCTTTCTCTTGCCTATAAACACACAATACTACTATATAGTTATGCAATTCCACGCACTCGCTAATTCATCTATACCATGAGTTACAATTACTGTACTCGCTAGCGAGTCGAATGCTCTTTCCCTCGCACTCTATAAGAATACTCCCAGGACTGCGAGGGACGGAGTATTTAACTCACTAGCGAGTACGGTAGTTGTATCTCATGGTAGGGGGGTGTGTGGTCAAATTAGACGGTGTCCAGCCTGGCTATTGTCAGGCTTTTGAAATTGGACCGTTTTTTTACATTTGTCATGACATGTGTAATATAATGAAAAGACTGATTCTTTAAATTTTATTATTGTTGCATTCGAATTTAAGAAGATTTTATGTTAAATGATAAAAAAGCCTTCTTCTACTAAAAAAAATGTCGTGTACTAAGACAAAAAAATCAAGAGTGTGCTAGCTAGACTGGCTGGTCGGTCCGTCTTTTTGGTTATAAAACCTGGCAACCTTAAAAGCAGTTAAACAGGGAGAAAAGCAAAAACTAAACAGGTGTTAAGAAATGATTTTGCGTTGTTACCTGCGCTTTTCTCGGTATTAAAATTCTTACAAGAATATCTGGTGGATTTTAATATGCACACTCACATACCCCGCTTGATTTTCCCCGTAAGTACATAAAAAAATATTTATGAATCCTAATATTCCATCCATAATTCTTCAAAGCCGCAGAATGTTTGCATTTCGTAATACCAGCCACTAAAGGAACTAACATGCCGTAGGTTTGCATATGTTAAGCTCGTAGGGGCTCAATTTCTCTTTCATATGGCATAAGTAAAAAGATGGCCTGATTTAGCGGTCCCCGAGGAAGACCGCGGGCGGCCGAAGACATGGCTCGGCGGCGGAACTGGGACATTTACTATCTCATTTTACATTAGAAATTGGGACAATTTCGCCATTTATGTGGTTATTACATTATCTGACTGAGATATTGCGCGATTTTTAATAGTCTCTTTGAAAAATGTCTGTATTTTCGAGTAATTTACCTGAAGTAAATTAAATAAGGCAAATACAGGATCGACTCAAATACTTAATATTAAGTTGATATATTTTAGAATAGAATATTTTTGTATTGTTAGGCGATGGGTTTGTCAACTTGTCACTAATACGCTGGTAAATATCTTAGCGTAATTGTGCGAAATGTGGTTACAGAATTATTAACAAGTTTCCAGAGTTGTAGGTAATTCTGTAGCTCTGCCTAGAGTCTGTGATCGAATTCGAGATCAAAAATGTAAACAAACGGATTGCCATCATAAAAAAACAAATCCAAGTGATGGTTACTTTAAAATCAATAAAATTAAAATTAAAATTATAATATTCAGAGTTATATACCATTGTGTGAAGAGTTCAAAATATTACACTCAGGTATTTATGTTGTTTGAATAAAATATATGGAGTTTTAATTTAAGCCACTAGCAAAGGTAAGAAGTTTCAAACATTTGGTTCGTAATTATAATAATCATAATATTATGATCTATTAGGTATTCAGAGTTAACGGTTTTTCTTTAATATTTCTAAGGTGCATACGGCATTCGTAGACATACCCTTATAATCTGATGGCGTTCGTTTTTTGACATCTGTCGAACGAAAAGAAATGATGCGAATCATTTCTTTTCGTTTATCCTTTGGTATCGTTGCTTTCTGTTGTTAAGTTTTTGATTCTTATTAAGTTTTGGTTTTATTTTCACCCTATATCCCAGTCATAATGATTACACTGAACTGAACTGACTAAACTAGAATGGACTAACTGTAGGTGTCTTAAACTCTTCCAGCCAATATGTTACTGAAAACCATGTAGGTATCGGTATTTATATTTGCTGACTAAAATTCATACATTTAAAACAATGATATTTGGAAAATAAGGTTACATACCCCTGGAATGTACAATTGTATGTTTACATTTTTGATCTCGAATTCGATCACAGACTTTAGGTACCCCACTCTGGGAAGGAAGGCGTGAGTTTATGTATGTGTGTATGTATATTTTATAATCTTAAATCTTGGTAGGTCTTTTGATTTTTTAAGAATATGTACCCAATATTTCACACATTATCTGAACACGACCATTTTCTTTATTATTATTTTAACTCTGTACGTGCGTTCTAAAATTAAAACATTGTTAGTTTAGGCTCCGCAAAACATTGTTTGATAAATTTATGGTTAAGTGAGTAGTTCAGAGCACATTTAACGGTAGGTTAAACAAGACAAACAAAACGTACGTGTAGCAAAAATTTTGTTGAAACCAAATAGCTATATTTAAAATAGCATTAATGGGTTCCAATAACGCTGGTTTAGCCAATATAGCAAACCTTTGTCTATTTATATAGTTTTTTTATTACTCAAGTGAGAAACTCTTGTGTTATATAACTACGAAAAGATACTAATTACGAAACAAAGTAACGAAATTAAGCAAGGCGTAATTTATGTACTAACTTTTTTTTAAATGCCCATCTAATGATTTTACTATAAATAACTGGTATAGCGAATTTAGAAACCAATGAATCAAATTGTCAGTGTCAGAATAACTGTCAATCGATGCGACGCACAAATCAAATACTTTTTTTATATTACTTTTTTATGTTCTTGACAGGATATCTCGCTAAATTTTGACGTAAAACACTTCGGTCAATGCCAAATATCGTGTACATGTCTAGTTATTTGCTAGTATACATTCTAACATACCGGAATTATCGTTTGGAATTAAAAAATATACTGAGTTGAAACTTGACAAATGTTATATTTAGCCTACGTTAACGTTTGAATTATCCGTTAACTAAAGCTCACCAAAATGGCTGACTTAAACTGATTTCCTACTACAACATTAAATTATTTAATCATCCCGATAAATAAAATTTTCACGCCTTTGATACCAAACAGTACCTACGGCAAAATTAGGCTGAAAATTAAGCGAATTATTTCACGTTTGATTTTCCTCTTACTTGTTCTCATAATCTTCCAAAATTAGAAAAATCATTTTAAATGGACTGGAATTTTAAATACGGAAAGTTTCTCTGTTTACGCACGGCCACATGGTTTTGTTTTAGAAAGTTAGAAAAAAATATAAAATCGTAATTAACGCCTACGTGCCAGTTCGGGTTAATTCGTTTTCGTTACACAAAATAACCAAACCCATTCAGAATTCAAACTGCTCACTTCCAAGACTCAACGTGACAAATAAAGATTCGTATTAGTTCGGAAAAGTACATTTTTATTACTGCCTTTACGAGTTGCAATCAAAGAAGGAACGCTTTCTGATGTGAACAACATTACGATCTAGAAAACACGTAAATAGCTGATGTATTATTAATCGTTTTCCCTTTTTCAAACTTTTTCTCTGTACAGTTTTTATTATTATATTTTATATAGTTAAGGTTCAGGAAAAGGTTTAAATATAAATAAAATTAATGATATTAAACTCCGCAATAATTGTTCCTCCAATAAAGGTTGTACGTACGTGTATATTTCCAGTAAAACTAGAATAATACTAGTACCTACAATTAGTCGACTACAAAGACACATAATGTACACACTTTTGCACCTAAATAATTTTATTGAAATAAGGATTAACTTTGTATTCGACTGTGCTCGTCTGTATATCGCTGTCATACTCTCTTTGGCATTACATGTCATTCTACATTCACTTTTCCCGTATTGCACTTTTCACCGCAGCGTACTATTTTTACAAAGATGTTACGTACAGTCGACTACAAAGAGTATCTACTTTTGACGTGACAACGTCTTAAATTAGGTTGCGGCTGGGAGTCACTTATGAAAAAGTGTAACGCTCGGTAACGTTACGATGAGTCACCGAACGAGAGAGAGGCCCGCCGAATGCCTTGCGTCTCTCTCCCACTCAACTATGATCGGTCTGCCGCGCGCGCAGCACTAGAGAATTAGGCGCATTGAATCGGCGCATGCTTGTGTCTCTGTCTTTGTCTTTCTCGAACGTTCTTGGCGTTGGAAAAACAAGAAAGCGTCATAATACAAGTTCACACGTGTGGTTAAAGTATCGTCAGCTGTGTCTGTAGTGAAAATGTGGAGTGCTTAGATTCGTCATTTACAACAACTACAACAATAAAGGTAAATAATTGTACACTGATATTTCATTATCGTAAACTATGATTGATTGATTAATTGTTAGATTGACACAAAAGTTGAGAAACTGAGTTTATAGGTTATGTCATACTATTGATAAATGTTGATAGTGTTAAGTAAATTATTAGTTTAAAATTAATTAATTAATTAATTATTATTTTACAAATTTTCATTGATTTCAAATTTATTTAGCAAAAATTTGAACCTTCGATCTGAATAAATGTTTTGATTTTCGAATTGATTCTTTAAAATTACAAATATTAAGAAAAAGTGGCAGATATAAGAAAACTTGATTTAAACTGTGTTGAGCAAGAATTTTAACATCTAATTTAAGTAAATGTTTTAATTTTCAACTTCATCATTTACAATTACAAATTTTAATTAATTTCAAATTTATTTAGCAAAAATTTGAACCTTCGATAGCAGAAACACTTCCTTTCATTTCATATTTCTCCTATCATCGTCCTATCCTCAACAAAATCACTCAAATAGGAATTAGTTAAGTTTAAGTTTACATGTACAATGTTTTAGTAAACAAAATATATTTCTATAGTTAAAATTTGTGCAATTCTTATTTTCATTCAATTCCTTGTTCCTATTGTGCAATTTAATTATATTCATATCAATAAATATTCTACCGAGAAAAAGACGTTGTCACGTAAAATCTTCGCCCGTAAAACCGACTTTACAGGCAACCATTTTTCACCTTATTGCATTGTAATAAGTCCCAAAAATGGACACATCTCTTTGTAATCGTTGTTGCTGGGTCTGCGTCGATTCTAGCATGTATGTTTGTTGAAGCTATCGTTTTAAGATTAATATGTTGCTAACGTTCTATAGACTGTGTTTTAGAATTAAAAAATAATAATCGTGTCGAGGTTTGGACCGTTCGTCGTCAAGGGGTTGTGCCCTGGAGCCGTAGCGAAGATGCAAACGTTACTAACGTTTTCTCTTTTCTATCACTCAAAATGTATGGGATGACATTGACCACGTTCTACATCGTTACGCACGAGAATATCATCTCATTAATTTTCAGTGATAAAAAAGAAAAACGTTAGAAGCGTTTGCATCTTGGCTAGGGCCTCAGGTTAGGGGTTAATGTGAAGTACAGTGGTTCTATTTTCTTAATGTAGTTCGGCAATCTTCGTTTTTGTTTGAAACACGAGTGACAGATATACTGTCAGTGATGAGTGCAAGGGTGATAGCAATAGCCAGCCGAACTCTATTAAGAAGCTGGAAGTACTGTAAGGAAACTTCTAAAACTGCTTCGGAAACTGCCATCGTTATAAAATAACTTTACAACGTCGATGGCTATCCATACAAGAGTTTGAGGGCGGATAAATCACAGAAATCTAGGCAGTGCTAGCCAGGATAAACTCCTAATGGAACTTAATACTTTATTATAAAAGGCCCATGTTACTCACACACAACACAATGTGTTACGATTATGCTTTCCAACACGCGATTTTGGGTCCCGCCATCACGGTTAATCCCAAGAACTAAAGTCGACATTCAACCGCCGTATCCCTTTCACTCGTCATTTGTAACTCAATAGAGGAAAGAAGACGAAGGTATCGTGACTTCGGGTCTCTGTTTTGGTAGTAGGGCCGTAGCACTTTGGCAGAAGTGCGTGTTAGACCGAAGAGGGCGCGGGAGCCGAGTGATTTTTTCACGTATATCGTTATAATGAATCGACTCACGCGACGCACGCAGTTACTTGGCTTTTAATAATAAGTACCCAATTATGGCCCGTGGTTAAATTTATACAATTTAGGAAAGCAAGGAATTTTACATATTTCGTAACCAGAGTAGTGGACGTAAATAATGATATCATAATTTAATTCTTTTATTTCTATGCAAGTATGTATTTTAATTAGAACTAGATAATAAAACAAATATAGGTAAGATTTTTTTTCTCTAAAACAGTATGATTTTGTGTGATTAGTGTCAGGTTTCAATTATAGTCTGTAATTTAAAATCCTTGTCGATATTGGACATCGCCTTGTACTTTTACAATATAATGTTCTTGGGAAATGTTAGGGGATGTTCAAAATCAAATTCCATAATAACATTTCTGGAATTCTATTCTACTCGGTAAAGCTTCATTGCTTCTGACATGTATCAATTATCTTATCAATGTTATGATGGCAATTTTTTTGCTTGACAGTAATGGCGGCCGAGTGAAAGACAATACAAGTGCAATACGGGTAAAGCCCGCATGACAATTTAATAAACTGACACTGAGAGTGTGACAGCGATAGACAGCCGAGTACTATTAATATTATAATTTTACTTTATAATTATACTTAAGAGTAACCGGATTAGAATAGTGCCACTCCGTATCTTTCCGTGGATGTCCTAAAAGCCGACTAAAGTAATAAAGGCGCGTGTAGTACTGTTAGGCTATGGGCTTGCAACCTGTCACTAATACTCTGGTAAACATCTTCGCCTAAGTGTGCAAAATGTGGTTACAGAATTATCAAAAAGTTTTTATAGTTGTTGGAAATTCTATAGCTCTGCCTACCCCACTCTGGGAATAAAGGCGTGAGTTTATGTATGTATGTAGAGTAGAATAACATGGGAAATCAATACGGTTTTACCAAGTATACCTAATAGAGCCCTAGACCCCTTGAACGCCGTATACTTTAAGCCATATTTTAAACTTTCGTGACCCTCTTTCAACCATTTCCGTGCCGCCGTTTTTGGAAATGAGTGAGGATATAGTTCCGCAGTAGTAGGTATGCTGTGACCAGACATTTATTTGGCGACCAAGGAGCGGACGCGGGAAATCGTTCCCGGATATGGTTATAGGCTTATCAATTTCGCTCCAGAACTCACGAGTTCCGGAAAAAGTGGATGTTTATTCAGAGAAGTGAAGGCAAAGTACTGCGACTGTTATATAACCTGAAATTGGTGAGTTTGTTATAAAACCGTAAGTTTTATTTTGTTTTAATTATATTTCCATTACAATCATCTTGGTCCCGTAAAACGTTGCCCTTTCACCAGCGAAAACGGCAAGGACGTGAGCAAATAATAAATTAGAATATTTAAGCCTTAATTTGCAGGTAGAGTGAAAATAAACGAAATTAGCTTTACTGTTAACTTGGCGTGAATTCGACCCTGCCAGTCGCCAGAGCGAGACGCAGTGATACCAGGGAGGTGAAAAGAAAATCCTACTAGCAGCACACTAATTGGGTGCTAAAGTAAATATTTAAAAAGGCGGGCGGAAACGTGGGGTTTTAACTTTTCAATTACGTCAATTAAGACTGCCAAGAGCAGCTGTGGACAGATTTATTAGAAATACCGTGTTTTAATCTTATTTTTCTTCTCCACGGGGGACGTTGGGACTGTTATGATGACGAGAATTTGTTCAACAAAACAAAAAGTTACTCATTGTTGTTGGTTTTTACAACTTTTCACTTTTTTTTACAAAGAAAGCGTTTAATAAAAATACTGTGAGATATTTACTTAAAAAATAATCACGTCTTTTTTCAGGTTTGATATTTTCGTTACAGTTCTTATTTTGCGATATTATTATCAAACCCTGAACTTCAATTCCATTATACGTTTGACATCTATATTTTTTCGGTATATCTTTAAAGCTCACAAACAGAATTCTGATAGGCCGATGGCAATAAAATCAAGTTCCGAGCTAAGTTTTTAGGGTTCCGTAGTAAACAAGGAACCCTTATAGTTTAGCCATGTCCGCCCGTCCGTTTGTCTATCGGTCTGCGGTTTAAATCAGAGACTCTTGGTACCATAAAGCTATAATTTTGATTAAATTAATATTACGCCGACAAAGTTGTAAAAGAAAAGGTTCAAAACGTTTTTTCCCGTACTTGATGTGAACTAAAGGTAGAACTATTTTTTTCCAGATATCCCAAATAACAAAAAATTAAGGGAGGGATAGAATAGCTTTTAAAAAAATATTATGATTTGGGGGACCGTTTAGGAAATTTTGACTCTAAAAGTGTAATTATTGTGTTTTTAAATAAGGGGAAAGAAACAGGCTTTATTGTTACCTAAAACCGTAGTAAAAACACATACAAAAAAATGTCCATTTTGAATTGTCCGCGAATCGACGTGGGAGCTTGCAGGGATTTTTATGACCCGCTAAACTGTGACAAATGGGTTTCCCGAAACGACCGACAAACGGTATTCCGGTAACTATAGTGACACAGAACAGTGTTAATGATAAAATAGGAAACCACTGTTGTTTTTCTCGCCGGCAGTCAGCCGGATTGATTTACATTTACATATAAAACGTTTTACCGCGATTACATTGTTTCGCAGTGTTTATTACTTCGGCAATGGATCGTGAAGGGATCGCTTGCGGAATCATCTTGAGGAGTGTCGCTTGGAACACTTTAGGTATTGTAATTTACGGTCATGGATACAAAAATATTTGGCCTAAACCAGATATCCCAAATAACCTAATTATAACATAGTCATAAACAAAACTTAACATTGTATGTTGTCTAGAAGACACGGTTTCTATAAGAGAACGTATCGAAACTGTATTAAATGCGATTGTCTTGCACCGTCATAGGTCGGCCTTTTTTTTCATTTACTCTTGGTATTCTGGGTAACGAGTTTTTTGCGGCATTTCTTCTCAGCAGTGGCCTCCTCTTGGGCCGCGCTGGTGGATGTTTGATGTATACATGTGCGGCCTACTATCTCTTCTATCTTTTGACCCTATTTTCATATTAATATATTTATTTATGTTGTGGTTAGGTCTCTTGTGACAGTCGTACTTAGGGTAACGTTTATCAGTGATTGTTTTTTAAGTTTCTTTCAGAGTTGATAACTGTTATCTTTTAATAAAGCCGCAACTCAATAAAAACGGAGGCGGTGCGTTTGCATACTAAAAAGTGCCCCTGAAGCGTGGTGGACGAAGTTTAGGTATGGGAATGCGCTTGCGGTTCAAACTATTTATCCGTTCAAGGTCTACATAGTCACATACAATCTTATATATGAGTCAAGAGCAATAAAAAGGGTCGATATGTATTGAATTACCATAGAAAGTGACCCGTTTTCATTGCTCTTGAGTGTATATAGGTGTCATACATAATATAATGCTTCGAGGGGTTACAAGTAATCTTCAATTTGATTTCTTGAGATGACAATGGGCCCCAGAGCCTGTGGCATATGGTGCCATATTAATGCTTTTAAAAAAAGCTTGCGCGATACCAGATCATCTCTATGTATCGATTGGTTACGTGTGTCTATTGTAAGTGTTTATGTAAATTATTAGTGGGTGGCCGGACGTGATAAGGGGTCTCATCATCGTGAGAAACACATAAATACTTTATACATATTAATACCGCCACTAGATATTCATACAATAGTATTTTCAATGCTCGAAGACTTACTTTACGAGTTATACTATGAAAAAAGTTCGTCGTAGCAGCTTTTTTATTTACGTATATTTAAATGCTACGAAAACTAAATATGTAAAGCCTAATGTTAAAGCTTAAATAAGGCTTCGTTTGGGTACAAAACTTAATAAATTGGATTTGTTTTTTGTCTAACGTAAAGTTACTATGGAGGTGTAATTTAATTTATTAATTTTGTCAGAAATTTTATATAATCCTGGGTTAATTCTAAATCTGGACCTGCGGGAATATTATGGTGGTCTTTATCGATGTGGATAAAACGTCTGTCACTTTCTGACCAGTGGGTAAATGCGAGATTGATGCATGCTTTATCCGCGACGTTGGTTAATGGTTATTAACCAACGATTGTGAAACACTACCAAACCACTATTGTGAAACTTATGAATTTAATGCCTATTTTCAGAACTTACCATAGATTTTTTTCTTCTAAAAATGTACCGTAATGTCTGTGACTGTGACATCTTCCGTGGTTTTACCGAGCGGTCCAATGGAAGATCAGCGTTGGCTTCGCAGTCACATGCTGACAAATATTGCCACTGTATCTGTCGTCTCTTTTCCTTTTTAGGGTTCCGTAGTTAAACTGGAACCCTCATAGTTTCGCCATGTCCGTCCATCCGTCCGCAGCTTAGCTCAGAGACTCTTAGTTTCAGAAAGCTGTTATTTAAAAATAATTGTACTTTCACTACACGAATCGTGGGGATGTCTTTTTCAAAATAATTGCGGGAGATTTAAAGTGGAAATTTTAGTTAGATTCAAGTATTTCCTCTGCAGCCAAAACTGCAAGTACTAAAAATCTCAAAAATACCTTAAATAAAAGCAAGAATAACTAATTTAAAAGGAAATCTATCAAAAATGTATACATGGGTGTTACATGTATACCTACTTACATGTAGGTTTATTAGTTGCGTGTAGGTTTTTAATTTTGAATTTTATGTTTTGGTCTGTAACTAATATTATTGTTAGGAAACTGTAAGTCTACTTTTTAAGCGAACGTTTATGTATTACTTACAACTATGTGAGACTGTTTGTTTCTTTAAATAAATAAAAAAAAAAAAAAACGACTTTTTTAGTTTCTGAGATACTAAAAATCATCTAAGACAACAAAGCAGCGAAGAAATTTAAAATAAAAAATTAGTTAATACTTGTTTTTTGTGTTTCTTGTAGTAACTGCGTTGGAACTCTATATTGAGTTTGGTTCAACAGGCTCTCACCCGGTTTTTATGTTACTTTTTGTCTCATCTTTCTTTCTTTATTCATTTCTGCGGGCCTAGTATGGCTGCGTCTATATCGCGTGTCAACTGTGGATAAAGCATCTGTCACTTTTTGACACGTATACTTATTTACTTGTCGGAAGGTGACGGATGCCTTATCCAAAAATCACGCATAAACGCAGCGGGTTTTGCGGGTGGTAGGACCTTGTGCAAGGTCCGTCCGGATCGCTACCACCATCTTATCCATTAACCTACCGCCAAACAGTAGTGTTCGCATTGTTGTGTTCCGGTTTGGGGATAAGACAGCCGGTGAAATGACTAGTATAGAGGCATTCCATCTTAGCCTCAGGGTTGGCAACGCATTTGCAGTCTTAGGATTGCATTGCAGTCTTGTGATTGCGAATGTCTATGGGTCACAGTTTCCACTTACCATCAGGTGGTCTGTGTGCTCATTTGTCTACTCGATGCCATAAAAAAAAAAAAACATATTAGGACCCCTGTTTTATTTAACTGTCGTTGTCACTTGTGACACTCTATAAGTGCTTTGTTAAATACCAATATCGAATAGAAAGAAACCCGATGTGCTTCAGCTAAACTCCCTTCCCGTCAAATGGCGATAAACCAAATTTAACACTTCCGATAAATTATAACTGTTGAATGTGATCATTACGAGAAATGCCGGCGTTGATATGAAGTTCATAATTATCCTAATTTCCTCAATCGTTAGGACTGAGCTCGTTCATGTCGATAGTAATTTGTGGACCGCCGGCACGCAATCAACGCGTTCAATTTATTATTTTATAAGTGTGGCAATAAACAACAACAAAACTGGTTGTTCTTGTAGTACAATAGAAGAAATGGTTTGTTATGGTCGAAGGTCGTAGCCATTTTACCGTGAACGAACATAGCTATATGGGGTATAGCAACTTAATCGTGAGCGTTACTTGACCCATCAGCGCGTATAAACTATGTGTTTGCGAGGATCTGTGATGTTGGTCATTCGATGCTTACTTTAACGCAGCTATGGCATGGGGGTCATTTTTTAACCTTGAGTTTTAACCAACAAACTAACGTTACCCCGATGACTCCTGATAGGGCACAAAAATATCTGACACGTCTTTATTACTAGAGGTATAGGAGCGTGTCAGATAATTTTGCGCCCAATGTAGTATACTATATTATTGCTGGTGACTGTACGTAAAGCAGAGTTAAGTATCTATCGCTTTGGTCCAACTGGACCTCTATTTAACTTGGTAAAACTATATGCTTTTGACGTGTTATCGTAATGTCAACGTTAAGATAACAATGGCGGTCAAAACCTGAGGCCAATTTAAAAATACATAGAATAAGATATGGTTAAGTGCAGTCGTCGTTAAAGATAATCTTAGAGTTTTAACCTTATTTCAATGGAATAGAGAAAAACATATAAATATAATATATCTTTGACGTTGACCGTACCGGTCGAGTTGTGCGTCACTCGAGCGATAAATGTGACATACACGTAATGACCGCACTGTAATATTCACTTTGTTTAAACTGCACGATAAAGTCGCTACAGAATAAACGGTAAGTAGGTGTCGTATTACTGAATAATTTACAACAGGCACCTATTCAATCAAAATCATTAAGAAGAACAATATAGGTAGTCTTGCCCCTACCAGGATCATTTGATCCTAATTCAATCAAAAGCAGGTAATTTTTTCCATATTGCTAACGGATATGTATATCAAGTGGGAGCAGAGACCATAGACAATTCATTTCTCAAGACTACTTCAGTTGCGTTGCCAACCCTGAAGATTAAGTTAGAATGACTTTGTTATTTCCACATTTGTCTTATCCCCACACCAGAAAACAACAATACGAAAACTGTTGCTTGGCGAAAGGTTAAAGGTTGGTAGCGATCTGCGGGTCTGTTATGCTCCTGTTCATCGGTGTGGAAAAAACATTTGTCACTTTCTGAACAGTACGTGCGAAAGTGACGGATGCTTTATCCACCACGATAAAGGCGACCATAATACTGGCCCTGGATGGACCTTGCATAAGGCTGCCTGACCACTGGATTAGAGGAACACACCGGAGCGTTGAGCGAGGAAAATAAAGTATTCCTGTTGGTGGATCTTTTTCTCGCTCACCGCTCCGCTACCTCGCTCTGCCTCAATGGACAGGCAGCCTAAGGTTCTACCACTAAACTATAGTTAATATTATTATTACTCGCTACTGTACTAATCATGAAAATTAAACGAGGAGTTAGCAAAATCATGCGTCGGCTCCCGTAACTCGAATAACTTAGTTATTTGGTACAAAGTTATCATATCCAGCCCCTCTAATTATTATGTCTGTACATAATTTAGGCAAAATCCGCTCATATTTTTATGCGCTACCACGAAATTGAGCTTTTGTGGATTAAAGCATAAGGAGGTCGTCATTCACTATTAATCTATTATAAAAAGGCAATCTAAAATATAAATAAATACGAGTAACATTTGTATCCAAAAAAAAAACAACATATTTGGGGACAAAATAATGTACACAAATGTTACTCGTATTTGAATTTATTCTTAATTTAAAACGGAAATTTCTTTCGTTCTTGATCATATCTAACAAACTACTTTCATTTCAATCATATTTTATAAAAAAAATATATAGTATACTTAATTCAAAACTTACCCTTAATTTCAAATATTACATTGAAGATTTTTATTTTACAGGTACTCCGAAACGAATAGGCGATGTTTGTTCGCCATGGGACGCAGTCGTAGTGCGATGGAGGTACCGTTTTTTTCTTTATATTTTTTATTATAATTCTTCTATAGGTACCTAGGTACTACCTAATAGCGATCGTCAATCTTCGGTTTTCTTTAAAGCACTAGTGACGAATATTAGGTATTTTAAGTTGCGAGTGCTAGTGTGTGATTGCGACAGATAGCCGAACACTATTAATGTCCGGTTCCTATATTGAAACCGCGGATAGATAAAGCTTCTTCAGATTAATAGGTATTTGACATATTTTGTGTTGTTAAATATCAAAATTTAACCCGAAGGCTTACTTATCTGAACGCGGTTTGAATATAGGAACCCGACGTAAGAGGCCACATATGCTGCCGCGCCCACAGAAGAATAAAAAGGGACAGCTTTATTTTAAGTCAAATTCATATAATTGCTGTTTACTTTAAAGCCACTACATTGATTAAAAAAGTGGTTTACCAGGATTAAGAAGTTATAAACACTTAACTATTAAATCATAAAATTTGGGTTTTCGAAGATTCAAACAAAAACATGCGAAAAATAAAACCATCGAGAATTTGGTTTCTAATCGCATTTTCACGTTTAACAGTCTCGAGAAGATGTTACCAAATTTAATATATCCAAAGAAGTCAATGACAGACACATAGGAATTATGGTTGTCGAGTCCCAAAACGCGAAACACTACCGACCTTATAATTTATATCCATATTCATATTCAATTCATTGCATCCATTGTCACGTTATATTCCTCCTCTTAAAAATCTAGGAGTACTGCACCTACTAAACTATAATAGTTATATTATAAGATAACCCTTAAAATTTTACAATTAATAAAACACCGATAACTTATTTAACACTTATAATAGAGCATGAAACTTGTTTAAAAAAACACGCATGGTAATAAGATCTCTATTGACAACCCATTATAGCAACCGGAAATCAAGTTACCTGGACAGGAACAGAATACCTATAAAATAATGAACAGCATCCGCCAAAACTAATAGCGAGGCTTTTAGTTTTGCGGCAGTCACTCTGAAGGTTCATAACTTTGTTATAAAATACTGAAACTTTTCCATATTTGTTCGAAAATATTTTGCAATTATTCGGTTTCAAACAGGGACTGAGGAGTTTTCAAGTTGGAGTGTCCACCGCGGTTGTTAAAAATACGCTCAGACTCGAGCAGTGCTTTTGGGCGGGTCATTCTATTTGCATAACGAGGTAGCATTAAAGGGAAAGTGATTTAGTTCGCATTCAATTAGCTGCTGCCGGGTCGCTGGATCTGAAATGGCAATTTCAAGGTTTTTTATAATACTAACGCATTTTTATGATTTCGATCGCTAAATTAAAACACCGTGCATATTAACAATATTGCTTTGAACAGCTTATTCATACTTGATATTAGTTATATGAGCTGTTGTACATATACTTATTTACAAAAATTACAGTTCTTTTACATCGGTAGGTAGTGTTTTTCCGAGTGATTAATACAAAAAAATTGTGTTGGGAGATATTACTGAGATAAGTACACCGCTGGCTGCAACCGCCATACTAAAATAATGAACATCGATCAAGTTACTGGTAGGAATAAATCGGTACCACATCCCAAATGAACGATGATAATTCCGAAAGATAGATTAATGATGATTTATTATTCATTAGTGTCATTGGAGAAGACAATTTACGGAAATTTGTACGTATTTGCATACATACATTCATACATCTCCCAATGGGGTAGGCAGAGATTATGGAACGCCAGGTGCACCGATCTTAACACACAATTTTACTACACTCTACATTCATCAATATCTTCATGCACGTACGTCGGTTTCGGGTGCTTTTGATTTGGCCCTTACTCAGTACATCTGATCACCACCGTACGTCTGTCTAGGACGTACGGTGATATCTCTTTCGTAACTCTTTTTTCATCCATCCTTTCTAAATGACCGAACCATCTTAGCATACCCTTTTCGATTTTAGTCACTACATCTACTTTCAATCCACATCGTTCTCGGACGTAGTTGCTATTTTTGTAATAGCGGTCTTAAAAGCTTGTCAATAGGACACCACTCTTTTTCATATATTTTTCTTTGCACAAAAGGGTACGTGTAGCTTCGACAACTAGTCTTCCGTGTTTATATCTGAGCCGTAGTATTTCTTCCTTCTGCATTCTATTGTAATATAATATTAGACGACTACTCCACCAATAATCTGCTAAGGTATTGTTCCTATATTATATCAACAGAGCCTAAGGCATGCAATCCCAGAATTGGTTTGTATGCAATACCAGAAATGGTACCCGTATTAAATAGAAACTAGTCTCGGAATTGCATGCCTTTGGGCCTGTATTGAACTATGGTTGAAATCGTATAGCTGTCATATTGCAAATTGTATTGCTCTAAGTCAGTTCATACGGTTCATAAAGTAGTGCCTAATGATTTAAAAGCAACATAGTTTCAAAAATACAAAAGCAGAGGTTTCTAAAGCAAGACCGTTAAAAGTGGAAAGGAGATTCAGTTTTTAATAGAAGTTTTGGTCGCTCGCCGCTTTCTCTGGCACCAAGCTTCAACTACGACGCATGTGTTCTTTATCTGGGTCCAGTTTTATAACAAGGACCCGAGATGTTCTGCGGACAGCGCTCCGTTCCACGCCGTTATTTTATATCGCACCGTTCCGGTTCGGCATGCGAAGCGGTTCGATGACTGCGATTCTAGTCGCATTTTCATGGATTTGTATACGGAATATTAAGTGATTTAAAGCGTTACTTTTTGTGATGCGGAATAAATATAATGACATATGTTTATTTTTACTTCGTTGTAAGAGCTGGCAAATTATGTTTATGCTTAACAATTAGTAAAAATAACACCTAGACATAATATAATGTTGTGCGACACCATATTGTACCCAATCAACATGGTTTTTATAGAAGCCGGTCAGTAGATACAAATTTGTTAACTTTCACCAATCTGATATTGAAGGCCATGGACGATGGATTCTCTGTAGACGCCGTGTGTACTGACTTTGCTAAAGCATTTGACAAAATTTGTCATTATACCTTGTTGTGTAAGCTTTGGGAACTTGGTATACACGGTGATTTGTTTCGGTGGATTAAGTCATATGTCGAGAATCGCACTCAGTCTGTAGTGGTCCTGGGGTTTACCTCTCGCAGTAAAATTATAAGTTCCGGCGTCCCTCAAGGGTCCCACTTAGGACCTCTTTTGTTTAATTTATACATAAATGATATTGTTAAATCCATCTCTCACTCTAATATCCTTCTTTATGCAGACGATGCAAAGATTTATAGAGTTATTCGTAGTCTGGCTGATTGTGAACTATTACAAAATGATTTATATAATTTTGAGGCTTTTTGCAAAGAGAATAATCTATTTCTAAATCCAGATAAGTGTAATACAATAAGTTTTTCAAGAAAAAATAACTCGTTAAAGTTTTGTTATAAATTATGCAACAAAGATTTAGTGAGAGTTAAGGAAATCCGTGACCTTGGCGTCGTTATGGATGAGAGGTTAACATTTGTACCCCATATCGACTCCATCTTAGGTAAATCCTTTAAGCAATTAGGTATGATACTGCGAATTGGTAAACCTTTTAGGAATACTTTAACACTTAAAATACTTTATTATAGTTATGTACGTAGTCGGCTTGAGTTTGCATGTGCAATATGGAAGCCTCATTATAATATTCATATTGACAGGATAGAGAGACTTCAGAAGAAATTCCTAAAATCCCTTGACTTCAAATGCGGCAATGAATACAAAGATTATATAGAATCATTAAATCGTCATAAGATGCAATCCCTTGAGTGTCGAAGAGACTGCATTGACTCAGTTTTATTGTATAAAATAATCAATAATCACATTGATGCCCCTAGCCTGCTAAAAGACGTTCAATTTAGAGTTCCGGGTACAAGAGAACGCCAATGTCGTGACAAATATAAACATCTTTTCTCCATCCCTCGTAGTAGAACAAACTACTGTAAGAACATGTTTATCAAGCGTGTTTGTACGCTATATAATAATGATAGGAAACTTACAGATATAGACATATTCAACTGTACTATAGGCTCATTAAAAAGTGTTTTTGGAAAGTAGTATGTATTGGTAAACTATGTTTTTTATGTTAATATCAAGTCAAGTGTTTATTGTATTTTCTCGTTTTAAATTAAATTAAATATATACATATATATATATATATATATATATATATATATATATATATATATATATTTTGTGATGAGGCACAGAATGTCATACAAGATTTGAGGTAAAAAATAATAATAATTTTGTATACATTTTTGTTTGCGTTATTAGGTATATTGTTTTGTAAAATTTTGGGAACTATAGGTCTATTTAGTACTATATATTTGTAATTATATATTTGTGTGACTGTTTGTTCCAAAATAAATAAATAAATAAATAAATAAATAATAGGCACGGCACGGTATGAATTGTACACATAATAAAATAGGTCGAGGCGAGTCTTTGATGATTTGCAATAGTCGTTAGCTATCGTAGAATGCCAATTGCCTAGGTAGTTGAAAAATGCTATTTATATATTCCGCTGTTATCTTCACAGTATAAGTACGAATGATAACCCTATTCTTTGGTAGGTGTATACACCGTCGAGTATTTATACACATAAAGTACCTTTTTTTTCAAATATGCTGCACTTTGACGTTTATTTAACGCAGAAACCAAAATTTGACGTTAAAGTATTTAAATATCGTTTGAATTTAATACAAAACGGTCGAATAAAGTTTTTGTCCGCAGAAGTTGTCAGGTCCGGCCGGAGTGTCATCGCGGCTGCATTTTAACTAGTTGGCCCTAATTGCCAATCCCGGGGCAACTGAGGCTACAGTTTACACTTTTTATTGCTCCGCGGTGGAGTTTCTTTACTGCATAAAGTTGTGAGATATCGCGTGGTAAAGCAATGGCTTAGATACTGAAACTTTCATCAGCAGAATTAGTTTCACAAGTAAGCGAATAAGCAAGTTTCCGGTCGCCACTCTTGTTATTGGTAAGAAATAAGCTATAGGTATGTACGTTTTGCCCGTTGAAATATTATGGTTTTTCTAGGTCATTTATATTTGTTATATTCATTTCGCAGGGTTAATAAAAGCTTGCAGTTATCACGGTTATCATAATGATTTGTGGGCAAACATTTACTAGATAGGCACATGATCTACATATAGTAGGCGCAATTACTGCGACAGCATGGTAGAAAGTACGAGAACTATGCTCATTTTAAAGGTACTTTTACAATGTACTCAAAATAGTCACATTTATGGAACATTATTATTCGTCCAAACGTTTGCGTCCCCACGGTTTTACCTGTCCGTTGATAACAATTTTATTATGTAAGTACCTTAAATTACACTCCATAAACATAATTGAACAACAGGTGTGTAACATTTCAGCTATTACTTACTTGGTTAATAGCGTAACATAATACATTTTATATCATTAGGTACCGACCCGTTTCAACTTTCCACAGACAAAGTTGTTTTCAGCGATGCGATGAGCGTTCAAAGACCCGGGGACCCTAATTGGCAATTCTCCAGGACAAAAACTGGGGCCATCATCTACCCTTTTTTTAATTTTACCCGGACAATGCTGCTCGTACGTAAATCCAATTTAATGTTTGCATCAAACGTATTAAGCTGCCCTTTTATTGTGCGAGCGTTTTGCGTGAATATGATTTTTATTGTGTTATCTAGATTTGTGGGGTATACTCGCGCGCGGCACAATTATGCCTATCGTTATATTTTGGACAATGGAAATGTGATAAATGCTAAGGTTTTGTTACATTTGGTGCCTAATTGTTTTTTCTTAATTACCAATGACAACACAGCATTCTACATGCAAACCTGACAGAGTGATTGAGGGCTTGAAAAACAAAGGTTTCAACAAAGAAGAAACTGTAAACAAACAGAAGGGGAACATCAATGATCCATTTAATATGGTAAAAAACCGATCTCCACCAGGACCTCAAAGTGGAATATGTTAGTAATATTATTATCAAAAGATACGACGAAGCCCATGAATGCAGGCTTCATCGCTATGTGAGGCCATCCAGCTCCTCGAAAACACGGATATACTCGTACAGCGAAGACTGAAAAGGACAAAGCCTTTCGAGTAAGTTAAGTGTAGTGATAGTGCAGTGCGTTACACAAAGAACACATTAACAAAGTGTCTTCCCCCAGAGGAAATAGGAAAAGTGTTAAGGGGCACATTCTTAGCTTAGTATGTATAAGAAGTTAAGGTTAAATTTATAATGCTTATTAGCCTTAAGACTACATTTAGTATTTCAAGGGAAAATTAATAAGGCATTTTAGTTAATATTTAAAAAAACATCACTGTCAACATAAATTTTATTAATTTCATTGCCGGGTACATAAACATTACCGTTGTTTTTTGCGAAAATGTATTTAAACGTTTTTACAAAAAAGTCATTATTGTGTTTGGCGTGCTAGTTACGATTTGTTTCCTGGGGAAGGCGATGTTGGCAGCCCCGCAGTCGCTTGCACCGAAATCCCCTTTAGTGAGCCGCTTTGGTTATGTTCGCAATGGGTCGTTAAGTCGAGAGAGCCTTTTTATTTTTCCACTCTTCTCTCTAACAACAGACGGCCATGGTAGAAATATCAGGTTTTAACTTGAAAGAAAATCAAATCGAATCTTTTCAACCTGTAGTTTCATGAACTCTGCGAAATAAGTAGTCTATGAATTTTGAAACAGATTTATAAAATAAACAACGATTGAATAGGTATATCAGGAGCTAACAAATTAGTTACGGATATTTTAAGAGATAATACATTACATTAAAACACTTTATTTTTGAACTGTAACTAAGGATCCTTTGTATATCATTTTATTGTTTTAATTTTCCAAACAAAAAATACAAATTATAATTAATCTTTAAAATAATCACCCCTATTATGTACTTGCAAGATGTTTAACACTGTTTGTCAAAAGTTGTTATTCGTAAATTTCACTATGATTCGGCGGGAAAACTGTAGGTTATTAAATACGAGTAGCGTCTGAATGATAGTTTATGGGTCTCATTTAATTATCTTATTAACAGGGTGTTTTAACGTAGCAAATTTGTTGCCTAGTTTTTTCCAATTAAACATAAGAAAACCTATGATGTTTCATACTTAAATATACTCCGAGAACCGAGTACTGCTGCTGTAAAAATATCCGTGACTAATTTGTTAGCACCTTCTATAAAAAATCTCATTATAATGACGACTCCCTCTAATTTCTCTTTTTCATTTGGGTTAAAACATCTACCCTTTAATAAATAGGCTTCTGTACTTTTGTAAAGCTTCAGACAATTAATAGGTAACCCCATTCCATGAGGTTAGCTATTAAAAGAGAGGTAGTACATACGTAGTATATCATTTCGGTAATATTTTATAAGAAAGCTTTTTGAACGGTGCAAGTTCAGTGCAAGTGCCAGCGATTGAACACTTTTTTGTCAAAATAAAATTGATCCTTTAAAACTACCGTTTTAGTCGAAATTGCGAGTCTATATAGAATTCGATAAAACGCACAAAAGTTAGGAGTGAACAATAGATTGAATATTCTCTTTCAAACGTCGAAATTTGTCCTTTATATTTCATGTGCGTTATTTAAACTTGCGTTAGAAAAAAAGGTTGGAAAGTGTGTTCACATTTTATAACGGTATTTTTAGCCAAAAATTAAAATGTTGATAAATAAAGGAAATTGAAATGAGAAGTACAGGTTATTAAATCAGGTTATTAATTTGTTTGATATTGCTCCGTGATATTTATTATTTATTTTTAATGGAACGAACTACTTTTATGGTTTTTTTTTCAGACTGTCATCGCCGTGCTGGTTTTTTTTGGAGTTTAATCAGTTGTGATGTGAAAGAACCTTCAATATGCATTAAAATAGGATGCTCTTTTTATTCTTTATCTGTCTTAGTCTCCAATTACATAAACAAATGTCTGTATTTGAGAGTACACCTCTGTTTTTTTATTTTTTCTTAGCACTTGCTGGGCATAGGTGAATATTCCGGCCAATGTTTGTAATTTTGTCTACAAAATTAAGCAAAATCCTAGTTAATCTACATTCTTAATTTAATAATAATAATATGGTTCCTTGAATACCTAAACTATTCTAGATCTTTTCTTCATAGGCTGTGGGATATAATACAACTTAATACCGAAAAAGGATAGTGAGGTTTAGCCTGAAAATAATTTGGCCAAGCCAATCGATAATCGATATACGTATCTACATTTATACTCTAAATAAATGGACTAGACTCGTTTAATTTTATCGATCGACTATTCTATTCAATAAGTCAATAAAGTTGCAATGTCATGCAGTCGGGTCAGATGATGAAGTCACTCATGCTTGCTCAAGCAGACATAACTTGCTTTGACAGATGTTCAGAAACAATGAAAAAGTTAAATTGGTTGAACAATGCAAACCATCGAGTTAGACAATCACTCGGGATTTGGCCGCAAATTACTTTACTTGTGTATTTTATTACCCGCTTGTACGCAAAATGGCTTATTGTTACTGCGTTTTACGAAGTGAATGATACCTGCGCTTAATAACGCTTTTTCAAAAATACCGCAGTTTAGAAATAGGATTACGGTGCTATAATATATTAATGTTTATTTGACCAAAGATCGGGAGAGCGTCGCGTCGGTGGTCTAGCGGCTTAGGGGGTCGACTCGTGATCGTAAGGTACCGAGTTCGAACCCCCGCGGTCACCATATGTACCAATGAGTTTTTCTAATTTAAGTACATTACCCTTACGGTGAAGGAAAAACATCGTGAGGAAACCTGCACGTTCGAACAGCTGAGTGTGTAAGAGGGTAATTGCACAAAAGATCCTAAAGGGTCGAAGTGTATCCGAAAGGGCCCATCTGTAAGATAAGATAAGACCAAAGATCGGTGCATATAGAACTTCGTTATAAAACAGATAAGAACAAGAACAGAGTACTATCAGCAAAGATGCCACAATTAAATATATGTGTATCTAACAGCCGCACTCAGAGACCTCAGTTAAATTTAATGCTTGTCTAGTGACGGGTTGTCTTACTCTATTGCCATAGCAAAGAATGTGACAGCAGCAACTTTAATCAAGCATCAAATTGAATCGACGTCTCTGACTGCGGCAGTAAATGACCGAATAAATTGAAAAATGTTAATTAAAAATCTTGTTCATTTTTTAATATATCTTCGTGAAACTTTATTACTACTATCCTATTATCAATTCTCTCAAAGTAAACCATCATCATCAACATCGTCGTCATAGTATATCACTGAGAATTACCGACTGACAAATACTTAAGATAGGGTCAATAAAATTAGGTACCATTTCAATAAAATCCTTTTTTTATTTATTACCAATACCTACGCGGTATTACTCTAGTAACATGTAGACATTTACGATGCAGTTGGTTTTAAAATTAAACATCTTGCGACTTCAAGGCACAACGCATTGTTTAATGGTTTTAATTCAGCTTATTAATATCTCGAGGAAGCGAATATGCGAATATATAAATGCACAAAAAAGATTTAATTAGGACACACTATTACGCTTATTACTAAATCGTCATTGAAAATAAAAACAGAAATTTTCAATTATCTCAGAAACTAATCAGCATCGGCTGAGGTACCACATTACAAAATATATTGTAAATGGGCTCTATTTCAATCCCTCAGAAGAAATGTATCAAAATTTTCTGTAAGTATCAAGTTTCACAGTATTTATTCACTTTAGTTGTAAGGCACCTAAGTAATTTAAAAATTATAGTTCTCACTTTTTCGTATAACGTAATTTTGAGCAGCACTCCAGAGACTAAAAACTCTATCCAACTCCAGCAATTGCCAAGTTAGGAGCCATTTCACTTAGCCTTAACTTTTTTGTTGACGTCCTTGTGATTGTTTTACTTAATAACGGTTAGTTCTACAGGAGAAGTACTTTTTGCTAAATTCAATTACAAAAAAGTTATCCTTTCAAAAACATCGTAATTATAATGTACATTTCGTGTGTCTGGTTCCTGATGACCGTTTTAGTTTGGAGCCCGTAATTTTTTAAATAATAATTGCACCATGTGTGTATAATATTTAAAGTATCTAGCCGGCGTAAAATTTCAAGACGCCATGTACTAATAAAATGTAATACACACTTGCTAACTTATGCTTTACAACTTTAAACTGGGTATGAGGCACGTGCCAGCGGCAACGTGTTGGTAATAACTCACTCCAACTCTAACGTAGTAGTATTATACTTCCTTATTCAATAAAATTTATGCATAATACTAAGCAAGCAATTTGTTAAAGTAATGCGGTTTCCACTAAAACTTCCCGAAAGTAGCCGTATTTCTATCCAAACGACACTTATCCCGGCTATCAGGCGAGGAGACGGCGCAAAGTTAAATGAGGAAGAAAATCTATGGGTTGTTTAGTTGATTCCCGGTTCTCGGGCTAATTCACAAACTACTTAATCTAGTTTCAGAGCAACGAGTTTAAGCTGAGAGGGATTAAGATCGGGCGAGCCGATACGATCGCTGTTACGAACGGGACGCAATTGACTAATTGAATGAAATGTTCAATCGTGTTTTAAAACGGAAATTATTAAACTAATTTTTTATTGTTTGAGAAAATTAGCTGCGAAACAGCTTATAACGCTAGTTACCAGTTACAGAGGCCGTAGTCAAGATGCATGACGCTAACATTAACGATTCTCGAAAACTGTCAAAATGTATAGAATTGACATAAGCGTTCGACGCGACTGTCTGAGAGCTTACGTCAATCGTATTTTCGGTAGCGATAACGACCTGGTACGAGTAATGCATCATGTCTAGGGCCTGCGATCCTTTAATAAGCCTTAAATCGTCAGTAGAATTTGAATCAGGTTTTAAACAATATCCTCGTCTTTATAAAAATAAATTAACATTTTCTCGCTAAAAATATTCATATTTAACTTATTTAAAAAAGGGCGGAGTATTGTGTAAAATAAACCACTACGCTATAATAACATTGTTTTATTCAATATTTTTCGTAAAAAATGTCATTCTTTTTGCTTTAGCAGTACTTTCATTTGTGCTATCTCTGATGACATTGTTTCAACGCTAAGTTTTATATCCTTCAATGCGGTTTCGAGAGCAGTTGGAGTAACAGGGTGCCCACTATTCGTCACAACATCAAATAAATAATTTATTTTGTTCAAGTATTCCTCACGGATACTCTCTTCTTCCTTTAGCTGTTTAACTTTCTTTGCTTTATCCATAATTGCATTTCCCAAATATGTAGGTAAAGAGACATTATAGTCAGTATCAAAGTCTACCTTATTCAATCGATTTCCACACGTAATATGCCAAGTTTTTTCTGAACCGGGAAAAGTTGACATTTTATAAACAAACCTCTTGTTCTTTATTCCGGTAAATATTTTTCGAGGTATTACTTTGCCCAATGCTCCATCATATACTACGACGTCTAAGGTGCTTAATAGCTCGACGAGTTTACCCAATCGTTTCGTGTTGCCTTCAATATTTAAATTGGTAATGTCACTTACCGCTATACCAACCATAAAATTCATAAAAACTATTGAAACAAATAAAAGAAAAACTAAAAATAGTAAGGTGGCCAAAGCCGTTGAGCCAGAAAGAGATTTCAGATTGTCTTTATTAAATAAAGACACGTAGTCAAACTCTGAAGTCATCATCACCATTGTCTTCATTAAAGAAGCCCAAATATCGTGGAAAGGTGGAGTTGCTTCAAACTGAATCATGAAACTAATTGAGAAACCGACGACCAAGAAAACAAATGAAGCAAGTATCTGGAACAAAAACATAATATTAGCCATTTCATTATTAAATATAAACTAGGTTTAGACGGAGACTTTGTTCGCTTGGAAGTCTTTTATTACGTCTTTTACATTATAATTTATCAGAGGTTGATTGTTTACATACTTCATTAAATGGTCTTTACGCGACAAAAACAATCTATTTCTCAAAATGTTATGTATTTTTTGCATTAGATGTTTGAGTTATGAGTTTAAATGACAGTAAAGTTGTTCATTATTTACGTATCAACGACTTAAGATACTACATTGATATGAACGCAATACAACGTAGCATTTACCTTAATGATTGTAACAGAAACATTCGCAAACATTAACACATAATATCCCCAACTTGGAAACCTGGACAGCAGAAACATAATTTCGACCCATGATAGAAGAAGTGCTAGGGTGGCAACATGCCGCAGCCACTCAAATTCTGACCATGATGAATTGCATAAAGTTCCTGCCAAAATGGCTGCCAATGAAATAGAACTTAGTTTTAACCAAGTTTCGAGGTATAAAAAGTAGCGAACCCTTTTTATTTTGAAGTAGAAAAGCTCCTGTAACAAAAAAAAAGTTAGGCATTGAACCAGATTTCAAAGTATCATTTGATTCCAAAAATATGGACCTTACCTGAATAATCAATGTACAAATTGATATATAAATGGCAACAATCCATGCCGACTTTTGTAATAGATATGGAGTCAGCTCTCTTTTGTCTTTATAATAAAATACCGACACCACTAGTACATTAAGTGAAAGAACAAAAAAGGCATAAGTAGCTAGTATAACGTAGAAGAATGGTAATAGGGTCTGCCATTTAAAGTAAAGAAGGCTTTCCAGCAATGGATGAATGAGGTTCTTTTCCTGTCCAAAGCGGACTAATTCCTCAATTGCTTTCATCTGATTTTCTTCGTTTATTCTCCCTAAGACTTTAAAATTTACATTAATTTTAGTCATTCCAAAAGCATCTTCGCATGTAATGCACGAATCAAATACCTCTTCTAGAAAAAGCGTTGGGTTTGGCAATTTATCCGTAATTATCTCTATTGCGGTCTTGGATTCTTTAAATGGTCCTTTAGTGCAGCTTGCTAAAGTTGCACCATTGTTTAAAAGCAGGAGCATAACATCATGGCAACAATTATGAGCAGCTACGTGCAGAGGGGAAAATCCCCTACTGTCAACTTCATCAATTGTGGTTTTGTCGTGGTCTAAGATGATGTTAACAATGCTTGTATAGTTGCAGCCAGCTGCTATGTGTAATGGAGTAGGCGAGTTGTAACCAAATACTTTTAGACGAATGTCAGCCTGATTCTGAAGCAGTATTTTGAAACATTTCGGATTGTTGTTCATTGCAGCGCAATGCAAAGGAGCACAACCTTGTTTATTAAGTGCATTTATTAAATGTTCGGTCTCGTCTTTATATTCCAGAAGAAATTCCATTATTTCTTTTTGGTCGTAGGCAGCCGCCACATGTAATGCGTTTTCATTCTTTATTGAGACTTTATCAATTGAAGCTCCTTCAAATATTAGTATTTTTACGCACTCTAATCGCCCGTGCTTGATAGCTGTATGCAAAGGTGTATGCCCATCTTGATTCAAGCAGTTTACAACACTTAGTTCTGGGGATTTAAGTAACATCAAGCCTAATATCTCTATATGATCTAGTATAACTGCCAAGTGGATAGGCGTTTGACGTGACTGAAAAAAAAGTAAAATATATGATTTATACAAGTGCATGATGTTTAGATAAGTCCATGAGAAAACGTGAGTATTTATTTACCTGCAATAACTTGTACCACTCTGGACTATCCCACATAAGCATTTTAGGTTGTTTTGATGAGTAAGTACGGTTAGCACCTGCCTCTAAGACAACTTGGGAACCAAGAATCCAGTTCGATACTACAGCAGCTTGGAGAACTGTCATCCCATGGTTGTCTAATACATCTACCCTTTCTGACCGCTCACAATCATTCTGACAGTTGTAGTTAATTAAAATCTACAACAAATATTTTTCATAATAATATAACTTCTTATTCAATTATTAGTAGTGTATTTAGTGTAAGTTTAAACTTCAATATTGACCTCTAAGACTTCTGCAGATTTTGTCTGCAAACAAATATGGATGGGAGTTAACCCGTTAGCGTTAGTGCAATCAACAGATGCCCCCGCATCTAGTAGTAGCTTGATTGTTTCAATACTTTGTATCTCTGTGGCGGTATGAAGCGGAGTGCAAATGTCTTTTCGATTTTCGGTGCTTATTTTTCCCCCCGCCTCCAACAGCATTTTAGTTACCATTGTAAGACTGAGAACAGAAGAATGAGTTTATAAAAAAACAACCAACTTACTTATTACTTCAATTTCATTTAAGCATACCTGTCCGTTACGTAATGACTATTGCAATAGTAAGCGGATCCGGCTACATCAAGTACTGTGAGCTCTTTCACGGCAACGGCGTTGGGATTTGCTCCTGCGTCGAGTAGCAGGCTCAAGCAATGGGATAGCCCCTTTGAACTGGCTTCATGAAGAACCGTCCAAGTAGCTTGCTCGCCGGGTTCCAGCTAATGATTAAATTGATTCAGAACTGAACGATTGGATTTTGCAGTAACAACATAAATCGTAATTAACAAGAAAATTTAACATTTGAACATACATTTCCTATTGTTAGATGTAGATCCTCAGCTTCTTGGGTTGAAAGGGTGTAAGTCAGGTCAGGGCTAGCGCCACTTTTGATTAAACTAAAACAAAAGAAGTTGATGAGTAATAATAACTAAATAATGATCTCGAAATGGTCACCAACAATGTTATCATGGATACAATAATAAGTTATATCTTTGTATGCCTGATACTTTATGCTTCTACGATTCGCTGCACTAACTCATGTTTGATCTGCTTCACATGCTGGTATTTTTACCTTTCAACTGTTGTCAGATTATTGTTTTCAATTGCATGAATGAAGTGTCTGTCTCTCAGATCGTTACTGCTACTGGTTGCTATGCGATATGGTTTTGGTTGCATTCGTCTTAGCTGTTTCTTCGGAAAACCCCTTGAAATGAATAACGATTTTAGATAAATAACAGTGCTAATATTGTACAAACCAAAGTGGGCATTAATTCAAATAGTCACCTTATTGCCTTTTTAGTCACCTTGCCACCTTTAGGCGAATGTTTATTGTGGTTGGAGGTTTCTTTTCCACTTATTACACGCTTTTGAATACTATCCACTTCATCGATTGCATCGTCAATAGAGAATGTATCCAAAGATATCCTCGGAGGGGTGATTCTTTTGTAAATGTCTATATTACTATAAGGATCTCTAAAAAATAGGATCTTGTTATCTTTAATCGTATTTGGTTTTCAGATAGTGCTTTCACATTCACAAATAGCAAAATTTAAATTTTGACTGTTTAATTTATTATGCCAATTCACGATTTTTTCGAAAAATTGTGTAATGATTGAATTCAAAAATATTCATTTATCAGTGGTTCACACAGTTACAGAAAATATATGCTATAAGTTTATAGATTTACTAAGTGAACTTTTACATGTCATTACGTGTGTGTAGGTCAATTAGGCAACTATTTAGAAGAAGTTTTAAGTAGTTGCTGATCTTACTTAGCAGTACTAAGCAGTGAAAGGGACAGAACTATATAAGTCCTAGTCCTTTCCCTTCACTGGCTTGGACATGACAGCTGTTTAATAGCTTATGAATATTTTATCATATTATTAAATGTGAAAGAGATCCCATATACTTGGAAAATAATTAATGCACTGCCAACAAACTGTTATGCAGTTTGGCAGTATACTATCATATGTAAACATAAATGTGTCTTTCATGAATAAATTATTATTAATAATAATAATAATACTCTAAATTGTTCATACTTTTTTACTACGTTACGAGTATGGCTGCGTTGGGCTGCTTTCAGAAACTGTTCATTCATCCGATGCATGTAGTCCATTTCCATTGATGAATCGTTAAAATACAATCGTAACGATGGTTTGCTCCAGAGGCGTTTGTTATCAGTCGGAAACAAATTACTAAAAAGAAGTTACATAAAAAAATCAATGCTTTTTTACCTTACAGTGTAGTCAAAACTTTGGGTTGTGTTATTAATTGGATTATAGACTCGTGAAATATTATGCTACCATTTTCCCCACTTAATTCCCGTATTCGCACGGTTGAGTTCTGTTTCAGTGCGGTTTAAGATAGCCAGTGAACAAAACTAGCAAAAGGGTGCACTTATTCTTTCCCAGTTGGCAACACCATTGCATACGCATTACCAATGCTAATCAATAGCCTCAAGTTCTAGCAAGCTACGATAGAAATCTACCGAAAAGTATGTAATTTAATAGAACACAATGTTATTGCATTTCTACAATTATTAAAGTTCGCAGAAAAAAATTGGTGAAGTCACACGCACATAGTGACTGGACATAGGCCTTCCAAAAAGATCTCCACGACAGTCAATAAAAAAAGGGATTTATATTTACCTCCGAGACATGACTTCTTGCTTATCTGAAAGAATGGAGTTTAACATGACTGATCCCTTCTTAAATAAAGGCTTCGTTAGTTTATTCGGCTACATTCTTCATCCTGCTATTGAATTAAATGCTGGTGGTTTTTCTTAGATTATCTTCAATCCGAGGGTTAAAACAGTTTTGACTAGCCTTATCATCAGTTCAATTAGTTTTTATAACGTATAACACTATGGTATGTGACCCGGTTGATTTCATTTACAGAACATGAATGTGCTAAAGAGGCGGAAATCCAAAAAAAAGTATTAATAACACTTCCTTTCAAGACTGATTTAGCCTTCATTTTTTTCAATCTTACAGTAATAAGTACAAACAAGAGTAAAATTTGATTTGGTGTGATTAAACTTACTATCATAAGTGGAAATCTTAAAAAATATTATATAGTTAAAACAGGACAAGTGTAACTCGGGTGAAACGGAACCCTCGGGCCGCGAGTCAGACTCCACACTAAACCAGTTTTTTATTATTATGTTAGTATATTGTAGCGAGATTTATGCATTTCTAATAGTGTTTGCTTTCTATTAAACTTGAACGACTTACAACATTTGTGCGTATAAAGCTCTTTATTGCACACCAAATAAAAATAATTGATAAAAATTAAATTAGTCAGGGGTTTTTTTTTTCACGCTTTTTAAACTTTAAAGCTCAAAATATCTCAAAAACGGTTGAACCGATTTTAAGAAAACATGTCTAAGAAAACTCCCGACTAATTCAAACAACCTTTCAAACAAAAAAACTAAATCATTTAGATTCATCCGTTCGGGAGCTACGATACCACAGACAGACACACACACAGACACACAGACACGTCAAACTTATAACACCCCGTCATTTTTGCGTCGGGGGTTAAAAACTGGCCTAGTGCGGGTCGGATTTATTTTATTTTTGTCGTTTGTTGTTACGGTCTATATATTATCCTTTATGAGATACAGCCCGGTGGCATACAGAAGGACGGACAGTAAAGGCTGAGTAATAAGATCACCAAGGGTATGCGTTTGGGTACGGAACCCTAAAAAAGGATGTAACGAAAATAATAACATGTATACAATTAATGGTTTTAACCTTGAATCACGGACACTTATTTCATAGAATGTTCTAACTAGAATATACTCTAACTGTAATATATCTTTTTCGTGGTCACAGTTCTTACCTAACCTAACCTACGTAACCCATATTTAAGATAACCTTAAAACAATAATGTTTCATCAGAAGTTAGCTTTCGACGACATTAAAATCGATGAAATTATACATTTGATCAAATGAGTGTTGGTGATTCAAGGAGATCCCAAACTGAATGGCAAGCTTATGGCTTCAAAAGATGTCTTGCAATTAACAGTACGAGGACAGGCAAAATTACAAGATGTGCATAAAATGTTAATAAAGCAAGTAAATATTTTTTTAAAACTTACTTTGAATAATATCGTACTGGTTTAAATCAACTTTTGCTCACTCGAACAACTGTTGAACTGAAACGAATAAATTAATTTTATTTATTATGTACGACTTGTACACCGCATAAAATAATAGTGCTTAAATGTTTTATGCGATTTTAGGTTTTATTACCGTTGAGTTGAAATCAACATTCCGTAAAGTTATAATGGTCTATTGTTAAGTTTTTGCTGCATCTTTCCTTGTTGTTCCCTTCATTGAGGTAAATCTAAATGACGCGCATGCGTGCGTTATATCTCTTACATTTTAGTGTTCCGTAGTGAACAAGTGCCCGTGTGGACTACTTACAGTTTTTATTATTATTTTTTTCTTTACTGACAGGAAACGCTTATTGAGTGTTTAGTTTTGGTATGATCGTCAATTCGTCCATTCCTACATTTGTCCAGAGACTTGAGATTTAATTGTTTGGCCATAAATGTAGGTACCTAATCGTGCCTGTTAAATATTTTTATTTTTAAGCGAAGTGTTGGTACCTACATGTTTCTTAATTATAACATCGATTTTTAAATGGATATTGCGTATTTACGTGCTTAATTTTGATCAGGTTTGCGTGGGACGAGACATAAAATGTAACGAGATCCAGGAAAAAATTACTGGACTTTATTTCTATATCAACTAATATCAAGTTATGTAGGTAACTTTGATACACTAAGATAGTATTGAAAAAAACAAACGGTCAAGGGCCTCGTGCACCGAGGGTCCCGTATTTAATATACTTAATATGGTTGGAATCGCAAAATTTACTCATTTTACTGTGAACTTTATTTTCTATGCAGGTTCATTTCGACTATCTTAAATTTTTATACAGATTTTTAAAGTTTTATGATAACTGTTCCAAAACTGTAAAATTTTGATAGGTTAATTTTTTTTGTCGCGTAAATATAAGTAAGTAATTATCTTTAAATCAGGATAATTATAACGGTAACGGTAATTTTTTGTTAATTTTTAGCTATAAATCAATTAGTAATTACGTCACGGAAAATATGATGTAATTATATGATCATATGACAACCCGTGCTATAATCAAATCACTTTAATTTTCCAATCGCCCAATCTAAATGTAAAAAAAAAAAATGTTTTTACTAAAAACAGATGAGGGCAAGCAAGTTATACACCTACGCCAAATTTCAAGTTGATAACTGCTGTGGCATACAGACAGAGAGACACCGATGTCTCATCAAAAGGGTTCCTTTTTTACCATTATGTTACGGAACCGCTCTAGTAACAGTGACGTAAATTGTCACGCTTACGGAACCCTTATCACTATTATATCAGCTGAAGGCCGTCTACTGTTAAGTTGGACAAAGTCCTTCCCAAAGTATCTCCATGATGCCCGGTTTGGTGCTACTCGCATCCATCGTCTTCCCGCGGAACCCCACGTAAGGAATAATGCGGACATGCTTTGCCTGGGCTGACGTCTTGTATTTCTTATCACAACTGTTAGTGTAGTGTAGTTACTCGTATCTAACGGAATAACCATAGAACACGTAACTTAACTAGTCATGTTATTACTCAGTTTAATATTTATAATTTATCTTACTATTATAAGTTCCTTGCGCAATGTTTTAAATGCATTCAAATGCAATTGTTGTTTTGGTAGGTAGGTATTTTGGCCTTTTTTGACCCCCGACGCAAAAAGAGGCGTGTAAAAAAAATGTTAGACAATCGGATTGTATGAGTAAATGTCAGGTGCTTTTGCTGGCAGTCGTTTTCTTTATTTAAAAATTGGCTCGTGAAATATCAAAGCCACAAACATTTCTCATCGCTGAAATGATGTGGTGACAGAAGTAATCTTATTTTGTTAATTGAAATGCAAAGTATAGGGACAAATACTAGTACAAATACGAGCACTCGGACGTTTACCTTACCTAAATATTATGTAGTAATCTCATATTATTTATCTAAAAGGTACTATAACTTATAATAGTCAAGTGCCCGTTACACATATTATCTAAACTAAATCAACGTATAACATTCGGCCTAGATTACAGAGTTGTATCTATAAATACCTAGTTTATCTTTGTATTATGTATTGTAGTTTCCCTTCACCTTATTTAATTTATCAGCTGAAAACAGGTTCGGAACACACCTGTAAATCCGGAGCGGTTTCATACCGAATACATACGGAGTGCCGAAACTTCGCACCGTATATTCGACTGTCTTCCGAAAATGTAAAAGAACACAATATTGAGGTGCTTTTCCACCAGTGAGACGAGGCAGCACGAGAAATTGTATTAAAAATATATTTCCACCCAAGATGCTCGAGGAGATATATAATTCTCGTCTCTCCTCGTTTAGTCTTGCCTTGTCTGTGGCAGGACACCTTTACAGTCTACCTTGTTTATATCAATTAATTACAGACAGACATTCATAATTATACCTACACATTATAAGCATTAACTTAATAATTATTATTGTGCCAAATGAACGTTTCAAAGAATGAAATACATAATACAATTAAAAAATAATTTATTAACATTTCATTAATAATGATGATTGTGAAATGAGTACAAAAGACTGGACTGGAGACATTCTATTTTTAAGATATTAAAGAGATTTTAATTTTTTTATCGTAATATTGAAAAAAAAATCTTCCTGCACTCTATTCACTTAGGCCGCATCTCACCAAACTTAGAATAATACTTACTCCGAGATTAGGCTACACAAACACATACATACATACATACATAAGCTCACGCCTTTATTCCAAGAGTGGGGTAGGCAGAGCTACAGAATTACTAAAAACTTGTTAATAATTCTGTAACCACATTTTGCACAATTAGGCTAAGATTTTTACCAGTGTATTAGTGACAGGTTGCAAGCCCATCGCCTAACAGTACTACACAGCCTTTATTCCCTTAGTCGTCTCTTACGACATCCACGGGAAGACATGGAGTGGCACTATTCTAACCCGGCAACCACGCGGTCTACACAAACTCGACGTTAAATCCATACATATAAGACCTTATTCCAGTTTGGTCGAATGCAACCTTAGAATTTTAACATTTGCTCGTGCATTGCACTTCTTTGCAGCATTGTGCGTTTCAAAAGAAACTGCTTCCAGATATGTCAAAAAAAGCTACAGAGTTTGCTTATTAACTAATAATGTAACTAATAGTGCTAACAAAAAAAAAACTAACCATTTGAAATGGTTTTAAGTAAAAAAAAAACCTGAGTCCGTGACAATTTTGCTTTAAAATTGTTCGGTGTATTTTTGTCCCATGTGTGCGGTGTGGGAGCCCGCAAACCTCCCGATATTAGCCGAGCGGAGACATTATCTCGCTGTAAACCGTAGATTTAACGGCACCTTCGCGGTAACGCCTAGTGTTATAGTCACACCGAGTTATAATACGGCTTACATCCCTGCATGATACGATTGAAATTATTGCGCAGATTATGCTTTGATGTTAGTTGAATTTAAAATGGAGGTAAAATTTACATATTTATTCATACACAGTTACAGTATGTGTAACATATTATTTATTAGTAATATGGCTCCAATTTAAGAACAACATATTTCAATAAATTCTCGTCTTGCCTATCCGGACTATTTCCACCCATGATGAAGAAGATGCGATGGAAGGGAGCACAAATTTCAATTTATTCCAATCCGATTCTTTCATCGCTTCGTCGTCGGTGGAATAGCATCTTTAGTGTTAGTGTAACCCGCCTTCTAGACCGAGAGTCGTGCGTTCTAATCCCACTAGAGGCATACTTTATGTGACGAGTCTAACGCAAATGTTTGTACAGTAAAACCAGAGGGGCTATTGCTATTGCCTAACGCAATCGCAATCGCAATCATTTTGATTTTGATAATCGAAGGCTTGACTGCATACAAAATGAAAACAATTGTTCCACTTTGAAGCCGACTGCGATAGCGAGTGCGTTAGGCAATAAGCGTGCAGGGCCCGTATTAAGGTCGGTGGATAAAGCATCCATCACTTTCGCACTTGCACTTTGATTTGAAAGTGATAGAATTTTTTATCCACGATTATCTACATCTATAAAGACGACCATAATAGGCCCGCAGAGTATTAATAGTAGGTACTCGGCTTTAATAATATAGCTGTTCCACTCTCTCATAACAAACATACTGACAGACGCGAGAAGTGTGACAGCGATAGACAGTCGAGTTCTATTGATACCGCGGTTTGACGGCACATGGATGGAATAATTTATATTTATAGGGACTAGCTATCACCCCTTGAAGAAGTTGTGCATTGCTATTCTCGGTAAAAAGTACTATGTATGACTATAATATATTTGGGTTCATATAGATATAGATAGGTACACTAGGCGTTGTTATATTACAAAGATACACATGTTAACTTAACTTATATCGCCCTTCTTTTTTGTTGGGGGTTTAAAACATGAAAGTTGAGGTCTTTATTTGGTTACTAAATATATGGGTAGTGTATGAGTGAGAAACAAATAAATTTATGACCTTAATTCTCATGCCGTTACCTGGTCTATCAATTATTACGAGCATTCCAATCTCGAGTTAATATTAATGTGTCCTAATTCGAATAGAACAAAAATAATAATTAATGCTGGTCATCTCCCTCGTTATCCTCTCATGTTTTTTTATGTGTAATGCTAAGTAGGTAATATTTTGTAAATAATCGATCAATCATTTTCAGAATCTGTACATAAAACTCATTAGTTTGATATTAAACTCGATCAACTGTACCTATTCATATTTTTTTTGCAAAAAATAATTAACATAAGTACATATTATTAGTAAGTTTGTATCATGTACCTATCATGATACTTACTGTTAAATTAATAACCCTCATTTTTGCCTTGTCAAACACTTTATTTTTGTCACTACACAGTACCTTCTTTCAAACACATGTTACACGCATTCATTACGAACTATGCTTACGGAACTCACCTTAAATCATAAAGTCAATCCACAGTGCAGATTAGTCATGTATTTTTAAACCTCACAGCCGACCTAGTTAAAAACCGTGGCTCTATTAACGCGGAGTTCACCGCGAGTGGCCTCGGGGGTTGTTTGGACCCTTTTAATCTCGTATTATCACACTCCGATGCGTGTGAGCTCAGGTTTGTCAAGATAGTCACACTAAATTACGGCGACGCCGACGGCCGGCTGTGGCGATGACCAGACTGTCGGTATTTTAGTTCGGCGAATATGGCGATAGTTAAAAGCATTTGTCACCGGATGTGTTATCAGTTATAAACTTATAAATAACTGTTAAATTAATCAGTTGAACATTAATGTTGCTTTTCTGTAATTAAATGATAAAGAAAAAAAAAATAGAAGATTTAATCTGTTTTTTTTTATGGCATAGAGAAGACAAACGAGCACACAGGCCACCTGATGGTAAGTGGAAACTGTGACCCATAGACATTCGCATTCACAAGACTGCAATGCAATCTTAAGACTGCAAATGCGTTGCCAACCCTGAGGACTAAGATGGAATGCCTCTATGCTAGTCATTTCACCGGCTGTCTTATACCCTAGGTTAATGGATAAGATGGTGGTAGCGATCCGGACTGACCCTGCACAAGATCCTACCAAAAGCTCCAACTCTTCTACTACAACTATCCTCTTCTCTTGTACTCTTCCAAGAGGCATAAGAGCACCACAGAGTTATTCTCTTATTTATAAACGCGCAATAAAATAAATTAAATTAGTTTGACTTTTAATTATTATTATTTTATTTTATTTTATTTTATTCTATTTTGTAATTTACTTTGTTTTTGTGTTGACTTTTACTATTTTTACTATTATAATTTAATTCTATTTCTGACGATCTCAATGTAACTGCATATAATTTGACATGTACTTAATGTAATTTATACTGTGTTATATTGAGTAATAAAATCTGAATCTGAATCTGAATCAATAGAATGTGCTTAAAATATGACAAATAGTGGCAAAGAAAACTTAAACCAAAATAAGTTTGCCAGCAGTCCTTAGTCCGTGATGCCGCCGGCCAGTACAAATCTGTGACGAAATGTATAAAAGCTCACGAGAAACCAGTGATCGGGCAGGCCACTATCGTTTGTATAGCAATGATTCTTCACATGGACTGTATTTTACTTGGTAAAATCACATAGCTTTTGACATGTTACCGTATTTAAATCTTTTCGCCGCCATTGACTTGCTACAAAAGTCTTCCTCACACGCCAATAACAGCTGAAACCCACAGATAATTTCAACGTTACATCACAAAAATACTCGGGTATATTTTGCACTATATCTGTGACAACTATGAGCATCGACGGCGTGATAGGCACGACAGTACACGACACCTTTAGGTGTTCTTGGCGCTCAAAGGGTTTTAACTAGGCCGTCATTACTTTCAAGTACGTAAGTAACTAAGTAAGTTACTTGTCATAAGCTTGCAAATACAATAACATGTCAAAAGCAATATTGTTTTACTTTGTAGAATAGAGCTCCAAAGGGCCTACTTAATAGGGCTGCGTTTATCGCGTTACAACGTGTTGATAAGGCATCTGTCACTTTCTAACCAGTATGTAAGTACGAGAGTGACGGATGCTTTATCCACGTTTGACACGCTCTAGACGCAGCCATATTAAGCCCGCAGGCCTTTAAATTCAAAGCAGAAACATGCTGTCGTCACAGTGTTACTAAGCGTAATGCAATTAAGGGAAGTAGTTTTTGATCAAAGGTCAGTTTCAGTTGTGGTTACACTAAAACCGGTATTCGATAATTGATGCAAAGTGGTTCTCTCGAACAGCAGCGTGGCTCTAGTTCCCGGTAAACCATTCCATTTCAATTTCGAAACCATGGTTACAGAAAACCTCTTAGATGAATCAATGTACGAGTATCCCGTAACCTATCACTGCCGGGACCAAAATCAAAAGTATGCTTAACATTTTGATTTAATTTTAAAAATGGTTTATTTAGGTTATGCAAAACTTTCAAATATTAAATTAAATGACTGTAATTGTTAATTCACAAATTATTTTATTAAGACCATACAAATAAGCAACAAGCAGAGCAACTTTAAGGTATGTTTGAAAACTTAAAGTGTTGCATATAATTTTTTGCCTGTTATACCAAAACAATAATCCAATTTCCGTAGTTTTGCTTTTGACGTAAAACGCCTTACTCGAGGCTCAGGGTAGTGATTCGGTCGAGTGAAACCAAGCGGCGAGATTAAGTAGTCCCGTCAGTGCGTACAAAACACAGTGTAGCGCGTGCATTTTCAATTAAGCAGCCTTATACGTTCGACCCATCGTGCTGCTAAATTGAAAATGCACGCGCTACAATGTGTTTTGTTCGCACTGACGGGACTACTTAATCTCGCCGCTTGGTATCACTCGACAGGCACGACCGGCGTTGTTTATATAATCACTACCCAGCATGAAAGTTGAGGCTGCTCCTCACAGCAGCCTCAACTTTCATGTAAAGGAGCGTCCTCACTGGGAGCATTCACGTGTAATGAGCATTCGGCGCAAAGATCGAGTGGTGCGTAAGCTTTGTAACGCTTGGCTCAACGTCCACACCACTCGAATATTCACGCGAATACTCTCAGTGAGGACGCTGCTTAACGAAATTATAGACCGCGCATAGCTTATACTGTAGCTAACATAACTTAATTGCGATAATATGTTATGTTATATGCTATATAAAAAAAAATTAAACTGTTTATTTCAGGCAAGACAAATTTTTGGTTTGCTTAACATCTAATCTTAATTTATAAAGATTTTAGTGAGTTAAGGTTAGGTACATAATATACCGCAAATTTATTTGCTATAAATTATATTCATATTCTTTAACATTACTATAATTATTACAATGCCAACACTTATATTAACTTAGGTATCTGGTAGTTTTTTACATAACAAATATCTTTTTACTAAGTTTTTTGTTTGTTTCCATGTTTTGTTACTAATTTTGGCCACTAGTTCATATGGAAACCTGTTTAAGATACTGGGCAAAATTCTTTCCCACACTCTATATGGCCGTATTTTTATTGCTATTTTGTATAGTAAAGGTAGGGAGATGTGAGAGGTTGCGCAGATTATTTGGTCTTATTTTTCCTGCTTAATTTGGTTATTTTATTACTGTATTGGCTTACATGATATCGCGACCATAACATTAATGTGTCAGTAGGTATATGCTATTTAATTCGTGGGTATGCGAGTAGGGAGCGAGGGGCCGATTCTGACGCTAGCACGAACCGAATGCGACCAAGAATAGGTCTCGGTTTTAGTTGTGTAATCAATATATTTTTGGTTTTCGGTTAGTGCATTTGTATTAAAGTTTTTTTTTATTCATAGCTGTTTATTTTACATTAATTCGACGCGAGTGTCCTGGCGACGCTTAAACCGAAATCGCGATACACGCACACGCTACACACGTGAAGAACGTGGATCAATCGTTGTAGGCGTGTGACACTGATTTCAGTGGAATTCCGACTTTACACCACATGGCATTATCGCAAAAAAATTATTAAAGTAGGTACTGTGAAATTTAATATGAAGGATTATATTGATATATTATTTATTAGTATAACAAATGTATCATAAATCGTAAGTGTTTTCACCTTAAGGTCCACATTCCCAGCGATGCAGTTAAACAATGAACAATGCCGGCTCGAGTGCTCTCGTATTTACTTTGTATGGAAACGGGCAATGAATAAGACTCCTGCAGATTATCTGCATAAAACAAAGGGCAATGGAGTCCTAGCTTGCACTTTAACAGTCTGTTTAATATGCTGCAACTTTCTTTTGTTGGCCAGTACAAACTTCTCATTCATAAACGCGCAATAGCTAAAGTATGCTTAACATATGCGTTGGACTTATCTTCCATTGTTGCGTTTAAATTTGACAGAAGGGGACAGAGAATACTTTAACTTTAATAGGTTTGTAAATACAGTGCTTCTATTTAGTCAATTAGAGAATACTCTTTTACCGAACAAATTGTCTTCGCGTGTGATATCCATGGACTTATTTCTTTAATAAGTCCATGGGAATCTGTATAAATAACTTGACATTGGCGAAGTACACCTTAACAGAAGTGAAAGCCATTATTAAAAATTAGACGCAAAATTCAATTTAATTAAAATAGGTTTATTGTAAGCTTATGAATACCCTATAAGGCAGGTATGTTGGAGCAAACAGTTTACAGGTTGTGCTCTTTCCAAAATTAGGTAGAACTGCCTCCGCATAAAAGTTTGGGAACAAATAATTCGGTTGGTTTGAGTACTATAACTTTCTCTAACGTTAACCAATCACGAGAGAGAGCAACTCAGCGTATGCGATGGTGTGATACATTTTCACCATTAAAGCTTTAACTGATTGACTTAAAAAATTGTGCAGTAGTCGATTTTAGCCTCGAGGTGGATATAAGGTAATTTTGATTTTGAAATATCGTACGGGCCGCGGTTCTAGGCGGTAAAAACTATATCCTCTTTGGCCTGTTATCTTATTGTCAACGTTTTGATAGCTCTTACTTAATTGAAACTAATGACGGCCGAGTTAAAATCAATACCATACTAGGTCAAAGACGATATGGTTTTATCACCGGCCCAAGTTTTCAAGAAAAAAGCGATAAACACTTTAACGCGGGAAAAATCGTCGGCATACTCTTATTTTAATATAGTTCCAAATGCATGTGGTTAAGCAATTCGGCTATAAATATAAATAAATAATGAGCAGCAAAATTGCAGTTTGATCAGTTCACAAATCGTGCATTTTGCCACGCTTCAATTGTGATTGTGATTACCAAAAGCACTCCATTATGCATTCATTTTATTAACGTCGAGATTTGTAATATACCTGATTATGATGATAAAGTAATTCAATATTTGAGTAATACGTTAAATAAAAATAAAAAATAAAAATTCTGGCTGGTATTACTCACTGTTTCAGACTGGTTTTGCCTCATCTGGTACAAAGTTGACCAAAGAGGGCTTCTAATATACTGGGTAAAATCATTATTACCTTTGACTGTTACCTATCGTATTGTATTTAACTGGGCCGCCAGTACTCACAATCTCAAGTAAATAAAAGCAATCGTAACATAGACAATACGATAACATGTCAAAGGCAATGTGGTTTTCCCCAGTAGAATAGAGGCCCTGTACTATGACGACACACGTGACGTGACCTTACTTGCCGACTTCAGTGTTCTTGTTTCCTTACATCCAGCCGGTGGGTACTATCAAAATATTTTACGACCATCCTAAGCTTACTCAGCTTATTCTTAAAACATATTTTTGTATTCCACATTTTAGCACACGTGTTTATAGGCACAGCTGCCATCCCAGCATTTAATGTACAAAATATAATCTCAAACACGAAAAAGTTCAAATAATGATTTTGATTCTGTTTTCGATCTTATGCTCAAATGTAACTTAAAACGCGGTTGTGTTCTTTCATTCAAACAAGAAATGTATTTATTTTCCAGTACGTTCTAGTAACAACACCATGTTTCAAAGTAATCCAGATTTTTTAATTCCGAACAGTAAAAACCACACAAAGAGTTTAATGATGTATAATCCTACTATAAAACCCAAACAAGTCAAGTACTCTCGTGCTTCTGAGTTTATATTTTGTCCGGACAGCCGTCGGAAACAGTTAAAGTGGCGGAATTATTTCGATGGCAGGAACGTGAAAGGATATAGCTTAAAAATATTTTTAATAGCTGGCTGAACGGTTTTTATTTGATAGTTAATTAGTTAATGTTAGTTCTTTATTTGTTAACGCAATTGTTACGAGCAGGGGAAGGATATGTTCATCGGCCTACTGGTAATTTATTTCTCTAACAATCAAAACCTGTGATAAGCTCTTAAAGGTAAGGAACAAATAAATTTAAGCAAATGGAATGTCTGAAATGTCTCTAGCAAGGTTGCATGTTTCAAAAACTATATCTTGCTAAAAAATTCGCTGCAACGTCTCCTGCTAGCCCGCCGCGAAATTCCACTCCATGTTTAGATTTCTCACTAGCCTAAATAAAAATTTTACCCTACTTTTTTCGGTTACGTGAATTTCGCTATCTGCCGCTGAAGTAGACGGCAGTCTCACCTGCAATGGGCGTGAGAAATCCACGGGGCGGACAGGTTCCTACATAATGTATTCGCCATACTTTCTAGAGAACCTTACATTCGTGGGCCAAAGGGAGTTCTCGAAATATAAATCCTTTTGCAAAATTCCGGTTTTAGAAGAGCAAAAAATAATATTAAAATATTATAAAATAAATGAGGGAATATTTACTTGATTTTCAAAGTGACTTTAGTGAATATTGTGTACTCTTCACAGTGTTTTGGCAACATTATCCCAGGAGTCCATACCCAGTTCCGTACCCAACAGGAGCCAATTACTAGGTCTCCCAGTCTCGTTCCATCCGTCCGTCAGTTTGTCTGTCAGCGGGCTGTATCTCATGAACCCTATGAGTTAGATAGTTGAAATTAGATAGACAGAGTGTGTATTTAATGTTGTATTGCCGCTGTTATTTAAGAAACGTGTTTAATATTGTAGTATTGTGTATTGTTGTGTTGTTGTGTGTTGTTATTTAAGAATCCTTCATGCGTGAGTCCGACTCGCACTTGGCCGGTTTAAACCTAATCATGTCAAACTCTTTTGCTTAGCTATACATATATGTTCTTTGTAAGTTTTATACTAGTAAATACAAGGTGGCATGACTATATGCAAGGTCCGTCCTGATCGCTACATCCATCTTATCAAATCTACCGTTAAGCAGTTGTGTTTTCATGAATGTGTTCCGGTGTGAGGGTAAGTCGACCGGTGAAACTAGCATAGAGGCACTCCACCTTAGTCCTCAGGGTTGGCAACGCATTTGCAGTCTTAGGATGACAGTCTTTAGATTCAGTCTCGAGAATGCAAATGTCTCTTAGGGCTCAGATAATCTGCCACTTGCCTCAGGCCTATGTGCTCGTTTGCCTTCTTGGTGCTCCAAAAAAAATAATACGAAAAATGAATATAAAAAAACAATTGGATCAAAACGAAGTTCATATTTTTGTTTGTATTTTAATTATGAGTGGTTTTGCATAATCGTATCGTTATATTTTCATTAACGCCAACATTGGTCCTATAAAATTATGAAAATGTAATAACCTAGTTGAATAAGTTCACAATGCACGACCCATGTGCACCTCGTTTCGGTCAACATTTATTATTTACCCGGTGCCTTTTATAAACTAATTAAGAATTTTTCGCTTTAATCAACGTTTTAATTACTAGTTTGTTCCACATTCTCACGAGTGTGTTTTTAGTGGGGCAGATAATGGTGCATAATAATAAACTAATTATGAACTAAGTTAAAAAAATCTATGTTTATTTTTGATCTAAACAAAATATGGTCAGGCCTCTCATAAGTCATAACTGGTCCTTTATTTTCTGAACGAGTAAACCAGTTGGTAGATATTTTATTATTATTATGCTTTAAAACATCTACATAAGTGGTCATCCAGGATTTGATATCTGTATGGTAAGTAAATACCCAGAATACAAAATTATAACATGAGTAGCAATTTATCCCCATAAAAACCCAGTAAAAAGAGCATACGTGTCATAAAAGCAAACACTCACTCACTAAAAGAGCATTCAAAAAGCGTCTTGAGAGATTAAAATCCAAAAGTCTGTTGGTACACAGGCAAGTTTAAACATTGAGCCAAGACTCGGGCTATGAAATTCTTCCCCCTTTATTTATTCAGGTTTGTAGGCGACGTGTTTGCGCCGTGGAGAGTTCGCAGCTGACTCCGTCTGTGCCGCGAGTTATGAGATGGAGCTCTAGAAACTTATCTGCCCTGATAAGGAAAACAAGAACTGCTAAAATACGATCAATAATATTTAGTATATAAACACGGATGAACTTTCCAACAAACTGTCAGATCCGAAGATGACACAAAACTAACCAAGTTCGGCTGGCCCACATCCCTGGGGCACGCCACTCACATTCACTGTTATGTTACCTATAGTAAAGACCATGTAAAATAGATGCATTTGAAATGTGGTGCTGGAGCAAAATGCTCTGCATCTCGTGGACTGAACGTCGAGAACATCGCGCAAATGTCTATTCTCGACGAGACTTTCTTCTCTGTCTGGTTATTGTTGACCTGAGGGGCTATCGCCTAACGAACTCGCAATCGTAATTGTTTTCATTTCGAAAATAGAAGGCTTGTCTGCATACAAAATGAAAACAATTGTTCCACAAAAAACAATACAATATCGTCACGCCTTCATCCCAGAGTGGGGTAGGCAGAGCTGCAGAATTACCAACAACTTTAACAGCCAGTTGTTAATTCTGTAACCACATTTTGCACAAACAGGCTAAGATATGTTATATATGCAATGTTTGTTCCACTTTGAAGCCAATTGCGATTGCGAGTGCGTTAGGCAATAGCCCCTCTGTTTTGGGTCTTGCCTGGAACTCATGATCAGCGGTTGCTATGCAGCATTAACAACTACTGCCAGATTCATGCCTAAGATTGAGCAATTTGAAGAGCGGTAATCAAGTATTGCTAACAATAGTCACGTGCCTCAGTTGTGAAGGTAAGACGAGGAAAAAACACTATAGATCGACTGGCTGAATAGATTGAAAGTGGCTCCTCTATAACACTAAGCTTGTCCGAGACAATACCGTCCCAGAATTGTACAGCTGAATCCGAAGTGATTGGACCAACGGACTGCCATATCACTGTACAAAATTCCCAGACACGCGCGAAAATATGATGATTGATATAGTTTCTTGAAGTGGTCTCAAATCGTTTAGTATCTTAGTGACTATAATGTTTACATACATACATTAAATCACGCCTGTTTCCCAGAGGGGTAGGCAGAGACCACTTCTTTCCACTTGCTACGATCTTGACAAATTTCTTTCGCTTCTTCCACATTCATACATCGAGTCATGCACGCACGTCGGTTTCGGGTACTATAATGTTTACTATCCTATAACTTTTATACGTACTAAGTAATTATTGAATTATCTTTATAAAAATAAAACCCATCTAACCTAACAATGCTATCCTGTTTATAGGTATGCAATAGCATCAACAAAAACTTTATCTTCCAGAATCCCACTTTATACGTATTCAACCTTCTCTCTTAACTCTTGCACCACAATGTTAGTTTCAGTATACGTTTTGTTACTTAAAAGATACTTCGGAACTACTTAAGAACTGTGGTGTGATTTTTGTTCCGTTCTTTATGTTTCCGTAGTAGTCTTTAATGATCTTAGTTCGATAAGCAAACGGAAACAAAGATTTTGAGTGTATTGTTACCTACATATGTAGGTAATTCGCATTTGTCTTTTTATTGTTTGTTTTTTTTAAGTAACAAATTTAAACCATTGCTTAAAGGTCTGTAGTATCAAGCTGTTTCCTTTTCAATTTCTTAAGATTAGCATAGATATATAATGTGAACTAGCTACCAGCCCTCGCTACGCTTCGGTTTATGTGAGTTTTCTGTAACACCCGTACATAAAACAGAATTTATTATGCATAAAAACCTTCCTCTTGAATCATTACCTATTTATTAAAAAAAAAAAAACATCAAAATCCGTTGCGTAGTTTTAAAGATCTAAGCATTAGGGACAGACAGACAGCGGGAAGCGACTTTATTTTATACTATGTAGTGTTGATCAGACGAAAACGAAATGTCTCCTAATGTAAAAGCTAAAATTGTAATCCTATTGAATTAAAACATCAACGTAATCATCTTGATGTCGCTTCAAATAAGTTGTTTCAAGAAGCTTCACTGGGGGTTTGCTAATAGGGAGTAAATCATCACTTTAACGTTATAATGAACTGAAACAAACAGCCGAGCTAGACTAAGGAACTGCATCAGACTCGAACCCGTTTACTTAGTAGCGGAGTTGTCTCATTAAGTTGGCGTCGCAACACAATAAAATTAACTGCACTGAGGAGGGGTTGTTCGTGCGAAGGTGAAGGATTTGCTCATTTCCTTAATTATTGGTTCAGGGCACCAGCGCTTTGTTCTAACATTGAGACATTGTGCTAGCTTTGCTAATGCCTGGAATTTGAATGCTTCACGTCTATAATAGGAAGTTATAGTATTTTGATGTATGGATGATAACTATTCGGCTGTAGAGTGTACTCACTACTTATCTTTTGTACTAAATCTCGTCGTAGAGAAAATTATGGATGAGTCGAAGTTGGATAAAAGGATTATAAAGAGAGCTATGATGTGTGGTTGGTAAGATAAAAGTATTTATGCAATATCAAAATCCTATTACTAAATTTATTTATTTGTGTAGTTTATACGTAATTTTATTCATATTCAATTCTAACTTCATGTTAATCTTAGTATAGGAAATAAAGTAGTGGAGTTGGATTAAAAACACTTACAGTATAGAAAACCGTACACAGTCAACCAAAAAGAAATGTAACTGAATTCTGATCTCATTTTATTTAATGTAAATACATAATACAAAAGGTTTATAAATCTGAAGGAATATATTTTTTGAGATAGGTACAGTGCCAAGTCAAGGGTTAAGTGGATTGAGGTTCTTTTTCACTTTGCTAAATCGATATAGATTCTTTCCTGTCACTGTAACCAGATATCGAGATAGCTTTTAGCTCTCTGCTGTCATTTCAAAACAGGAGACATAGGTACGCGTCAAAGCGTGGATGAATAGTTTAGTGGGATGCTACACGATAATCCAATATGCACCCTTAATGGGTATTATTTCAATTAACAAATGACATTGTGTGTGTGTAATAAAAGCCAGCAAGGTTATTATGCGAGTGGTTTTCAGATATTTTATGCTCATTCATTTTGTAGTTATATTCTGTCACTGCAGAAATTTGAATATTCCATCACGCTTTTTACACCTGCACTTTTTTCCCTGTAAACTTCAACTGATGAATCGCAGCAAACTGAGAAACTTTTTCAAATCAAACTCAGCCATTCATCACTCGAAGTTTAAAATATTTTTCAAAAGCAGTGTTCAACTCCGCAAATAAAGATATCGCAGCGCTCCCGCGTCATTCGTCTTTCTTACAAATTCCTTCGTATTCGCTTTAAAGCGGACCGTTAAAAAAATGATACCGCAAACGACGTCCGCCATTCCCAAGCTCTTAGTACGTACATTAAGAAGCATTAGTTGAGTAACAAAGGGTGTGACAAAGTGTCGCTGGAGGGCCGGCGACAATGCTGGCGACAATGGCGGCTGTTGGTCGAGGAGCACGCAACGGTTTCCGTCTGTTAACGACTTAATGCATTGACTCGTTTGCTTGTGGTAGATTTGTGGTTGGTTGGTTACCTGTAGGTTGATCATGCTGGCCAAGACTGAGCGTTTTTTTGTACAGGGTGTTTTAATTTTCTTTGTTATATCTAAATAAAAACGTGTAACTTGGAGATCTGTAAATGGTATCGAAATTATCAAATATTTTAATAGAGATGCTTACTGTAATGTAAGCAACATTAATAAAATGACGATATGGACGATGAATATGCTTACGATAAAATGTAACAATTTGTACCTGATGCTGCAGTAGGTAGCTGTCAAAGTCGTTTTTGTCTAGTTACCCAACCTGCAAAGCGAGCGGTCCCCGGTCGGATGTATCTTTCTAAGGTTGTTAGTAAGTAAACTCTTTACTGTACACAAATAAATTTAGTAGTATATGCATAAAGTTTTATTTAGGACTTGTTTGTAAATTGACGACAGAAAGTTTTTTTATAGGTATTTTTAAAAAAACATGCTAATGGAGGTTTATCTCAAAAGGTTACCAAAAAAATTTCTTATTTTTTTATTATCGTTTACTGAGAAAACATGTATTGAACATTATGAGTGCTTGTTACGCCCACTTTGGACTAGTAAGAGGAAAGTCGTCGTTTAGTTCGTAGCGTATGATCATGTGGCGTTTAAGCCCTTTATCTATTAGCAGAAATTTGAATATTTATTTCCTTCGTAAATAATGAATGAACCAAAAAAAATGCTTTTGAGATAAACCTTTTGGTAAGTGGTTGGTGGGTGGTGGTGGTTGTGAATTTGTATAAGATGTCCACATGATTCATTCATTTATTTGCTAGTAGGTATACTCGTATTGGTTATTTTTATGGCTATTCAGTGATTTTTCTCAAGTGTTTGTTACACGAATCCGCATTTATTGAAGCTGTCAAAAAAAGTCATGGATATTCCCTACTATCCCGGGAATATATTGTGTACTTATAAATAAAATATCGGCAGGTAAAATAAATTTTTGTTCACGCCATACCCACGTCGCTGATCGATGTTCTGATTTGCTCGAATCGAATCCCGTATGTAATAGGCACCCGCGAGTTCGAACGAACTTTCCGAGTTCTACGTACTTAGAATTTTTATTGTGACGATCAATTCTCGGATTGGCTGTCGGCTCGTAGATTATTCTCACGAAGAATACGAGTTTGAGTTCATCACGATGCGCGTCTCAATGTCACTTGACTTGTTCAATCTGTATAATCTTCGCCATTGTTGTTCTAGCGGGTGATTCTAAATGAGTTGCGGTTGAAAGTTACCGAGTTAATTTGTTATGATAAAGTCGGTCCTTCCCTTGAGAAACTGGTAGCGATTTGAGAAATTAAGGAAATTAAATACAGTAAAATCAACTTATTTATTACTTTAAACGGAGAAATATTATGTCATGAATTATTACACAAGTGTGTAGAAAAATGTTTTCAGGGTTCATGACGTATAATTAATTAATTAATTAATAATTAATATCAGGGGACTATATCACACCAATTGACCTAGTCCCAAACTAAGCTCTAGGCTTGTACTATGGGTACTAGACAACGATTAATACTTATATAGAGAAATATTTACTTAAATACATAGAAAACATCCATGACTCAGGAACAAATATTTGCGCTCATCACACAAATATCTGCCCTTACCGGGCTTATGTACGCAGAGTTAGACGTGTGTGGTATCGTTAGAATATTTCTACCATCGGGGGTGACGTAGAGAACTAAACTGTTGAAATTGATATTAAATGGCAAAATGTCAATTATTAACATAAGTATATCGACGACAATATAAAAAATGCAGTCGAGTTTGCAGGCTTGCATTTCATTTAGTTATTTCTGTTACAAATTATGACAAGGTATTTATAAAATGAGTGATGTTACTACATTATCGTAACAAAAAGCCATAATTAGTCGTTCAATGAATAATGAGAGGTAACAAGTGAAAAACTAGAAGCAATATATCATTGTCGCGCGACATCCCACGAATGAGCAATAACAAAAAAAGATGCCCACGTACACACCTTTATTCAATAAATCACTTTCATGAAAAATAAGCGCGCTCGCTATTCTTTCCCTTTCACACGCTTATGCTAACCATATTCTATGCATCGCATTACCTTTTTTAAGAGGTAATATGCATTTCTGTTGAAATTTTTATACAAATACGCTGTTCACTTAGTATAAAACCTGTTTTGAATAAATTAAAAAAAAATGTTTTCAGCGCTTGTGCTCTGAAAGTGATAATTGAAGTGAGTGCGCGAGGCTATTAAGCTGCGTGAATAAATATCAGTTTGTCTACCTTTCTGTAGGTAAAATTTTAAAACATCGTTACAGCTGTTTTAAGAAAATGTTTTTTTTTGATAATTTTCTTAGAATGTTTGTGACGTTGTTATTATAACATGAAAAATCCGACTTTAAGAAGAAATTTGTCAAGATCGTAGCAAATGGAAAGAAGTGGTATCTGCCTACCCCTCTGGGAAACAGGCGTGATTTAATGTATGAATGTATGTGAACATTAAAACTTGATCCGAGTAACTTCACTATTAATTTTAACCATTCAAACAAACAACACCTATTAGAGTCGTTTCCACTGTCCAAGGGATCATACCTTCTTTATGGTCCCTCGGTTAGTACATTATGAACAGCAACTAATACGTTAGCACTACGAAACAGGTATGCAGGCCCGACTCGCGGTCGGTCCAAATTATTCACGAACTTCAGTCGTTAAACCCCTTGAGCCTGGACAACTTTCTAAAAGTGAAACAATAAGAACGTTCCCGAGCTCGAAAATAGTCTTTAGACACAATAAGAGTAGAAGGTGCCGTGGCTTTGGAGGAAAAATTAAACGCTGCTCGAGAGCTACGTTCATGTTTTATTATTGTATTGTAAGTATTATATTGTTTCAAGCGTTGTTTTAGTCTTTTTTTTTTTTATTTGGTTTCGGTATCATTAAACAAGAAAGGAACACAATATGAGTGATGAATAAAATAATAATTATTATATTTAAAAGTAAATAGGTACAGACAAAACAATAGATTCAAATTTCATCTCTGGTTTTCAAATTCATAGTAAGCATTCATTTGACTACGTTGAATATCTATATTTTTAGTAAAGTACAAACTTTCTAAACACTGTCGACGCCATTATTTGTAATAAAATATAAAAAGCGACCTTATAAAGAAGCAGTGGCCTGTAATAGAATACGGCCATTTATCTAGACAAAGTTGGTGACGGCGGGACAAATATCTCAGTTCAGTCAGTGAAAAAGATATATTTCTGCCAAATACCTTGCGCCGGGAACATTGTTATTTGATTACTAATCTGCAGAAGCCTCGAAATCGAAAACAGAACCTAATTAACACTGTTTGTTTATGACTTTAACGGACAATGTACAATGACCGGAGTTGAACAATTTGATTCTTATTTTAAAGAAAATAGGCGCCTAAGGGTATATTTGTTCATGATATTTTGCAACAATAAATCTTTATTGGTGCCTGTCAGCTAAAGGTGTTCAACACTGGTGGCACCTACCTAAGTAATAGTTATAGACTAGAAATAAATTAGTATTTTCACGAGCCAGCATAAATATACGCGTAAAAGTTATTTATTAAATTCTCCTGCTTAATCACAACAGAAGAAAGCAAAAGATTAAGAAACCTGAATCCATCTGCCAAAAACTTTCTGGTAAAGTTGGAGCAAGTCGTCTTGATTACGGACCTTTGAGGGAAAGGTGTCTTGGAGGATCCTTTGCTGATGTTTATGTTTGCGGAAGGGACATGTAAGTTTCCTGTCCGTAAGCGGAAAGGTATACCAAGTACCTAAATAGCTTTAGTAAACTTATGAACACGGTGATTCTTAGAAAATATAATTGTAATTTTACCGAATAAATAGAATCTGTAGCAGATTCAAAGATTTCAAAAATACGAGTAACAGTTTTTAACTTAAGTCGATTACGACTCTACACTTGCCAACTGACTGTCAGACGACACAAAGCCTGTTAAAGATGACATGATCATTACATTTTTGTTTTTACACAATTTGTAAGCCCCAAGGTAAGGTCTAGAATTGTACTATGGGGACTAAGCACCTAATGGAATAGGTATAGATACCTAAGTAAATAACAACAGTTTCTTAACTGCTATCGGGGATAGAACAGACAACCCAACTCTATTGTTTGCCGCTGGTCTGATCTCCACTGCCCAGTATACAGTATACAGTACCTAATCCTAAGTAGTTACGGACTAACATAGTTACGTACTCAAAATTACACTAACAAATATATGGACACGTGTAGACTGAAATAAATAATGTATTATTATTATAAATACTTAATATCACTTTGTAATTTATAATGCACTAAGATCTGTTAGTTAAGTATTTTAAACCCAGTAAAATGCGGGGTTACGTACACTTCTAACAGAATCTTGAACAGTCTGTATAGTTTACTATTGAGAATTGCTGCTGCTTTTGAGGGTACAAATCGTATAGTGCTGTAACCACACAGCAGAGTGCACCATATGTCGCCCTCGCTTAACGAAGATTTAGTGACCTAAGAACACCACATGTCCACACCATTATCCCCCTGGACACTATGAGAAATGCTCACATGTCCGGCATTAATGTTAATGCGATTTAAATCAGGCGCCACAGATTTTAGTGTTTCCACTAGGTTAGCGTTGAACAGTTCGTTACACTGTTTAAATATCGCTTTATATAGATGAATAGTAAGTTTAGTAATACGGAAACACCTTAACATTCAGTTTTTTTCTTTTTTTCTAATAGTCAATTTTTTTTTTCCGAAAGCTATGTTATGCTGGAGTTATTTTCGATTAAATGCATAATTTAATTGATACGTAGGAAAGGTTAGGTTTGATTAATAAGCGATATCAAGAAATTAAATCTTGTGTCATAAATTACGTTCAGAATTATGGAAATTCGGAATTTTGATCAATTTGGAAATATGACTTTGGAATTATGTAGTATACCCGTAATAAACATAGTAGCCAACTTTCGCTAACAAAGTTGTCACAGTCATGATAATAGAGAATGTGAATGTAAGTTTTAGGCGGTAATTAAATGTGAGTGATAATAATGGATCATTTAACACATGACGCGGTTAGCCTAGTATACCTTGTCTACGAAACTAGTGATCCAGGGTTCAATTCCCGGTACGAGAAAATATACGCGAGTAATTTTGTTTCTGTCTCGGATGTTTTCTATGTATAATATATTTATTTCTCCACATAAGTATTTAGGTTTATTAATGAGCCTAGAGCTACTTATTTCATTTAGATTTAGTCTGACACACAAATACCTACTCGTATTTCTCAATGCGTATCATCAAACAGTCTCTCTAAGTTTTCCGACTAGCTGACTGAATAATGCTATCCAGTCTCCATACCTAACATTAATCTTTGCCTTTTTAATCCACTCGCGGCTCAGAATATCATGAAGTTGAGAGTAGGAACTGCCAGTTCCACATAAAACACTAGAACTTTAACTGGATAGAATTTTCCTCGTCGACCTATAAATCTCGGGCTGCATCGTCAAAACACATTACCCTCACTTTGTCCGCTGCGTAACTCAGGCTCACGTCGCTGCATGATAAAGCTAGCTCTCATAAACTCGGCGTTCTAGTTCCTTGTTAATTTAAAGTTGAGATTTTGTTTGCTTTAGTTAAGGCTGTACGTGATGGTGGAGAATACTAAACAATACTTCGTATAGAACGTGTGCCTTGGCGTATATTTAGCGAGAGTTTGACACGCCTTGCGCTGGAGGTATATGCCGGGAGATAAGATAGTGTAAAGACTGGACATTGTAGTCAACTAGAGATGAAAAGGTTAATAATCAAAGATGAATCAAGGCCAATCGCTTTTTAGCAACTCTTCAAGGTTAAAAAACCCGGAGACCGTTTCTAATAACTTTTTTTCGTCATAATTTCTTTGTTGACATGATTATTGGTAGTCATAACTATTTATCGCTAGAACCGTAAACTTTTAGATAAGGCTACGTTAGCTTAAGTTTAATTTACACTTCAGCTTAAGTTTAGTTTCTTTAAAAAAAATATTATTTAAAACAGATTATAATTTAAAACAGAATAATTTTGGTAGACCCTAAAAAAATTTTGCGAGAAGCCTAAATGGCAAAACTAGGTTTTGGCCACAGACCGTTAAAAGATGTTTGTACGATTTTTATATTCCGATGGCCAGGCCGCCGATGATGTCTTAGAATTTCTTAAAAAACAAAAACAAGAAAGAGGTTACTCGTGCGTTTGCAAAAACAAATTGTCATTCTGTGAACAATTTAATACCGGTATTGGTGAAATGAGTTGTACGAACCATTTCTATAAACTTTTAGTATTTATAATATATTTTATTATTTTATTCGATGTTCTATTTTATTTGTTTGGTGGATAAATCTCCATTGTAATGTTTTTACTACGTAAATATAAAATTTGGATTAAAAACTGCATTCACATTTTAAAACGCATGTATTTACTTTTATATTTTTTTATGGCTTATCTTGATATCTACAAAAAAAGAAACAATGCAAATATTATGAATATACAAGTTAATGGACACGAAAAAGAGGGAAAGTAGTTCTCGCTAACCTACAGATACTATCATCGCTTGTTTAAGTAAACAACATGCTGATGTGCGGCCGTTCTGTGAGATTGTATGGGCTAGCTAGTCCTTATTATGTAAGTTGTATACACATCAGGTATAATTGCTAAGATCTTTATTTATTTTACAGATAAACTAGCTATCTTAGATTTCTGTTATTTAATGCCGTCCTTAGTGTAGGTTGTTTTTTATTCTCTCATCACTACAATATATAGTATAAAACAAAGTCACTTCCCGCTCTGTCTGTCTGTCTGTCCCTAAGTATGCTTAGATCTTTAAAACTACGGAACGGATTTTGATGCGTTTTTTTTTAAATAGATATAGTAATTCAAGAGGAATGTTTTTATGTATAGAAATATCTGTTTTATGGACGGGTGTTACAGAAAACTCATATAAACCGAAGCGAAGCGAGGGTGGGTCGCTAGTGGACTACATTTTAACACTTGAGTAGTCTGTGGCTTAAATAATATTTTTCATCCCAAATTTGCCTATAAATAGATTTTTAATAGTTTTTTGATGAATAATTAAGTGTAGGTAGAGATTGTAAAATGAATCATGAAATATTTTTTCCGCCTTTAAAACCGATTGTTTAGCGTTTAGAGCAAAATCTTGAACTACCCAAAGGGAAAATTCCTGTACCTATACTTAACTGTTCGTTTTGTTTTAATGATTATCTTGATTAAACATAGTTACCAACCATGCTTTCTTTTATTAAAGCGTTTCACATTAAAAGAAGAAAAGCATAGCGATTAGGGTTAGCAAACTAGCCACGAGCGCTCATTTCAAGGGATCGTCCGACCCCGTTGTGTGGTATCCCAATCTCGGCCTCCACCATTGTTCTGGACCACTCAAATTATTGTGCTTTGTGGATTAAACTGCTTTTATTATACTTGAGTATTCATAATTGAATTTTGGCGGGCTCGGGGGTCGTTCATGTCATCTTGATCATCCTCGATTTGTAAATCTTTTGATCAATTTGCTTTATGACAGAGATGAAATGATTTTTGGAGACAGCAATGGTTTTGTCTGAGAGATTTATGGTTCATGGTGAAATTTAGATTTTTGCAGAATTCATGGGTTGAGTTTAGTTATAAATGAAAAATATTCTAAATTATGGACAAGAACTAGTAAAACGAGGTACAACTTCCGTCTTTAAACATACTGGCAAACTTAAAGCGATTTCTTTGACAAGGTAATCGTGCTAGGTTCTTCTACCCGTGAATTATTTCACAGCCAAATTGCTTTACAACTTGTGCGCTACACCAAGCGACTTAGCTAACAAAGATTTCTATGCAATTTTAGCATAATGCCCGTTCCGTGAATTTACAGGCTAACGGTATACACCCTGTCAGAAGTTTGTATTTTTCCAAGAAATTGTGTTAAAAACTCATTTTCTTTAAATTTTGCGTTTAACTAGTTTTCGTTCGAAAGATTTTCAAATTGCCCATGTTTTATTCTGAGGATGCGAAACATGAAAATAAAAAAGTTTCTGTCAATTTTTTTATTTCTGAACAAGCCAAGGCTTTGTTGGCGACTGTAAATTTTTGACCAAATTAATGAATCGTAACAAGTAGGGTCTACATTAAGTAAAGCAGAGATCGTGTCACCACCTTCTGACTCAATCATCAGATCAGCTTTTAGATACCATAATATTGCATTGTCATCGGGTTTACATATGTGGTCTAAATTTCAGCCCATTCGATTAACAAAAACTGGTTGAAAATTGACTTGCAAGAATTGACCTAAACTGACATACATCCCAACAAAGCCAGTTAATACAGCGTTTGTAAAATGAACTTTGACAATACAGATCGATATCCGTCAACAGTTTATGCGGGATACTCAATAATGCAATAGTAAATGCAAGATTCATAGAAATGACGGAGTAGTTCCGGTTAATCGATTTTACTGCCACGGCCCCTGACCAATGGAAGCAGTACACATATATCATTTTCAGTGTTGTTTCCGATGTAGTTGGCTGGAAAATATGGTATTGTAAAAACACTTGTGGTTTATCGATTTCATGACGTGTCTCGTCTGCGATTATAGAAGCTAATATTCAATGTACTGTATGACTGTCTGTTACGGTTCTTTGAGTGCTCTAAGAAATCGCTTCAAACTAAAATTATTTATGCACATGACTCGTGACTTAGGTTGTTGCAGAATAATTATATTACAATATCGCGGTAAAGCACCTATAACGTGTTAAGTCCCATCTTTATATCTTAGTAAGTTGTAACAATGTCTATTTTTATATCGTTTACGTTGATGTATTTTTATTCAAAATATGATTCTACATATATTACAGAAAAGCAGAACGCCTCAAACTTGTTATTGCAGCTCAGGATTGATTAAAATTTTATTGAAAACGAAATAATGTTACAAGTTTTGTCCATTGAACATGTAAAATCATGACTCGGCATCATTATAATAGTTTCATGACATAAATTTGACATCTGCCTCGTTATTATTGCCCGTGTTTCAGCTACTTGTGTACTGTGTATAATGTTGACCGGCGGCATTTAATCTAATTTAGTCCGATATTGACCGCTACGTCTCTGGGGTATGGCGAATTATAATAATATTATCGCTGTGTGTTGGGTTGTACTTTGATATTAGTTTTCGAATGTTCTGAAATTGCTGGATCTTGCGAACGTTTTGTGTTTGTTGATATTAGTAAAATCAATGATGTGGTCGACCGATTACTTATTGTTTATATAGGAGAGGCGGAAGATCCCAAGCAGTTTTTGGAAGGATCTTCCATATTTGGTATAGTTTTTTTGGTACCTACTGGTATTTTCATGGTAGATTCAGATCCAGTTACCCAACAGTAAATAAACTTGCATGTGTGGCGTTACCAGAAGCAAAAGCAAAAGTACTTCGATCATTTCATAAAGTAGGGAACAAAATTGTGTTGATTGTTAAAAAATGTCACGAATTAATACAAAGACCTGTCGCGCCTTCATTAAACCATAGAAACCACCAGACGCTTAACACGACCCCCAATAGCCGTCTGTCACGAACATGCCGCTGCCAAAGAAAACATTGCGTGTTAGAACTCGAGTTAACTAAAAATTCCAACAATTCTTGTACTTGTTACGTGAACTTCGTGGGTCTTTCGAGCAATTAGAGGGAAAAGAGTTCCCTGCGTACCCACAGGATATCTGAGAATGGTCTGGAAAGTTTAATAAACCTCCTCCGCATTTAAATCCCCCATTTAACTTTGTCCCGGCATAAGTCCGAGGATTAATCGCAAGACACTGCTCGTGATACTCTCGCCCTTTTTAATCAGGATTACTTGCACTCGCGTTTAATTAAATCCGTTTAGCATTTATTAAGCTTCTCGAGATGCTAGTTTTTGATGAATGAAATTGTTGTGTAAGTGGACAATTGTATTGTGACTAGCGCATCTCCAGGGTTAATTAATCCACAACATCGTTTTTTGATTAATATTGTTTCTTATTGTTGTAAGTGGACGATTACCCTTAAATGATGAAGGATGGATACTACAAACAACTGCCGCACTTAAAATTTTCAGAGACGTCAATTAAATCGAATGCTTTTTTTGCTATACCAATAGAATAAGACAACACGCAAAATTTTATTGACGTCTCTGAATGCGGTAGAAAATATTATTGTTTATAGTCAGCACATTATTACGAGTAAATTTTTTTTGTTATAATAAAAGCCTGCATTTAATAGTTGAATGTGTTTCCCGTCAAGTAAGGTTTTTTTTTGGAATTTAAGTATGAATCTCATTATTATCAACAATATTTTGCTATTTGGATGGCCGATCCATCCACCATCCACGCAGCTAAACGTTCTCCACTTTGTAAAAGTTGTATACCTAGTACTTGCGTTAAAATTATCAGTGTAAAAGTATATTCAATAACTAACCTACCATTATCCTACTAATATTGTAAATGCGAAAGTGTGTGTGTGTTTGTTACTCCTTTATGCTGCAACTGCTGGACGGATTTGGATGAAATTTGGAATGGAAATAGCTTATACACTCGATTAACACATAGGCTACTTTTTATCCCGGAAAATTTAAACGTTCCCGAGGGAATGACGATAATCGAAATCTACGCGGATGAAGTCGCGGGTAGAAGGTAGCAATATATAACTACGTAGATTACATGCACCACATCGAGAAAGTTCATTAGGAAATACATAATGGTTAGTTCTTATTTCTTATTTCTGGAAAATCTTGAAAAATTTAAAACACCATTATAAAGATGAGTTATTATGATTTCTCTGATCTTCACAATGCATTTTTGTTACTTATTTACCTCTACGGTTATTCATTTTAGACTAGTTTTGAACAGTTAATGTGCCCTTAAAAATAGGTCAAATATAAATTTTGTTTACTTTAATACTACACGACGAAGAATGGGCTAAATATGGTGAGGTACCTATTGATGGATCGGTCCGCCGATACATCTTCAATTAAGACGTTGTCATGGACTGACTGATGTAGGCATACCTACTGCAAATTTTGAATCTGACCCTTAATTAAGACCGATCTATTACTGCAACAATATACTGCGAAATTAATTAAGTTTGTGTCAATACACGCTATACACACACCGATTATAATGGATGAGTGCTTGTGTAGCGATACGGCAAATTCAACAGCTGTTGCCGATAGAGCCTAACAAAACAGTTGAATGCTGTGATTTGATTCTCTAATGTACGTAATCGTTTTATTGTGACAACGCTTCTGGAAGAGATGGCTCTAGTTTATCGGTATTTTAAATTACCTTCACATGATGTTCAGGGAGATTCTGTTGTTTACTTATTAACATCACATGTGAGAAAGTGTTGTTGATAATGAATTATCGATAAACCTATAGAGAGAAGAGATTCCTTGAAGGGATAAGTTTACCTGTATATTTATAATTAACATTGTATTTTAGTTCGGTCGTGTGTACACTCGCTATGTTGGAACCTCACATTTGGCTTCTAAATATGAAAACTTGGTGAAATAGTGTAGCTCAGCTTAATCCTAGTGCTAAGCCCCCAGCGGCGAAATTCATGAGATTTACAGGATTACACGCCAACCTCAGACGATCTCTCGGGTCTTTGCCCGAATCTTATGACTCAAATATATATAATTCTCCAGATCATTTTCTTATTATTATAGTGTGTGCTGTTTTGTGGCAGTAGGACCTTGTGCAAGGTCCGTCCGGTTTCGACCATCGTATGCTTACATAATATATCCGTTTAGATCGTTGGTTTCTTGCCTTGGACAATGTCGCAGTTCTTCATGTAATGAACACGTCTTAGGATATTGGGAGTTGTCTGCAATCCTGTTGATTGCTTTCCCTTCCAAGAAAAGATGTGCTTTGCCACTCGCCCCTCTGCTATTCTTGAAACGTGGCTTCCCCGCGCCTACAAAGGTATCGTCATATAAGATAGACCTTTATTGCACCCTCATTGGGTCTTCGCAAAACCATAAAAACGCACAACATATTTATTAAATACTTTAAGTAAAAAATATAATTATGATGAACTGTTAAATACAGAAATAAATCCTTGTATTCTACCTAAATAATTCAATTTTTTTAAAAGGCATTGCTAACATGCCTCGTGTCAACGTTAAAATTTAAAAAATTAATCGTCTCCGTACAAGTTGAAATTCACAAAGCCACAATGGCTGGAAAAAAGCGGGCTTTATAAAACTTTTATATCATATATTCCTCCCCGGGGCTTACATTAGACCGCGTTTCCTAAACGTGTGTTCGAAAAAACTTTGGCAACGAATTTAAAATAAAACTAAAATTTTAGCGTGCATCTGCGCTGAATTTTAAGTGCACTTCGGCCACACTCTACAAGTTTGTTTAGAACTCTGTCTACTAAAATCAGACAAGATAAAATATTTTCCGGTTGAGGATGTTCTGTGCAGAGACTTGCAGAGAACAAATTGAACCGCTCAGAGTAGGAAATTTGAGATTTTGAAAGCTTGTGCGCACCGAGTCGGGCGGAGCCAGTGTGACAAAGACAAGTTTCGTCAAGACCAGCTCTGACATGCCTTGGCTTTTGTGTTTCCCGAGCAATCATTTGTCTAAGAAAACAATTGCACCAACTTCTTAATGTTTAAACTAAATTCATACGTTATTTATTCTTACTTTCTTGTCTAACATATGTCTTCCTAAGGCCCACCATACAACGAAATTTGTCAGTAGAATATGAATCTATTATGAATGAAATAAAGTCTATTTTATAATATGATCAGTAGTCATAAAAACAAAAGAAATTCCAATTTAATTCCTTGGCACTAGATCTTTATTTCAATGGCCGTATTTTGTACTACTATTAGTACAAGGAACCTCAGGAGGAATTAAACAACTTTCTAACCTCAAAATGAACCTTGGCTTTACAATAAAGTTTAATAAAAAAAACGTATTTAGAGTCGAAAATCTACCAAAATTCATAATATAAAAGTGATTAATAAATATTACGTCCAGACTAAACCAGTTTTTATTTCATCAGGATGTCTGTGTCATATTTATGTCGAGAACATAACTCGGAACATTATAACATAAAAACAGCGTGAACATTTTGATCTTTTAAAATAAAACCTGATTTCACATGCAGGAAATTCAATTACAGTGACACGATGTTCAATAATCTTTTCCCGGACGTGAGCCGCACGATGTGACCGTGTCAGCGCGAGAGAATCGAAATGTTTGTTTATGGTGATCATCCTGTTTTAATCTGTTAGTTTAGTTGTTAAATTAACTTAAAAGTATAACCATTTCAACTTAAATCAACCGGTATATCAAACAGTCACAATGTTTGTAAAATATTTCACTGCTGAAATCTGTTTTTGCTCTAAGCATTGAAGGTGAAATTAAATATTATATCAAATCTCATGTTCTAAGTATAAAAAAATCAACTATAATATTTTTAGCTTCGTATAATTTTCCCCCTAATTTATAAATTTCTAATCCCGTTTCTTTTAAAGGTTTTTTAAAATTAAAGGTGGTAGTTGATTAAATATTTACTTTAATCTTGCGTAGAGATATGTCGTCCTCAAAATTCTCACTAAATCTCAAGAATAGAACCAAGAGTAGACAAAAACGTTGTTAAATGGTGAGGTACTGTGGGACAGAGAATTGGATTTTTTTTATTAATATAAAGAAAAAGTTTGAATACGGTATGTCACGCGTTAATCTAATTATTTTTATATAAGATTACGGCGCAATCTTTTGTTAGATTAACAAGTGACTGAAACGCTCAGTAAAACGTTTGAGGCTATAATCAAGCAAGGCGTGTTAAAGTGCAATTACGATTTCTAAAGCCCAGATATTTTGTTTGGGGCACAAAGGCAAATTCCTCCTTGTAGTTAAATTAGAGTTCACTCGAAAAAGAGTTTTATTATGCCCACACTGAATGAGATAGTAATCGTTGTTTGTTGTTTACTGTAGGGCTCATTGTACTCTGGAAAAAAACGGTTGTGTACACATTTGCTACAAATTGTTTTAGAAATTCATATTTAATACTAAGGTGCACACGTTGAAGAGCATAAGCTACTCGTCATTATTTCATTGTACTTGAATTTTGAACATATTTTAACCAAGTGTGTTTATTATTGATGACACTAATAATATAAATTATCTACTAACCTTGCCAATTCTGCCACAGTTTTTTTTTGTTATTTTATTTTGGGTACTTTTACTGATTATGTCTGTGAAACCTTGCGTGGTTTCACCTGAGGTCCTTGCCAAGATGCACTACGCTAACTAGCGTTTCTATTCGTTTAGTTTTTAAGCCAATCGCGTCACTGGATGATGAGAAAAGTCACGTGATCTACTAGTGACGCGATTGGTTTAAAAACGAAGGGTCTCTGATGGTTCCAACGAAAGACCTGCGCCGACTTTAGTGCCAGCATTACGCTGAGCTGGGGCCATTTCGTGACTACATTTTTTGTATGCGTGTTCCTCTGTCCTTGGTTGTTGTTTGTCACGTTTTTTTTTACTGTTAACAAAGAACAAGAAAGCCATCCTTAACTGTCACCTTACCTGCAGACTTTTAGTTATCCCGTGATCATGACAATTGCGTCACAAAGCGATGGTAGTCAAGTTCAATGACGAAAGACGGAAGAAGAGATAAATAAAAAATAGACCGTATTTACTTGTATTTATTTTAAATATTCTTGTAGTTTTTGACATATTTTTGTTGCCCGAGTTGTTAATATACTTTTTGAACAATAGTTAATTCAGCGAAAACGTTCCAAAATGACCTCATTTGACAATTCTGAAAGTTCTTGTAAAGATACATAATTTGTTGTCCCTTTTAACTAAACTTGTTATTACATTTATGAGTCGCGCCGTGGGACATCAAAATTCTTGAAAAAGTTTGCTGTGAGGATAGACGCACATTGCATTGTATATAAAAAAAAACGGGAGTGCTTTAGGTAGTCAGTAATAGTGCGTGTTACGTAAGGTATAAATAATTAAAGTTTAAAATTGAATCCTAATGTGATCTATCTTAACGTCATGTCATGATGTAAACTTTTTAGGGTGATAACATATGTGGAACAACGAAAATCACAAAATTACTCTTTGTTCATACAATAAAGTAGTAAGAATGACAAAAGCGTTATTTTAGATTTTCATAGTTCCAAATACAATGTCATTATCATTAAAGAAAAAACCTTTTGACGATAAAATTGATCTGAATTAACATTTTAAATTATAATGCTTGACACATTTTTACTAAATACCTAAAGCACAGCCGTGAAATTTCGTTATTTTTTAAATAGCTCACAAAGTACTTTAGCTATCCACACAGCAAAAATTAAAACTTTAATAAGTATTTTTTCTCTGGTACGCGATTATTTATAAGAACGTCCATTGTTTAAAAATGTTGACTTTTAACGAATAATTTTATTTTACGTGACTAAGTCCCAAAATAGGGGTATGTTAAGCTGCTAGTCTTGCGACCTTCATTTCTTCAACGTTGTTGATGTCAACACGAACAAATTCAGGTATTTAAATTCACCCCCGAAATATTCGGTCTTGTTTGTTTAGAATACTTAAAGTTTCGGGTCGTTCGCTGTTTGTGTTATGCCATGTTACAGGATAATCCTATGTTGAATCGTTAATGCAGTAATACGATTCCATTACATAACAATACATACCAATTGAGATATCTATGTTTATCTAAACACATATCATAAGTCCTCTATTATGCGTTCAAAACCCGTAGGAAATGAGTAGCATTATTACAACCAATTTTACTATTAGAACTTTCTTGTCTGTGGTAATAGGTAAAATGTGTACTGTAATGTTATAACGTTGGGGTTATTACGACATGGCTATGCAGTTCATTTTACGGTGAGCGTAAAGGACGGAGCTATATCAGTTACATAACTATGTCCTCTTCTCTCAGCGTAAAATGAATTGCACAAAGACATTATAATATACCCCACAGTATAGATTTCGGTAAGGTTATGAGTTTAAATTTGGAACAGCTGTCAAAATTCAGGGTGTATTTTTAATATAAACCGCACGACATTAGATCTCGAGTCACTTGAGAATAGGGACTTCCTTCGTTTGTCTATAACTTAAAAAAAAACATTCGTCTTCTAAATACATTCATAGACTGTTCCAATATTCCAGGAGTTAAGGTAAAGTGTGTTTGTTTAGTTACATCTAATATTTAGTTTACAACGTTTGTGTAGATTAAAAATACCCTGCGGCAAAGTTGACCTCGGCTCTAAATTTAGGTTAAGTAATTAGGCAAACGCTGACTTTGCCTTCGTAAATTATTTTTCCCCAATTCTGCTTAACCTTTAGAACTTTCTGGACAAAGCATTAGCGCTGTCATTAGACAAGTGTCAGTGAATTCGTCATAGCTTTGACGAAGTATAAAATATAGTGCCTATAGTTCGTCGATGGTCATAGTACATAGTATTGTAATGCCAAAAATAATAACGACGTTGAATTTATTCAACAATGACATAACCTTGTATCAAATCTTGGCTACTATCAATTTAATCATGCTGTTTGGCATGGAATAGTACATTGTAGCCCAGGTACAGAAAGTAAGCAATAGATGGACGAGTTAGTTCGCGGGCCGAGCCGCAGGTGAGGACCGCGAAGATACGAGTCCATCTATTGCACTTTCTACCGAGGCAATACTATGTGCTTTTCACGCCTAATGTAAGGAAATAAAACAGGTTAGGACATAATACACAGTTTAATTAAAAGTAATATTGATATTAGCATTAGGACAGTTGCTGAATGACAAGGAAATGTTTTTTCCCGGAACATTTATATTAGTATTTTGTGTCATTTCGGCCGGTATCGGTATCGGTATCGGTATCTTCCAATCAAAAGTTCAAAAGTTTAGCGTTTGTTTCCAATTAAAAGAACAGAAGTAATTTTCATTCCCGCCTTTTTAACTTTTTTAATTTTTACCTTATTTAAAGATGCAAAGGCGTTTTTCACGTACGCCTTAAAAACTTACATAAAAACACGTTTACAATCGCAAAAATACACTTTCACTGAGCGGATTTGACGTTTTAATTTTTTAATTAAACGTTCTAATGTCATATTTGTCAAACATTTTTTTATTTATTTCCGAACGAGTTACTAATGTCATAAATAACCGACCAATAGCAGAGTAGAAAGTAAACTGGTCTAAAAACACTCCATTTTACTTTGCAACTCAACATTGTTGGACTGTTTTTGTGTTGTACTACTAAGAGCAACTTTCTATTCTGATTTCGATCCTTCTTTGGCCATATTTCCGAGCAGTGGCGTGAAAAACTTATTAGCAGCATATTTTGATTCATATTAATATTATTGTTTTATATTGCACTATATTCCTATGTCTTGTGTTGACTGTGTGTGGTCTCTTCTGCAATACAAATATAATTGTTGATTGCCATGCATATACGGGTAAAGGTGGTCTCAGACATAGCCGCTCTGACATAGCTGATCTGTCTTCGTAGAACTACGCGAGGCTCGCGGTCGGCTATTGTTTTCACTTTAACATTAAAAAATGTATCTTACTAATACAGATCAAAGCTCGCTTTTCAATGTCTCACTTTGAGCCGATCTGGTGCCGAGCGGTTATGTCTGCGCCGACCTTAAATCATACCGGAGTCATTAAAACCATTTTGTTAGAACAATCCTCTTTTTAGTTAAGTTAGGTACCCAGTTGATATAATAAAGTGAAGTGCAGGTTTCGTCTAGATCACTTGAATTTAACACTTTACCCTTTAACTTGCCATCAGACAACAGTGTTCCCATGTGTTCCAGTGCGAGGGCAAGACAACAGATGAACGTAAAAGTATATTTTTTGGCAACACATTTGCAGTCTTCAGATTGACATCGTCAGATTGCAATCTTGAGATTGTTATTACATACGAGCTTTAGAATCCACTTAGGTATTATCACGTGGCCCGTGTGCTCTATGACGCAAAAAGCCTTAATGAAATTACACTAACATTTTAATTAAAAATTCATGAAATACCAAAAAATGCACTTTGTTTATTTATTAGTCCAAGTTAATATTCCATGCCTACATTTTTCCACGGCAGCCTCACAAAGAAGAATTTTAATGCAATTTAGTAGTACGCCCTGAGAACTTTCTGTGACATTTTTAAATATACAAGCAATGCCTTAGACTCCACATAAAAGTCTGCACTTCCAAGCTTTATTTAAAATTAAGGTGTATTTTTATTAGACCAAGGTACTAGCGACCCGCCCTCGCGTCGCTTCGGTTTATATGAGTTTTCTGTAACTACATATAAACCATCCTCTTGAATCACTCTATCTATTGCTGAGAACTACATTGAAATCCGTTAAGTAGTTTAGAAGATGTCAGTAAATAGACCGTGGAAGTGACTTTATTTTATATTACGAGAATTTAAGAAGAAAGAAGAAGAAGATGAGAAATAAGAAGAATTGAGTGAGAAGATTTGCGTCGTTCGTTTGGACTTTATCAAAATTTTTTGCGATTTCAGAAAATACCCATTCTCAGAAGCGTCAATTAGTACCTATGTAGGTACTCGTATTTATGAATAATGTTAATGGTATATTACAAATATTATTTCGTTATTTAGTAGGAAATCTAATAGACTAAAGCCTAACAGGAACTTCTTCATGCGTTTCAGCCACCCTAAATATAACTATATTATATGTTGCATTATAAAGAAAGTAATTTTGTCGAAAGATATAAATGAACGAAAGTTAAATTGGACGGGATTAGACAAACGTAAGGAGGTAACGAATTAAAATGTTGTTTTTTGTTATTTGTGTATGGAACTCTAAAAAAGAGTTATTTTTCATACAATAAAGTTAAGAGAGTTAAAATGTTCGGCAAATTAGGTACGTAAATAAAAATTATCCCGCTGTGTCTCATTTTTATTACAGGACGCTCTTAATCTTGGAACATAATAATGTGGACAATTCCTTGCATAACATTTTAAATTTATTTAAGAGTTCTTTTTATTTCGACATAAACGCTAGCCGGGTTATTAAATTTTATTCGGTCGTTTATTTGGAAGGTAATAAAAAGACCGCGAATTCGTTTACTTTACAGGTGAAAATAAAGTTATAGTAACTGTAAAATTAAAGTGAAAAAAAAAAGATTTTATGGTTGCACGAGATAAATACTTTTATGTTACAAATTAAAGTGGGATTTGCGAAATACGTTACGAGAGTTTGTTCGGATGGCTCCCGCCAAGCAGTAGTGTTTGTAATAGTGTGATCTGGCGTGGAGATAAATAGAATATCATTGAAACTACTAGTATTCCGTCTGAGCTTTAGGGTTGGCATCGCAGTTTGCAAGCTTGAGATTAGTTTAGTTTAGTTTATTTATTAATCAATGTAATATTATACGCGGAATAGAGAAAATAATGAAACAGAAATGATTATACTAAAACCATTCTGCTCTTACACTATTATCAACAGCTAACTCAATTTAAAATTATTTATTAAAAACATCTCAATGTTTCATTTTCAATTATTTACAAAATATTTTGAGAAATCACAAATTGCGTAAAACTATAAATTGATTTTTCAAATTAAAACTTATTTTTGTCCTAAGAAAACAGGGGAAAACTCATAATACTGCGCAAACTGCGAGGGGTTAAAACAAAATCAACATGAGGTTTCAACTGCTGTCCCATGAAACTCGTAATCAAATTTTGGATGAAATCGCCGGCGCGCGCCGTTGATAAAAATATCCGGAGTTTTAATTATAAAATTGTTTGTGCTGAAAAGGTGGATTCTTTTATTTGAAAATTTGAAACAAAAAATGTTTATAATTTTTTTGGACACACTGTATTAATTTAGCAACGAGTAAAAATGGGTTAGGTAGTGGTAGGATTACGTGCGCAAGGTTGCTTTTGTGATTAGGTATTTATGTGAAAACTTTTATATAACCACGATTATACTATTGAAAGAGGTTTTAGTTTATTAAATGTCAGAGGAGAATCTTACATTAAATTCTTGTACTATGGTTACCTAGGTAATGATACATGTATGTATTATGATGCAACTACAGCGATAACAGACACTTTAAAGGCATGATTACATGTTCATATTAATATTAATATAGGGCATTTACTTTTAGCTTTTGCACGTATTATATTTCAATTATGATAATTATGGGAGTAGATAAAAAATATAATTTAACATGCCGATGCCACTCAACGTTACCTACACTAGTTATGTCACGGAGATACACCATGGTAACACATTTTAGAGACAAATAACTCGTTCCTTTTTCAAAATGGTGTGGGAAAAATCGCCACTAAGGAACGACTTTATTGTCATTACCTGACTCTCAGTGTGGCCGTTAAATCTTCAAACATGACCTAGGTTTGCTGTGTTACTCTGGCGCATGAAATAGGAACACGGTTTATGCTTCCCAAATTTTGAATGCTGAATACGAAACTTTAATAGTAAAAGTTTTGCCCGATACAATTTAGCAAATTCCCTTATATTATTAAAGTGAAATTTGATGAAGATTTTTGGTTGTCTGTTACTCAAGCTTTTAATATGGGCGCCACAGATTGATGAATGTTGTGTAAATTCATTTAAAGTAAATATTTAATTTTACTCAGACTAAAAAAGTGTAATAAGATTTGGGTATTTATCTATTTATCTGCTAGGTGTCTGCCGATTTCAATGCCTTTTTTTTAAATTAAATGCTTGTTAATTTGGATGGCACTAAGCTAGGCGTGTGTAAAAACGGTAGAGCCGTGTAAGAGTCATTGACTCTGAAAGCAGGGACTGCAATTACGTACGTAGTTTTTTTAATATTTAAGTTATATCACAGTTATCAATATAATTCATTTCAAAATGTGATTCAGTCTTAACCATGTTTTTTATGTCTCTTATCAAATGTTACTTGTTATTTTTGTAATCTATTGTAAAAATCAATCTTCTTCTGACGCCATGCATGCGTGTTTTAGCCTGCCAACTCCCAGTCAATGAACTCGTAAGATATATGTAACTAGAGAAGGATGACTGTATATAATACTTGTAGCATTAAGTCCGCCATTTGTACACCATTTTAATTTACGCATATAAAGTATTTATATCAATTAATAACTGCTACAGTGCTTTATCTCTTCCATGCCTAGGCAAGTCTCGACTTAATTCCATGTTTGTCTTATTGCAGTTGTCAGCAACCTTGCTGGTGTTGCTTCATCTGTCGATGCACGTCGTGGATGAAGGCTACGCAGTCAACCCAAGTAAGTGTAGTGTTTAAAACCTTGGACAACCACTTAGGTAAAAAGTTTTTCATCTTTCTTTGAGTTTGAAGACATTAATCTCGATTATTTACTGGAGTTTTGTCCGATAAGAAGATACATTGATATATTGATACATTGAGATATTGATACGAGTGAAAGGTACATCGAGTAGGCAAATATTTTTAAAATGTATGCTTGTAAACATTTTATTGTACAAAACAAAAACCACAACAAAACACTTTAAAAAAAGGATGTACAAAGAGATATACTAAAAACGTACCAAATATTGGGTATATATCTGCCGGTCGTCTATACAATAGAATATACTGATTCCAATAAGTATTTTTATTAACGATTTAATTGAAAATGCAGTTGGCTTCACCCCAATAAAAGTTAATATGCTCTGAAACTCTCGTGCTATTAAATTTTAATTCATAGGTTATTACTATTACATAGTTTCCAGAACATTGGCATTCCTCATATTTCCTATACCCACCATTTGCAAACATCATAAAATTATTATCAAAGGGCGGCTAGACTCACAATTAATTGCTTACTCCCACAGGCATGCTGGCGGACACAGGGTTAAGCCAGAGGCTAATAATTTGACCTTCGTCTCGCTACTTCTTACTAATTTGCTTTACTATAGTTTGGAGACGTCTCGACCCTAACCGTCTCTGGTGACAAGTGTCACTGTATGTTTTGTTCCCCATACCTTACTAAATAACCTTCGCAATCTTGCCGCCTTAGGGACGAAAACAGTGCAAGCTAGAATTCTACGAGATAACCATTCCATGACAACTAATTAATCGCCATTTGTTGTGTGTGTCATGAAAAATAACCAATAACTACTTAGACAATAAGGACAAAATTCAATGTACCATTTATGAGGAGCTACTTTATTTTCTGATATATGTAAACGTGCCTTGGCTAAAAGGGATTGGCTAAAATTTTCCTAGCTGCATAATTCAGAAAACCCCGATAATAATTTACGGCTACCCGTCGAGCATCAACACTGACCATTCATAATCTTTAACGGCGGCCAAAATACCGTGTTTACTTTCTTGAGGGCAATATTAGGCGCGTAAACATAGTGAACATCGACCTTACCTCACACAATATAAATGAAAATCTGCCTTGTTTTACCAACGTTAGGCTCATTTTAGGGGAGCAGCTGATCGTAATTGGTGAAAAGGTGATTGTAAACAAGCCGAGCCTACGTTTTGAGTAAAGAAACCCCTCGCAACATCTCGTTTGCTCAGCGGGCTGTGGGCGCTGTAACCCAAGCTGACTTGATGAATTTGTGGTGAATTACGGAAAAACACTGGACGGCTTCTTATCTAAATGGGTTACGTTTCACAGCGTTTTTATACAATTTGGAGGAACTTGTACGATGCGAAACTGATACCTGTGAGGAAAATAAGGCATTGGGTAAATAAAAAAAAGCTTTATAACTAATTATCACCACATTGAAGTATCATAGTTATATCATTCATAAGATACATTTTACTTGTTATGGTGAATAAAATTAACTAAATAATGATCACGTCGTTAGATCATGTCGTGAGGATAATAAGTGTATGTCATGTGGTCTGCCTTCAATCGTATTCCATGAGGTACCTGTTTCTTTTAAATATTGTTACATAGTCCACAGTGCTATTGTTGGTTAACAATCTATAATAGACTTAAGAACTGAAATTAACTAACGAGAATACTTTTCTAATTGTTAGAAACATAAAAGATAAAACGTTTATTTGATAATTCAATCACACACATACAATTGTCATAAGTGGAAAATAAACAAAATCAAATGAACTTACAAACTAGGTACAATCTCAACCGCATATGTGCGTCGCAGCAGTACAAAAAGGTCATGACTCACCGTACCTATAGCGTGTTACTATTTTAATAGAAAAAGACCGTAATTGTGTAAGTAATTAAAACAAGCTACAATTACCCGCAGTGCAAAAAACGTGTCAACTAAAGCTGTGTCCAAAATGGTAGATGCACGACGGTCGAAAAAGTTTTCATTCCGGGTGTTCACCAGGGGTGGCGTTTGGGCCTTTGTTTGTTAATGCTTATGAAGAACAAGGGAATGCGGGCAACTGCCAAGTGCTCTTTGTGAGCATTCCGCGTTTATGCTATGGTTGCAAATTTAAGTAAAACAAGTGAAATTAACTCCCTTGTCGCGCATGTTGATCGTTTTAGTAAAGGTGGTTGTGAGGAATGTTTTGTTTTTTCATCTTTCACGTCGAAAAGTTGAAGTTAAACCACTTGTGTCTAGTTCACCCGTACGAGTAATACAATGTAGATGTGAATTTTATTACAAGCTTTATAGACCTTTATTAGGTTATATGAGCCTTTGTAAGGTTTTATGAGGTTTCAAGCTTTAAAATACATAGGCATCAACATAAAGAGAAGTCTTACAACCTGTAAATTAATGTTAACAAACGGGTCTTTGGATGACGTAATCGTATAAACCACATTAAAATAGATTTCATTAGGCACGTATTCCCTCAAAAAGAAATATTTGCAATATTATGTACCAGTTTCAATTAGGTAGGTACCGTAAAATGTTTCATTTACTTCGTAGCTGGATGTATACATCGATTATTTTAAGCTAATTTGTAATCAACCTTGACTTATAAGGTAACAAACGAAAAATTCACGATGGAGCATAGTAACTATGCTCCATAGTGAATAACTTAACCATGGGGGAGCAAAGTAGGAAAATTTTACAGTATCTAATCTGTAAGTTAAGACTTATTCATGACTTTTAGAAGACTATTAAGACTGGAATAAATAAATAAGCTAATAAATCTACATCCTTACATGCTATTAAAGTTACATCAGTAGGTCAGCATTCTGAACAAAACTAGACTTTGTGAAACTCCCGATCGTGACGTAATAGGTAAGAAATAAGCAATATGGCGTACAGTCAGCCGATACAAGCGTATGATGAGCGGTCGACGCTGAATAATGTATGAAGGGTTGTTTCCGTGCACCAGATAATCGCGGCGCAGTATACTTTGAACAGATATTTCGAATAGCAAACGATAGTTGATACCTATTATTAATTAGAAAAAAGTAAGATCAACGAAGTCCACCAAACAGCGGTGTTCGCAATGTTGTGTTCAAGTGTGGGACAAGACAACCGGTAAAATTACTAGTATAGATTAGTATAGTTTTATCTTAGTCCTCAAGGTTGACAACGCATTAGTAGTCTTAAGGCCATATTAGTAAACTCATCTAGGCTGAGATGCCCGTCACAAGATACTTCAATGTAAACGTCAAGACATAGAAAACTGTAATTTTTGACACATCTTGAAACGAGCATTACAGTTGACATCAGTTTATTAGTACGGCTCTTAGGAATGCAGGCTTGAGATTGTAATGTTGATAATGCAAATGTCTATGGGTCTCAGATGCCACTTATTACTATGCCTTCTCTATGCCATAAAAAAAGTTTTTTCTAAGCATCATGTTTGATGTTAAAAAGTAGATATTGATTTTATTTTGTGATTTGACCTTTGAACATACATTTTAATACAATTAACTACAATTATTTACTTTATTAAGTAGCAAATAACATAAGAAATAATTTTAATATTTGAAAGTTAAACATAACAGGAAAGAACTGTGATCTAAGGAGCTTTGAAAGAACTTGGGTCAATTAGATGTCACTTCTTTAACTAGCGAAACCGTTTACGAACTTGGCATGATTTTCACATTTCTGTTTTTGATGGGTTATTATCAAAGATCGGAATAGGTAGAGCTAATTTGCCTAAACTGGATGCACCTTCATTCAATAATGTATTCCCATTTCGCTCACGCATGAATGAATATGCGTCAAGTTTAGGCAAATTAGCTCTACCTATTCCGATCTTTGGTTATTTTTTTTTGTCAAATAGGTGTTTGTTTCCTTTTTTAATAAATAGACTTAATAAAAAAAATCTTGCGCCTGGAAAATTAATACATTCTGATGATTTTTTTTTGTAAAAATCGCCTTTTCCGATTTTTTTCTTTGTATACCTACACACAATTACCCAGCTAGACGTCAAAGGACGGTGGGCTAATTGGCCTATATGACCGATGAGGACAAGCGATATGTCACCGGGTAGGTAATTCTAAGTTGTTAAACTATTACTATTGCAGGCAGTTCGAAATATTTTTGTGACAAAAAAGTTATCGCCATGCAAAGGTACGGTGTTTCAAAGTAATTGTGCTAACGTCGTCTATGTAGGTTCCGATGTTCCGATGATGATGTATTTGAAATTTCCCGGTACACAAAATTGTTAAAGAATTAAAAAATATATCCGATGATATAGCGCTTATTGTTATTGGGTTCCAGGCCAGTGTTCAGATTCAGATTCAGATTCAGATTTTATTACTCAATATAACACAGTATAAATTACATTACATGTCAAATTATATGCAGTTACATTGAGATCGTCAGAAATAAAATAAAATTATAATAGTAAAAATAGTAAAAGTCAACACAAAAACAAAGTACATTACAAAACATGTTCATACATTTCAGTTAGGTTTTTGATGAGTCAGTGATAAAAATGACGATTCTCTCTATCTCTATCTCATTATTAACTGTTTGAGCTGTAGTTATGAAATTTACAGCTCTAGTTATTTTAATGAATTTTAATTATACTTTATACTTTAAAAATAGATTGGTGTCAAAAGTGAAGTTCGTGAACTTGGCTGACACAATGCCGCGTGTCTAGATCAGAGACAAGGAAAGTAAATAGAGCGTGTATTTGGTTTTGCCGTCAGCTATTTTAATTATGAGCCACCACAAAAAATATATACTAAAGTAAATCGATGATGTGTAAAAATTCAAATGTTTTCGTAATTGACTTCGTGCCATAAGGTTCGATCGATCGTTAGGTCGATGGGCTGTGACACACCTGTTGCCCATATGGGAGGTCTTTGGAGAAGGTCTATATTTATTAATCATAATAAATAGTACGCGGTAAAATACCGAATTACTGGCCCTAAAAAAACCAGTTACCGGCACCTAGTGATTGTTGAATTATTGTCTCTATTTCTTTATGTCAAAGTTCATGGTGGCCAACAATAGGGCAGTTCACCCCAATTTTTGAACAAAAATAATGCTCCAAATTTGTTGGACTGACCGTTGTTAGTTACCGCTGACCGCACGTATATAGCCGCGGCCGAGGCAAACGTGAAAGAGGGCATTTATTTCATTGCCAGCGGTTTCTAATCGCCCATTTCCTTTTTTTTCCTTTTTTTTCGAAAGCAGAATTGTTAATGATATTAAAACTTTCCACAAGCCCTTGTATTCCTTCGCTGCTTGCCATGTGTTGCTTGATACGAGATAATATTGATGTAGGTATGTATACGCTTCATAAAAAATAATAAAAAAAAGTACAAAGACGAAACGGATAATTACTAGATTTAAAGGGAAAATAACAGTGAATTACTAGCTTTAAAGATTTGTGAAGGTGAAAATTTGAACTTAATGAAACCTACTTATTCGTGTATATTTTTTCAAAGTCAACGTCTTTTTTTCCTCTTTATACCTCTAATATTCATCGTGGCGAATTATTTTTGTTGGCTCCCTTTACGTGATTCAATGAACTAAGCAGCGCATTTCGAGAGCTCCTTTGGCGGTTCCATTTCCCTTAATTATAACGTTTTTAGCTTTAATCTTCAATTGTATTACTGATGATTAGCATTACAACATGATGTTTCAAGATAAAACCCGCAGGCATTGTCATTCAAATCAAGAGCTGAATCGTAACAAAACCGCTCTGTGGCAGCGTTAAGCGCTCACTCCATAACCACCAAGTTATTCCGCCTCTTTGTTGAATATAATAAAGAGTTTGTTTCGGTTTGAATTTTCATTTCGCAAACGCTAATTACATACCGCTTTTGTCTTTAAAAGATATCTGTATTGTAATATTAATAATTACTGGGACCATGCCTTGAATCTGAGTTTACAATTGGCATATTTTCGTTGCCTCCGGCTTCAGTGAAAAATTGTGATTTGTGTTTTCGGTTTTTCTTTTTAAAAACTATCTGTATAAGATCATAGATTTCCAGAAGGAATGTTCTTAGTACAGAAAGATCAAAATGCTACATGAAAGAAGACCAAAAATATCAAAGGACAGGATACCCATTACGGGAATAAAGTCAATTGAAACGGCCATGTTACATACAGCCAAAGCGATGCCATTGAACAAAATCGCTCATAAAGGCGGGGTTCATTATACGAGAACCGCCCTTAAGTTGGTGTTAATAACAAGCCAACTTCCCTGCAGCCAGCTGTCGTATGATAACCATTAACCTAAAAGCGTGCGGTACTTTGCTTAATGTGACTCCAATTTAGACTGAAATAATCTTCCCATATTGCAGGTCGTGGTTAGGCTAAACGTAATTCCCGTTTAGTTAATGTCGTGTGAATTTAGATCAGATGTTATACTCGTATTAACTTTATTGTATTGTAAGCTTCAATAAATTGGAAAAATAAAATATAAAGTCTTAACATCTCAATTTATCTTTCAATTCGGAAAATCTTTTCTCTGATGTTTGTTACTCAATTACGCATCAACCACTTAACGGATCGGGATGAACCTTGGCACACATATAAGCTAGGTCCTGAAATAGGACAGGACAATATTTAATCGTTAAAAAGTATGAATTCGCCACAAGGTAGAGCCACTTTGTATGGACGAGTAACAAAATTGAAAAGGTCTGCTCAAAGTCACTCGGTGGTTAAACGATTTTCCCTATACAGCGTAATTGTAAGCTTTATATTTCGTTCTCGATTCGGTTATGACAAAAATATACATCCTGGTAAGATCAAAATTTGAAGTCAATATGCTGTAACCCCAGGTACGTCAATATGATTGGAATAATAACTCGATATATTTTGACGGGCAAGAAAAACCCTTATTATGAAACTTAAAAGTCTAGACAATATCGAGATAAAACATTTGATAAAAATTGGTACCAGCAGACGAAAATTCTTACCAACCTTTTTTGCATTTGGAACAATGCCAGGCATTTGATTAGTTTTCGTCTAAATCTTTAATGCAAATGTTTAACTTAACTTTTTGAAGAGCTGGTTTCGTTTAACAAATATATTAGCGTCATTCGTACTATTTAGGTAATGAAATTATTAACTGTCACATAAATATCGGTAACAATAATAAACCTTACTCACAGCTACTATTGCACAAAACCCGGTCTCGTATTTAATTTTAATCGTGAAACAGAACAAACCCACTTTTGTATTAATTGACTAAAATTAATTTTCCATTAAAATATATTTGTCCATTTCATAATCGCTTTGACATCGATCAGGTTATGAACGTCCATTTGCATAATGTAACATTGGCGAGGGGTTGTTTTAAACTTTCATAATGTGTCGACATATCATTGTCGAATGACGCACTTACTTATAGTACGATTTAATTGATGAGACTACCGTAATGAATTATCTACTAACAATATAATTATACCATACATAATAACTGACATAACTCATAATGTACTCATAATGTGTAATGTATGTGTATGTTAAACTAAATAACATTACAATAGATCAAGTTGAAAATTTCAAATATCTCGGAAGCATTATTACCAGTAACGCAATATGTAGCCAAGACATCATTGCAAGGATTGCAATAGCCAAACAAGCTTTCAACAATAAGAAACATATTTTCAGATCAAAAATAACAACTAACATTAAAAAGCATTTCATAAAATCGTACATCTGGAGCATAGCCTTATACGCCAGTGAAACGTGGACACTGATACAAAGAGATAGAGAAAGATTGGAGGCTTTTGAAATGTGGTGTTGGAGAAGAATGGAGGGGATAAGCTGGACGGAAAAAATTACAAATGACCGAGTGCTGAATAGAATAAATGAAAATAGGAATTTACTAGGAACAATAGAAAATAGAAGAGGAACAATGATAGGACACCTGCTACGACACGACTTTTTCCTTAGAAATATCATAGAAGCGAAGTTAGAGGGAAAGAGAGGCAGAGGAAGACCAAGAAGAAATTACTTTGAGCAGATAAAAGAGAAGGTTAAGGTTGGGTCGTACCAGAAAGTTAAGCAGTTGTCAGAGGACCGGAGCGGTTGGCGATTGCTCCACCGACAAGAGCATGGCTCTTAAATGGAGAGAGAGAGAGAACTCATAATGTACACTATACTTACCGTCATGTTACCTGTATGTTTGTATTTCGGAGTGAAAGCAAGAATTTGGCAAGTTTATTAATTTATCTGCGCCTGCGGGCTTAGTATGGATGCGTTTACCCCGCGACAAAATGTGGATAAAGCATCCGTCACTCTCGTACTTATTACAAGTCAGAAAGTGACGGATGTTATATCCATATTTTGTCACGCGATAAACGGAGCCATACTAGGCTCCCTGCAATAATAAGAGAACTTAACCTTACCATACTTGAAATATAATGTTTTACATCGTGTAGTGCAATTAATGGAACGTGGCTGTTGAACGACCCGGGTCACTTTGTCTTGCCGTGCCACCCCCGAACGGGTTAACTAATTGAATATACCACTCAAAGGATTATTAGCCCGCTCATGATTTCATACGGATACCCTTACTTTAAGGCGTTTAAGGTACGTGTAGCCGTGAGACCTCAGATTATAATGATAAGGCTTAAGTAGCGTGTTTAATCAAATTATGCACGTAAGACGACCCTCGATGTCCTGCTGTCAATGGCATTAATCTATCATGGCTTACTTCTTTCTAATATTTTTTTTGGGTTAATTGGTCTTTTGTTATTTCTTTTTAGGGCATGGCAATAAATGACATGGGTCCTATTGACTTTTGAAATTTGAAATTGATGTTATTATAAGCACAAACGTTCATTAAATGTATTGTCTTAAGTCGCGTTCTGTCACTTTCAAATGAGAGAATGTATGCTAATGAACGTTTCACTGTACTTCTGTGTATTTTGTGCGTCTCTTATGCTACTCATACTTTAATAATTATACTTAAAACAATAGTGAGAACGCTTTGTTTTAAGGTTAGCCAATAAGCATGTTGATCGCGATCTACCGCACTCAAATAGTTTTCATATAATCTATTTACTTCTTCCCTATTCGTATGACGTCGCATGTTCATGGCTTCTATTTTTTTTAAATAGCATATAGAAGACAGATCTACATTCTCAAGGCTGCAAATGTATTGCCAACCCTAAGGATTAAAGATGGAATGGGTGTCCATCGTAATCCCTACTAACTTCTGCCATAACGCATCGTTTGTGTCCTAAGTATCTAAGTTTTCCAAAAGGTCAGGGTTGTATTATAACAACATTAAATAGTTTTAAAACTCAGATGGCTTGCAGAAAATTCGGACGAACGATTAATTAGTACAAATGGATAGGGCTACCGTAGGAGAACCAGATAGAATACCTCTACGCTAGTAATTTTACCGGTTTCAATTTGATGTATTGTTTCCGTCAGCTTATGCGTTTATTCACTGTATTAAGCAATTACTTTATTAATTCCCGTTCCCAGAGTTGAATAAAGCCTTCGGACAGGCGAGAGTGTTATTGATTAATGGTGCCGCCTCGACAGGTGATGGGGAACTGGTGGAGTTTTCCTGTGTTCGCATTTTTGACGTGATTCCGACGGCAATCATTTATAACTAGTGACTGACGCCCGTCATTCGGAGGTTGATAAGGTCTCTGATATGCTAGTTAGTTTAAAACTAGCTGAAATTGAAGTTACTGATAGGTGATTCTAAATTTATCTATACTCTATACTGTATACTATCTATAGTAATATAAAGCTGAAGAGTTAGTTTGTTTGTTTGCTTGAACGTGCTAATCTCAGGAACTACTGGTCCGATTTGAAAAATAATTTCAGTGTTAGATAGCCCATTTATCGACAAAAGCTATACCTAGTTTATAATTATATTATACTCACATAAACCGAATCGAAGCGAGGACGGGTAGCTAGTGTGACTTTGGTCAAAATATTGTAGGTATGTATGTAAGCACATTATTGGAGAAAACGCAAAAACATTATTTTCAAAATAGGGTAATACTAATGCGAAGCTCTCCCTTTAAGGAATTTTAGCTCTATTTGACTGCTTCTTTCTTCATAAATAATACCCATTACATGTGCAAGTAAATTAATCTAGAGGATTGTGACTTCGTTATAAATTATATATTTGCATTATTTCGATAGCAATAACCGGACATATTAAGGTACTGTAAAGGTTGAAGACCTCCACGTCGCCTCTATGGCTCGATATTTAAAATAGGAACACTCTTGAAAATAACAGACAGCTGTCATGGACAGAACTACCACTTAAACTTTTATTAGAAAATGTTTGAATGAGTAAACAACGACTTTTATTTTAATAAATGTTTATCGTATTGCAAAGTTAAATTTAGAGACAACCCCTTTAGTGCTTTAGTGAATTATCGATTTCGAAAGTTATTCCTATTGATGAAGTTGACTAATAAATGTTTAAAAAAAATATTTGATGTTAAATCTTTACACCGAAAATGGCTTCTGCTCAATAATATTGAACATAAAACCAAACATTGAAACATTCTAAACTTTACAATTATCTCCGTATTCTATAGGTAAAGCAATATTTCCGCTACTTTGTTTACTATTATAACACAATGTTAACTGCCACCAATTGACGTTCAAAAACACAATACCGCGGCCGAATTATAAAATGTCTAAAGCCACGCATACAACACGCAATTGAGTTCACGCGAAATTATAAATGAACCCGGGTTTTGTTGTCAAGTCTGGGTTCCGTAATCTGCGCCCCGCGGCGGCCCGCTCGTCCGGCGCGCCCCGTCCTAACATTATTTTAAATCAAAACAAAATTTTGGCATGTGGCATAGAACCTCTTTTTTTTGGGGCGTAAGTTAAATTTCAAAATTATTAATATTTTATTACGGGCCATTATTTTATTATTAGGCGGGGCATTATTTTATTTTTTGTAGCTTAGATACTTATTTTACAGTGTTCATAAAAGTTTATTGTTCAAAGTTTATGGCTCTATAAACTACTTATATAATACAAGATAAATATTACAAATTAAAAGTATGGGAAATTAAAAATATTAAAGCAATAATAAACCTAATTACAACTAAGCTAAAAAAAAGAGATTCAATTAATACAAAAAAAAAAGAGGACCCCCGTGGCAAAGTACCACAGATGCTGGCAGCATTATTTTTCCCTGTTGTATTTTTGTCTATTTTATAAATGTTATCTCTTTTCTTTGTACCAAAAAGTGTTTACATACATACATACATTCATATATACATTTCCTCGTTTTCAATGCTTAGGCGTTGCCCGAGGAAGCTGCTATTTAGCTCTGTGGTCTCCGGTGGTTTCTATTACGATTTTCGAAATTATCCTTAAAAAGGCTTATAGCAAGAACCGTTCAAAGTTCACTAAAAAAGTCACTTCACTGCTAATCTATTTAGCTGGTTATTTAAAAGCAAAATGTCGAATCTAATATTTCAAAAATACCATAGATTCGTATTGCGTTATTTGGCGTTATGTTTCAGAAAGTTTTGATCGGACTGACCTATTTTGTTGCGGTAACTTGTAGGTATAAAATTGTACAAGTAAATGCTTACGTTTTATTCCTACAATTATGATTCCTTGCGGGTGTAAAATTAAAATGTAATATAAGACACTTGCGACGTGTGAGCATAATACGAAGTAACAGTACCCCAAATGATAATTCTTTACCTTTTATAGCCCTCAACCACACTCACAATGTAATTTTTATTTTAAATGAACAAAATAGTACTAAAGTTATGTTTTAATATCTTGATCGTTAACGCCTGTGGCTAAAATTACATAAAACGAGAGCTTTGGAGATTTATTTCTCTTAAGGGACTGGTTCTGGTTAGCCGTCAAGAATTATGTTGCTAAATAATTTTACTCGCAGTTAATACTAAAATACTTCTTTAGAAAACTTCTATTCTAATTCAAAAGATAAATAGAAAACCTTAATTTAGGAAACTTTACGTTAACCTTCCTCCAAATAATAGGGTCTGTTTAAATTGAAGTGAAACAAGGAAGGGCAAAGCTTTATCATAATTATGTGAATTGTAGACTTTAAGCCTCTTTTGTCCCAAAAAACTTGAGTATGCTCCAAAAATGTCCGAATTCCGTTGAACAATGACTGGGGTCTACAGGTAATAAGGAAAGTGCTTCGAGTTAAATTAAATATGAATGATCCCACGTAACTGCTCTCTTTCCTAGTCGAAACATAATCCCTTGCTTTCATTCTATCCTCGTTTCATGTCCCTTTTACAGAGGTCTTTTATGGACCCAGCAACAATCATTATGGTAGCAAAAGTGCGGGAGATGTTATCTTTCCTTGAAAGTTTTAGCACGTTGGTTCTCTATTATTACACGGGCTCGCTGTATAAATTGAGGCGTGTTTGTAAAGAACAACGCCTTCAGACGTTTCTTGGAAAAGTTTGAGTGTGATGAGTTGATGACGGCAGAACATCATGTTTTTGACATTTCGCAGGAACTTCCTGATATATTCTTAATCAGTTTTTTTTAGTTAGTTTTTCACATATGAGGTGTTTTTTTTAAATTTAGCTACTACTTAAGATAAGTAAACAGCTAGTATCTGATCTAGTAACTAAAGCCACTCGGATCTGCTACTTTTCCGGTCACAGTCGCAGGATACTCGCTGCGCTCGCTCGGCTTGAGCGCTATATGAGTGCAGTTCAACCTAGCACTGCTATTACACAAATGTATATGTATCTCGTAAAAAACCCAAGTTAGAGATAATTATTGTTTTTTTTACTATAAGTATTCACTTTGAGCTTTAATAATATGACTCAAAATAAATTATGTCTTAACTAAGAAATATCAGTTAGGAGCTTACTTGTCACGCTCGATAACATAACCAGAACATCTGTGTGTTACTGTTCAGCCCATTGGTTGACTGGTAGGGGTATACTTAGTGTATTGTATAAATAAATTAATAAATAACATTGAAATACCGGATACTCAATATACTGGAATCCTAAAACGTTACAATTATAGTTTGTTCGTTCAAATAGTGTGCATTGCAACCCTTCGAAGTCGCCGACATCGCTTTGTGCGCGCCGCGGCGGCTTCTTCTTTATTGTAGCGGCACATAATAAGCATGTAAACTATTTGAACGAACGAACTATAAGGCATCGTTGATTTTCCTTACCCCATATTTCGAAGCTTTAATTTTGGGTATCTACTATTTTGAGAATGAGCGATGTTTTGAACATTAAAGTTATACCAAGTTTGTTACCATTTACGGATTTATAATATAAAAAATAATGTTATGCTATGTAGCCTAGTTGGTAGAGAGCGGCCCTGACTATAGTGTATACTTTTAGGCATTTAAAAAAATGTAAACAAAACAACCACGTGATATAGTTCATCAGCCAATAGAAATAGACAGTGTTCTGCTTCTATTGGCTGCCGTCAAAGTCGTCGTACGTCAAAGCTCGATAAAACAGTTTTGATTGGTTATTTAACAAAGTCACGTGATTTGGAATGTTTACATTTTTTTAAATACCTAAAAGTATAGACTATACGGTTCCTACGTAGCTAGTGCCGTAGCGGTTTCAGTAAGAGTAAAAATTTGTGTGATAAACACGAATGTTTGTCCCTGTGTCTTGTACGACGTTCTTTATGTTTATGTATTATTTATGACAAGTTTGTGTACAGTTGTCAAGTAGGTATTCATAACGCTCAAGACTTAGAGCTTAGCTTAGAGCTTGATTTAGTTGCAATTTTCGTCGGTTATCAAAAATCTATAGTCATGTGATATTAAACTGACGCTACACGCAAACAATATGCCTGTTATATTGAGATGTCGGTGTTCATACATCTGACATTTGCATGTTCACAAGATCCCGAATCTGATGTTCACATAATGCGAGGCACTTAAACAAATTAATGCAAAATGTGTTACCCCTTACACAAACAAAGTAAATTATGCAGGCAGTGTCCATTTAACACTTTATCTTTGAGACACTGGCAGATAGTAGATATCCGTACACAGATATAAAAGGGCGGTGTGGAAGTTCCAAATCAAACCTTAAAAGAATAAATATTTTAATATATAAATATGATTAGAAAGTTTTTTGTAAACTAAGTAGGTGCACATGTTCAGTGATGCACGGCTGTTTAATTTTTTAATGAAATGTTTTTTTACATCTCTGCTCTGTGAAAAGCAATATTAACCGTATATTTTAAGTAATATGCACACTGTGCGTTAAATCGAACGTTTTATATCAAATGTAATTGTTTAAGACTAAAAAGCGTGACAAAACATAGGTAAATATTTAATACAATAACTTAAGCCTTATAGTCAGTTTATATAATAATAGGCGTCAATCACTGGTCAAGCCTTTGTAAAATAACTAGCGGAAACTGTGTAATTTATCGGAATAAAATTTTCACTATCTGGCGCTCCCGCTACGCTTACGTGCTGTGTAAAGCCACAATCACTCTTTCGCATGTAAAATATAAATAGAAATACTGCGACACATCTAGACAAACTATAGGACCCTGTCTGCTGATGAATGGGCAAATGGTCCTCTAATTGAATATTAAATGCGGTTGTCTACAGGGCAGCCAGACGGCTTGACAGGGGTGTATCTCGCCTTGGAATGCTGTGAAAATGGTCCAGAGTTACCGAGCCGGGGATTACCTGCTCCATTGGGGTCACCTCTTCGTTCGTTATTAAAACTCTTTATAGAGGTTGTGGCTGGCTGAAAAGAATATGAAGTGAGCAGCTACTGAAAATTTTAAAAGTAAACGAGGAGCTAAATTTAAATTTAGAATAAGAGGCGGTTGATGTGGTGATAAAGAGCTTATTGTTTCTATTAATTTGTTAGAGTTGGATTAGACACGTTAATTTTAATCCAGTATAATTAGTTGATAATTTTTTACGTTTGTTAGACCTTCAACTCAACAACCATCATCTTCTTAGCCTCTAAAATTTTCCTTATTAACTAGAATATAATATATAATATCACTGTTTGTGAAGCTTTTAATAAGTTTTACCTTGGAACTACATAAAACCGTTTATAAATGGCGTAAAAATAATTAAAAGTAAGTTTGACTGTGCTCATCTCATCTCCTACTCTATTACCAAAATTGACTTTTCTGTCACAAAAATGTTTTTGCACACGGCAAGTATAATTTATTATCTAGGCCGCTCGCAAAATAACAAAATTCTAGGTCTTCCCAACTAAGAACATTTTGCTAAGAAATCTTCATATTACAAGTCCCCAATTTGGGCGGGCCCGTTTTATGATTAAACTTTGGGTTGTTTGTAAACCTCTGACAATAACCTCGAAACACGAATTTAACTGTAGCACGGTTTTGTTACATTAATTATAAATGAACCTTCACCTCTTAAACTGTTATTGTGGGAGTTTGTAGGGGACATTTACTTAAGGAGCCACGTTATAATCAATCTTGAAGACGAAATAAATTAATTTAAAGCTTATAGCAATAGTATAGTACTAGAGACTACGTTAACATTAACTGAATGAAATTATTTCATTCCTATTACTCCCCTAGATACTGCGTTTTAAAAACACCGGTCAAGTGCGTCTCGGACCCGTGCACCGAGGGTTCCGTATTTAAGATTTTCATACGATACTCCACATGACACGGTTAACTCAATTCAAAATTTGGCCCGCCGTTTCTTGCAAAAAGACCCTGTTCTTTGTATTTTTCCCTATACTTGTAGTATAAGACGGTATTGCCAAATTTCATACCAACGGAAAGTACCCTATAAATTTTGATTCCCTTGAGTGTGTCGAAATAGGCGCTTTTTTGCTTTGCGTTTATCACACAAGTTTAATTTTTTCACAGCTTCAAACGACTGTAGACTGTAGATGAGTATATGGTTTAGTATATGGTTTCAACTCCACGCGTTTTAGAGATAAAGGGTATTGACAAACCGATGGACGGACGGACAACAAATAAAGGTTCAGTTTTTTCCTTTTAAGGTACGGAACCCAAAGAAAGCTAGGCCAAGACGGACTGGCACTCGAAGGATTTCGTACTATTCTTATATTTGGACCCCCTTTAATTTTTGAATTAATTTTATTTCTATTAATTCTTGTCATAGCGGCATTAGAAATATAACACTATAAAAAATACCGTCTAACTATTACGGTTCATGAGATACGTCTGCTGACAGAAATACGGCGTGACAACTAAGGCTTAATAATAGGGTCCCGTTGGCATCCGTTCGGTACGGAACCTTAAAAATGTCTTAACAAACAATCAAATAGAAATACGTTTTAAGGAAACAGGTAAAGAAAATTTATTCACGTTGGGCTCTAACTAATCAAGCATTTTCGTGCAGTCCCATTCATTACGAACGTTTTTTTTCGATCTTTGTATTTTGTAGGTACTATAGAATTTCCATACCTCTCGAGTACTATCGAAATAGGAAACTATCAAACAATAAAAGCGATTGTTGAAATCAATAATTTCATTGTTCTACAATCATCTCATCAGCAGACTAATTACCCCAGCGTACGTTGTAATGCAAAACGTTCTAGTTGCTTCGCGTGAAACTTCCTTAATGAAGAGTGAATTCGGCGGTTTGTTATAAGAAGATTGGAATTGCGAATTCCCGAGACAATTCTCTCGAAACCTAAGAAGACTGCGATAACGCCTCGCATTATGCCGCTAATGAGAATTACGCTTAATTGGGTTCGAGCGGGTCTCTCGTCAACAGTTCGAGAGATTAAGAAACAAACTGTGCGCACTAGTTTTACTGATAAAATTCACAAAAATTTCATCATTATTGGATTTATTGACAAACATTTTTAGTGTTCCGAAGTTAAACTAGAAACCCTTATAGTTTAGATAGGTAGAGAAAATCTTTGTTCACATATTACGCCATGACAAATTAAAACACGTTTACATAATCAAAATCATTTAAAAAGAAAAGGAAACATTATAAGCTCAAACCATAATTTTCTAACTAGATACAAAGTTTCGCCATGTCCATTTGTACATCTGTCCGCATGGCCGTGGTGTAACTCAAAGACTCTTGGTACCTACTACAAAGCTGTAATTTGGCGTAGTTATACATTAAATTTTGCTGACAAAGTTGTAAAATAAAATCTTGAAATTATATTATCTCATCGAGTGTGTCTCATAAGTTTGAGGAAAAGTTTATGAAATACCTATTGTACTTAGGCCTGTAGGTCTTGGAAATAAAAACGTTATTTATCGCTACAAAAAAGCTAGATTTTCCATAACGCTATGAAGGCCCTTGCATTGCAGGCACTTCCGGAAGTTCTAAATCAAATATATTCAGTTCGAAACATTTTGGGAATAAAAACCATTTTGTATTAATAACTGTAATAGGGTTCCACTATAAATTGATAGTATCGTGTTTGGTTATGACAGGCAATTTAATTTTATGCCCTTATATTTTTTTATAATCAGCCGTGCTATTTACATATAAAAATCACAGTCGACGAAGATATAATGGCTGGCCCGTCAACACATAAACATTACATTACTGTTCGGACGTGTCGTGACCCTGCTCGAACTACGACGCAGCACCTAAATCTAAAAGAATAACCCTACAGTTTAGCTTGACTTACAAAGTGTAATTTTTTGTAGATTGATCAAGAAGGGACTAAATAAGCCATAATGACACGATGTCATTATGGTTGTTTAGTCTCGCTTTAAACCCTATACTTTTCAGTTTGAATGCGAGGGAAAAAACGACGTTCTATTGAAAATTACAATGTTGCTTAATATAACAAAGTTTCTTACAGTTCGGCGGGACGCTTTAAATGCTTGCATATTTAGCCAACAGATTCAAATTTGAAAACTATTTTAAAACTAAGTTGACCATGCATACTAAAATGAATTCATTCTTAATAATATAATTAAATAGATTCATGTTCGTAATCATTAAAAGTGTTTCACGAAATTAAATCTTTTTTTTTTTTTTGTTTGCACAGTTCTCAGTTCGCACTGAAAACGGTGATAATCCTCCATTCACAAACACTGTGATTGGTTATTTGCAAAGTAGCAAAAGTTGCAAAGTAGGAGTTTCCAAATTAAATAAAAAAAATACTTTAATCCCGATTCCGAGGAGCTTTTGTCCCGATGTGCAGAGACTAAAGTAACATTTTAAGAATGAGAATTGAAACAGTATTAAGCAATTCATGACAATACTAATACTCCGTTAACCCTTATAATAGCTTTAACTTTTTACCATCAGTAAGGATTAAAACTCGATTGAAACATATTTAAAGTGAATAAAACGATTAGTGAACTAATCTGTAGTGTGCGCGACGATTATAAACCCTTACCGAACTTCGATGAAGTTAACTGAATTTGTGTTCTAAACTAACTTAATGCCGAGAATTAGGCGACCATAATCCATCCCGAAGTGTCTGCGTATGAAGATTAAAGTTATTGGCTGCTCTATTTACAGATATTCAATAAAATTACTCATTCATCGCATGTTGAATACAATTTGCACCAAAAATGTAACACTGGGTTAAGACACTAACTCGAGTTAGTAAACGTCAGATTCAAACGAAAACTGTCATTTTAACTTGAGTTAGTGTTTTCCAGTGTGTGTACCCAGGGTTAAACTTTTCGTGCAAGTGGCCCGTGTCTTAACCCAGTGTTAAATTGTTGGTCCAAGTGGCCCTTAAAGGTTACTTGAAAATTAATGAGGCTTTTGACAACATAGTTACCGCGAGGATAAAACAATCATTTTGTTTTTCCTCGATGTAATATTATCTCCTGAAATTTTAAATCTTCTTAATTGAATTACGTAGAAGATTTTTTCATTTGTACTTATTCGTTTTCTTTTCGTTATTTGTTTTGTTTCTTAGCTACTTACAAACAACGATGGACATATTTAAACGTACATAAGAGGATTTAAGAGCTTAGAAGCAGATATATTTCAAGTAACAACCTCAATTTAATGATTGCCTTAAGTTTATTTCGTATTTATGATACTGAACGTCGACGTCAATCTGGTTATATTTCAGAAGCCAGCTTAAGGGTACAGCCATAAAAGCATAGACAAACGTTTCAGATTTATTGTAATAGCGGTAATAACATCATACTACGCCATAAAATCTCACGGAAACATTGTAATAAAGTTATAACTGCAATAATTCACAATTCCCAGCCGAGACCGCGGACAAGAACCTTGAAACAATTTAAAACTTCAACACAAACGTTATTCGATCATAATATTAATTTAGTTTGGCCTGGAACAATCCTTCTGGAACCATGACACGATGTCTTCCCATGAGTAGTCGTCTGGTACAACCGGGGCATTTGCGAACGGGTCACTCAGGGCTACTGTTGGTGAACTCCCCGACAGTCCTCCCGAAGACGGGTATCCATGGGACACCACTTCATGTTTGTAATTCTGTTCAAAAGTCACATCTCCTGCTGTATTCCAAGTGAACCTCTGATTTTGATTATGCCATTTTGCTATAACTGAAGGATAAGGGTCAGCGCTCTTCAAAGTTCTCAACGTGCACGCTAAATGTAAAGGGGCTCTCTTCTCCGCCACTGTCACTGCAGAAATTATATCAGCCTCGCTCGACACAGTCCTGCATTCTCCCAAGCGCAACAAAGTCAACGCGAACAACAGACTCAAAAGTATAAGCTTCATCATGTGACAGCTAAAAGTAACTGGTAAATGTTAGCCATTTACCACTGTATATATCACGAGATTGCGTAAACATCATTAGATAAAGAGGGTCGGTAAAAGTCAAGTAAATGCGCTCGTTAAGATAACGAACTATCGCTTTACATGAGTTCTCACCAAGCAATACTTAAATAATATTGTAATGATATCCGCGGTGGAGATTTAATTTGTAAATGAGTTGCTTTACATTCTGCTATAAATATATTGCTCTCTTTTTTTAGCATTATACATTTAAGCATAACAGGTCTTGCATTCCCTTGTACCTACCCTTCACAAAAACTGCAAACTTTTTTTTCGTTATTTAAAAGATTGATAAGGTGGTTGAGGTAAAAATATTCTACAAGTATTATTATTTAAAAAAAATGGTGCATGTTATAAGTTAAAAGTTAAAACAGAAAACGGAACGGCGTACGGAAATTATGGCTTACACTTTGTTATTTTGAATCTATATGAATCAGACAGTCGCCTCTGTTTCAGATGCTACGGAACAAATGAAATGGATACCAATAAATGTTTCGAACATCATATTTCAAACCGAATATTAAATTTATCTATCAATTATTACTTAGTTCTGACTTTGAACGAGGGAGTTTTGCGGTTATCACTTTAATTAATATGACGTCTCGTATTGTCGAATCTCGGTTGGGCTTCATTATTCTACAATGGAAATACAATGGAGTTCTCTCGACAAGTACCAAAGGAAGTTACTCTTGGGTTGCTGCGAGAGTAAAATTACTTCTTTTACGTGAAAGAAAACTAATTGAATTGGCTGGTAAAGTTTAGTAGAATGCTGTACAAACATTTTGAGAATCGCGTTAATTGCTTCTTTTGTAGTAAGTTTTTAGCGTTGTCACTCGCACTGCGGCCTTGCCCACAGTTTTTAAAGAGTTTGACTTTGTTTGTTGATTTAAAATGCTTACACAAATATGCAATATAAGCGACAAACTGCTTTCTATCCGCCTTGTTCAACCCAAAGATTAAGAAAATATAAAAAAATTGTGTTATCCAATATTAATATTTGTTTTGAAAACTAATTTCTTATCATAATAAGATTAACAATAATCGGATCTTCTCAAATAATTATAGCTACATGAAAAACAATCAAGGTCAATCAGGTCTCTAACTATTATACTCGACATATCTGTATAAATTTCGTAGCTACAGGTACTATTAATATATCACGGTTAAGTACATTTTGTTGTTGCATTTGGCGAGAGAGGTTTTTGTGGAGTTAACAACATAATCAAATAGTTAAATGGATTTTTACTAAGAATAATCAAGTCTAGCAAAAATGTACCTCTAACCTTGAACATAAGAACGTCTAGTCGAAAATTCGATAAAAAGTCGTCTTAACAAGATTTAACAGGAAGATAAAGAAACAAGATCTAGCAATTAATTTGTAGAACGTCGTTTAACTTCGAATCGTCAGTAAGTAAAGTTTAGTTCATATACTTAATGTAAGTAAGTTGCCTGACTAAGTTCTTAGATGACATCAAAAGGAAGCCTTCTAAATGTTAGTGAAATAGTTTTAATTACGGACACAGTTTGAGTTGGATGTAAGATCACAAGTTCAGTGTGTTTGGGACTAGAATGCAATTTGCTCGAAGTTTCCGTGTGCGACTCGGATTTATAGTAATCTATACAGTTACTTATGAAACTTCGCGGGCTAAAACTAGTTTGTTTGAAGAGGCTTCGATTGATGGCTCCCGCGACATCTTATGTATTTTCTTCCTTTACTTAATATATATACAGTATGTAAACTTACTAAAACCATCTATTTCAACCAGTTGCTAGGCTAGTTGAGTTAAGTGTTTTACCACATTTTTTGCTAGTGTGTGTCGAATATTTTTATAAATATAAGGGGACAATCTCACACCAATTGACCTAGTCCCAAACTAAGCTCAAGGCTTGTACTATGGGTACTAGACAACGATATAAATACTTATATAGAGAAATATATACTTAAATATATAGAGAAAACATCCATGACTCAGGAACAAATATTCGCGCTCATCACACAAATATCTGCCCTTACCGGGATTCCAACCCAGGACCACTAGCTTCGTAGGCAGGGTCACTACCCACTAGGCCAGCGCGTCGTCAATTTTAATTTTATCATTGCATAAAAATTATAACATCTCACCTTTTTCAAAGTCGCTTAACCCTAAAAGTATCATCCCATGTGTAATGTTTACATCGTCGTTCAGTGCCCATTTATAAGAGCCGTATGTAATGTTTTCATCGTAACAGATTATTGAACTTGCGTTCAGTGCATTCTTTATTTAAATTTGAAAAAGTGTTAAGATTTCAATAATTTATATACCTTATCTATCGCCTAGACATGCTCGGGTTCAAATAAATGGTTTTAGTAAGTTTACATACTATATACAACGATACTTTAACGATAGTAAATAAATGATTTAGCATTCATAATGAATTTAGCTATAGTACTTTAGAATCCATTAATAATAGTTGTAGAGGGTAACGGTAGGTCTGTTTAAGGCATCACTTTGCCCACTCGATTGAAAGGACCTCTTAGCGTCCCAAGGACATCTTCAAAGTAATAGTCAGAATAGAGAATTTGAGCTTTCCCTTGATCTTCTCAGAACTATAGATTCTAAAATTAAAACAAAAAAGAACAGATGCCTCGATAAGCACATAATTTGATGTTCTTTAAAATAGTCTTGCATAAATACTACCCTGTAAAGTTCATAATTTTTCTTTACATAAATTAGGCAATGCGTGATTAGACGTAAAAATTGGCTATGAAATTATCTCAAACACTCAATACAATACAAGAACTATTTAATGACCACTACAAAGGATATACGTACTTTATAGTAGGTACTTATTAGGTACATAGTGGCATCCTTGTTTGGGGTAACTCCAGTCATGTAAAACGTGCATTAATAGCGCAAAAACAGTGCATTAAGTGTACATATATGTATAATCTCGACTGTACAACGTACATAATATGAAAAGTGTTCATTCGTGAAACTGCATCCGGAACTTTTTAAACCCAACAGGTATATTTTTATAGTACTGAAGAACGTTTCGATTACTTTGAACATTGACAGTGACTTTAATTTTGTAAGGGGTTTTTTTTGACATCGTTTTAAAATTATGATATTTTTGCACGCCAGATGCTGTTAAAATATGTGTAACTTTGACTAATTTGTAACATCTTTTGTACCACGTTTTACTCAAAAAAAGGGATTTGATTCGATTCTTTTTGATCAGTGAGTTAGCAAGAGGCCAACATACCTACGCTTATTTATTAAGTAGGCATGTGAGTTCTCGTCGAAAATGTTGAAGTAAATTCCGATGGCAAATATTTTGAGCGTTAATTTCTGGTCAAGTTGTCGCCGAATTTAGGTATCTCACTGCCGCACCAACTTGGACCGGACAGTCGGTCCCAATTTCCGGATAGTTGCACTTTCGAACGAATGATTATTACTTCAGAGGTAGTTATCCATGTGCTAACTATGTGATCGGTACATGTTCGTTTGTAAAATACATATAAATATTACTGATCGGCGTGTGTTTTAGCGTGTTTAATTTAACTATGTTGCTGTTTTCGAAATGTTTGGTTTAATTAATATAATTTTAAATAAACTTTTAAAAGAATTAAAATCGAACTAATGATGGTTTTCTCTTAAAATTAAAGCAAAGCTGGCTGAAAAGAAAAATTTGTGTCGAACGCGAAGTATGGCAACACAATTAATATAGCTATACGCCGTTGACCTAGACTGTACTTTTTTCATTATTTTTTTTGACTAGCTTTACTTTAAAAAAACTATGTAAACAAACTAATCTAGGACTCTGTTCCATTCATGCTAAACCTAAATCATGTCAAAATAGAGAAGAATAGAGCTCCTGAGGGGCTATTGCGTAACGCACTCGCATTCGCAATCGTTTTCATTTTGAAAATCGAAGGCTTGTCTGCATACAAAATGAGAACAATTGTTCCACTTTCAAGCCGACTGTGATTGCGAGTGCGTTAGGCAATAGCCCCTCTGGTTTTGTAAAGATGTCATGGTGCACTATTTTCAAAACTATGACAGATTCTGCCTATTTACTTCCTCACTTTTGACGAGTCACCAAACAGCCAAAGGATAATAAAGACCGCCAAATATTGTCATTCCCTAGATACAAATATTTATCCTCGGACATTCAAACCTTACCTTCGAACCTACCAGCATAAAGTGTCCTGATTCGTTCATATTTTAAAGCTACAAAGGGTCAGTTGTATTCTGGTTGGATTGTGTCGTGCACAATCGATGTTCAAATAAATTACACTGGACTTGTATGACAACGACTGGGATAAGGTTAATTTATAGCTTTGTTCGAGATGGTGTCACGATAAAACGAATAGCATTGATTAAGGTAGCTTAGCAATGACTGAGGGTTTTATGGATCACTAGCGACCCACCCTCGCTTCGCTTCGGTTTATGAGAGTTTTCTGTAACAGCCGTACATGAACCAGAATGTATAAAAACCTCCCTCTTTAATCACTCTATCTATTACTGAAAATTTCATTAAAATCCGTTGCGTACTTTAAAAGACCTAACCGAACAGACGCGAACAGAACAGAAGCGACTTCATTTTATACTATGTAAAGATAGAGGTTTTACGTTATCAATCGCCGTCTGTGTAAATTTTCTGTGTTTTAATATATTATACTTATAAAAAATAGAAAATAGGAAGGTGTTTTTTGTGACATTAGGTATCTTACGTGTTATACTCCTCGTATGTATTAGTGATCGAACTCGCACGACTTCGATCACTCGATTCGACAGAGTTCGACAGAGAGCCGATAGTAGAATAACACCTCAGGGAGTACCTACTGGGGCCTAAGCCAAGATGCATTACGCTAACTAGCGTTCTTATTCGATTCGTTTTTAAACCAATCGCGTCACTGGTAGATGACGTGATAAGAAGAGTAGAATTGGCCTCAGTAGATACAACGTTGGCAGAAAGTTACGCCTTTTGGAAAATGTTCCATCATGAATTTCATGATACAATTTAATTGACAACTTTTTAAAAGATGTTTTGAAAATCATGCTTATAGAGGTTAGTTTAAAAACATATTTTTTTTTTAATTTTTTGTATTATTGCTTTATTGAGTTTTTTTTAAGTATTTACTGGAGGTGATCTCATTCGGTTTGTAACCGCGTAACGTAGTACGCATACTAGCTGTGACGTAGAAAAGACCATGTGGCGTTTAAATTCTTTAGCCATTAACAAAAATTTGTTTTATTTTGTTGGTAAAAAATAAAAATAAATAACCCTATAAAAATAAAGCTTTTGAGACATAAATATCTATGAGTATGTTTGTTTTCAGTACACCTTTTTAAATAAATTCCGCTAATCAATTGGATGAAATAAAGTTAAATAAACTTGACTAGCAGTTTAAAATGAATGGAGAGACCCGTTTTTAGTATAAACAACCTGTAAACGGTGCACCGCGGGCTCCGTGGGGACAACAAGCGGAAACAAACAGTCAATCTGAATGGATTTAAATTTTTAAATAAACTGCAACTGGACGCTGCTTTCACTGAACATTTTACTGCATTTTTCGATCTCAATGAAATGCAGTTAAATACATTACTTATATACTATTTTTAGATTTCAGTAGATGTTTTGACAAACTTTTATATAATATATCTTTATCCGCTTTGTTAAAGACCAATCATACTTACAAAAAAAAATGTTTTTTTTACAAGGTTTAGTTATTTGTGTAGCTAGTCTAAGAGTACCTTATTTCAGTGGGAAAAATAACACCATAATAATATATAAATTTAATCTACACGTGCACATAACTATGAATAAAACAGCACTTATCTGTTAAAGACGTTAGAGCGACACAGTACAACTTTTTAAGGCCGACCGTACGAATGTAATGTCAATGTCTATTATGACCCAGTTTTCGAGTAGGCTTAACATTGTTATAGAATTAAACGATATAACACTGAAATATTATGAAGGCTTAACAGCTGATCCAGGGCCCCAATACGGCTGCCTTTATTGTGTGATAAGGTTTGAATAAGGCATCCGTCACCTTCTGACACGTAAATAAGTACGAGAGTGACGGATGCTTTATCCACATTTGACACGCGATATAGACGCAGCCATACTAGGCTCGCTGATGATGGAGTCAGAGGAGGTGGAAAGATTTTCGCTGTACGTAACGTATAATGCACCTAAAATGGGAGTTCCGATTGAAATTGGAAATTTTCTACAGTTAAATACTTTACACAATCTAGTGCTTTTCTTTTATTATGGACAAGTACATTTATGAAATCCCCTTAGGCTAGCTACAGAACACAAAACCCTTTTTTGTTTCAAATGGATAAAAGCCGTTCAGCCCACCTTCAGTTCTAAAAAGCGTATTCAATCTTAAGTCAGTTGAAGTTATTGATCCTACTTTACATCGAATAAATTAAAGCAAACTAAAATACTGACGAATGCTGGTTTATTAACTCTCACATTGCAAGGCCCTATGCAACGAAGCAATTTGTACAAAAAAAGATTGCTGGTTTTTTTTTATCGCCATTTGCTGTTGGTTATATGCACCGTTACAGCTTCACAGGGCGGTAACATAATCAAACCAAATTTAATCAAAAGTAAACTGAAACTATGTGTAAACTAGATATCTAGATAACTAGAATTAACGAGGTGCTTTATCACTAATTAATCTTTAATCTGAGTCACTTAATAGTCAATGCAGTGATGCATCATTATTTGCTACTTAATTATAGTTTGACCTGGGTTGGATTTGATTAGCATTGATCGATTGAGCTTCAATAGACATTCGGCATCTGAGAACGTATAAATTAACGTTAAGACGTGCATCTATTCACAGAATTCACAAAAACAAAAATACAGTTAGCCGCAAACTTTTACAACTTTATAACTGATATAAATACGGTTGCGCAGTAAATCAATTGAATAAATACCAAAACGCGATTTCAAAAAAAAAGTGCAATAAATATTGAAATATACAGGTTGTTCAAAATTCAAACGAAACACCTGTGTGGGTATGAAGCTCACTCATTTCCAGATTGCATAAGTTTCGTTCGTTCCAACCGTGACAGCTCTTGTAAACTACTCACATACCCTTGCTCACGCGTGTTAGAGTGCTCTATCAAATTTAATGATCACGGAGCAATCGATCTTCAAGGAACACTAGCGCTACAATTTCCCCATCAACTTGGCAACAGTAATGAAGATGGGAACCGTTTAAGCCAAATTAGAATAGTTTCTGCAAATTGTAGGAGAAACTACCGGACAATCAAACATGTTAATGAAATTCTGCGCATTTATGATAAAGGGTGTTTGGTGGTTGCGCATAACATACGAGGTCTGAGTTATCTATTGTAATACTTGCGATATATGGAACTAATAATTCATTGTAGCAACAAGAAGCAAGTTTACAACTAACTGAGTATGAAGTAGTTAGATATTTAATATTAAAGCTTTTTTTTCTCTCCTGATATCCTATGAGTACCTACCTAATATAACTTATAGAGTAACTGAAAGAAATATTATTTGATTATTTTATACGTTTTTAATTTTTATAATACGTTTTATCATTATGTAATATTGATGTATGTAACATAATTAAAAATAAGTGTCTACAACAAGCTGCAATTAGACGAACAACATGAAAAAATAATTTTGGGCTATACCGCCGTATTTCATTTAGGTATAATACACGCTTGTTTTGTTCCCAGGTTGTACTTGCATCCGCTTCACGTCGACGCTCGGCAAGGAGCGCGGCACGTTCAGCAGCCCCGACTACCCGCGCGCCTACCCGCCGCGCCTCGACTGCCTGCTGTACACCTTCCGCGCCGCGCCGCACGAGATCGTCGAGCTCGTCTTCACTGACTTCGACATCTACAAGGACCATCTAGAGTGAGTTTAATTTCTACACAAAGATACTACGACGCCTTAGATGTATAAAATGTAAACACCCTGTACGCATTGGAAAAAACTATTCATGAAAAACCAACTTGATTTTTAAGTTAAATCTTGCCACTTCTTATGTGCAAAAGAAATAATACGATATTCTGGAAAAAAACTTGTACATTTAATGAATATAATGCAAATAAAAAAATACTGTAGGATTGTGAAGCGAAGAAAGGAGATGAACAAAATTTGTCAATTATACAGGGTTATTGGTAATTCGACGTATTCCCGTTAGGAGGTGATAGGGGTGACTATTTGCGGTAATTTTAACCCCCATATGCATTATGCAAAAGTGAACCATTTTTGAGTTATCATGTTTTTTAGCTTTTTTCAAAATAAGTCAAAAATGCAGCATCAAAAATTAATTAAAAAAAAAGTATCCATTTAAATCTATTTTTTTCTTCTTATTTATAAAAACAATAAAACTCTGGTTATTTATCAATATTAAAACAACAATTATCGGTCCAAATTTAAAAATGCGAGACTAAAAACGATATTATTTCTAGATTTTTTAGATATCTTTTTCCACTAAAATGCCTTAAAAACAAAAAAAATGTTATGAAACTTGGCTTGCAGATTAATTTAAAAACATAACCGTTTTCTTAGCTCTCCAAAAATGCATAACAACTAGGAACTTATTTCAAAGAAACTGAAAAAAAAATGATCACAAAAGAAGCAGGCGGAAATTTGGATTCGAACTAAACACAAGGTAGTTCTTTAAAAAATCCCATAAAATTAATTAAAAACAATACCCAATGTCAATAAAACAAAAAAACTATTTTAAAACAAAATTTAAAACCAGTAACAGTTTAATAGTAATAACAATTAACAATTAATAATAGTAACAATTAACACATTTTTTAATTTAAAGTTCTTGCTCGAAGTGACTTCCCCTATTGCGTACGCAAAGTCGCATTCTTTTTCTTAGTTGTGACTTAACTACCGAAGTAGGTAGTCAAATTATTACGCATTGCATTTGCTGCATTTATAATTCTCGTCTTGAGTTCTTCCGCGGATGACACAGGCGAGAGGTCGTAAACTATGGATTTCATGTGACCCCAGACATAGAAAGCAACCGGCGTTAAATCCGGACTTCTCGTGGGCCACGGAATGGGTCCTCCTCGCCCTATCCAACGATTAGGAAAATGGCTATCGAGCCATCGCCTAACATTGACACCAAAATGTGCAGGACATCCGTCTTGCTGGTATATCATGTTTTGCCTTGTAGCCAAAGGCTTTTGCAACGGTAACAGTGAAGCTGCTCGTCATGATTATTCGCGTCGGTTTCCCAATCGCCGGTTACCCCATGTATCCGTTTTTAATGGAGTGTATAGGCGAATCCGAGAAACTGGTTGTGTTCAGAGAAGACAAATTAATGCCGGAAGACCCCCAGTCCATGTTGTTAATTGCGAAGAGGATATTCTGCAAGAATTTATCGATGAACCAACAATTTCGACA